>CAWVNO010000234.1:0-48117 GCA_963930645.1 Salticus scenicus
AAATTATAAAAAAAAAAAAAAAAAAAAAAAAAAAAAAAAAGTAGCATATTTGTGATATTGAAAAAAGAAAGTATCTAATAAATACATATGAATAGTTTATGTTCAGAAAAAGAAACTGATAATTCTTATTCCGTATTGCTTCTGTCCCTTTTCTACTGAGGGGCACTGTAAGCATTCACTTCAGGGCATTTTCACACTTTCAACTAATAAGAATGAAAACTAATGACCTGTCATCCTTAATGCGCTTTCTACCTCCCACCAGTGATAAATTACAGCAGGACGGAAAGGGGGAAAATACAGTTTTTGCAGCTAAAAATTGCATGGTTCCCTAAAATTATTAATACGTTTTTAAAATTTAAATATTATGAAAATTAATAATAATAAGTTACATCATTTAAAAAGGTCTAGTATTAATTATATTATTGATAAAACAACTTGTTAATAATTTGAGGGCGATAAAGGAAATCAAGTAAAATTTCGACTTTTACAGCTTAAAATCAAATTTAAAAAATTTAAAAAATCAATTTTTAAGGCTCTCTGTCAGTCAGCTTCAAGGTCATCCAAGGTCATTAATCTATTGTAAAATAATCCCCATTATTACTCATTACGTAATGCATATTTTTAAATTCTCTTTTCGCATTCGGAAAATTCATGGCCGTTAAGAGTTCCCCCATGTTTCAAAAATTGATTTTTTAAATTTTTTAAATTTCTTTTTAAGCTGTGTAGAAGTCGAAATTTTACTTGATTTCCTTTATCGCCCTCAAATTATTAACAAGTTGTTTTATCAATAATATAATTAATAATAGACCTTTTTAAATGATGTAACTTATTATTATTAATTTTCATAATATTTAAATTTTAAAAACGTATTAATAATTTTGGGGAAAAATGCAATTTTTAGCTGCAAAAACTGCATTTTCCCCCTTTCCGTCCTGCTGTAATTTATCACTGGTGGGAGGTAGAAAGCGCATTAAGGATGACAGGTCATTAGTTTTCATTCTTATTAATTGAAAGTGTGAAAATGCCCTGAAGTGAATGCTTACAGTGCCCCTCAGTAGAAAAGCGACAGAAGCAATAAGGAATAAGAACTATCAGTTTGTTTTTCTGAACATAAACTATTCATATGTATTTATTAGATAATTTCTTTTTTCAATATCACAAATATGCTACTTTTTTTTTTTTTTTTTTTTTTTTTTTATAATTTTAAATAGCTTTTTAAAATAAATCTAAAGATCCCCTACTCCCCATTAATTAATAAATTTTTATCCTATATATATATTTACCTAATCTTTATAAATTTAAATTCTTCTGGCGGAATTGAATGGGAAATAATAATTTTATCTTCAGCATTCTTTTGTGCATTGCAACAAGTTTCAATTGTCCAGGACACAGTTTTAACTGATTATTAAAAAAATACATATTATGTTCTCAATATTTTTAAAGTGAGCTAATACTAAGTGCATTAAAATATTTAAAATATTGCTCATTAGGGAAATTCGACTGTATTTCTTCTTACTAAACAATTGCATGGGGACATTAAAAATAAATAAATTAATTAATTAATTAAAAAAAAAAAAAGAAAAAAGAACTTAGCTAAAGCATTTAAATTTGGTCGATGCAGAGATCTTTGTATAGAAACAACATAAAAATCCAAAGAACACAAAATATTGTTTCGGACTTATCGCTTTCACGCTACATTCGTGCCTACTTTTCCTTTTCTTTCATTCGTTTTCTTTATTTAATTTTCTGATGATTGTAACACTAAATATTATTCCATTCTTTTGATTTTTATGATATTTATATACAAAGTTCTTGTTACCTGAAGTTCACCTCCCCCCCCTTAAAAAAAAAAAAAAGCTTTTTGCTGCAAATTCAGATTTGGCAATTTTTAAGGTCTCTTCTTTTCTTTTCTTTTTTTTTCTTTCTTTTTTTTAATAACGAAATTTTCAGTTGAAGATGACCGAAAATTTAAATTAAAAAAATCAATTTAATTAGCTAGGTATGTCATATTGTTTAATACGTATATTTTTTGTAACTTTACCAAACAACATAATTTTTACTTTCCGAACACTACAGTGAGAAAAGTATTGCAATCATGTCAAAAATCCGAGTTTCAGATTTTGGTGTTTCTACGTATTTTGAGGTCACCTGAATACATATTTACTGTTCTTACGAAGATGTATGTGCGTATGTATGTGAGTGAACACAATAGCGCCTAAACGCTTTGTTTGAACGAGCTCAAAGTTGGTGCACATGTTATAAGTTACCATAGTACGAACCTTATTGATTTTGGTGAATCTAGCACTTAGTTTTTTTTTTTTTTTTTTTCTTTACACAAAGAAAAATCTATATCATTATGGTCTATGGGCCTAATTTTTTTAAAGCGCAAAAGCGTCTAAATGCCTCACTGGAATGAACTGAAAATTTATATACATGTTATGGATCCGTGGCACAAACTATATAAATGTTGGTGAATGTATCGTTTATGCTTTTTTTTTTTTTTTTTTTTTTTTTTTTTTTCCCACAGAGACACAAAAAAAATTCTTTATTATTATGATCTATAGGCCTAAATTTTTTAAAGTGCTTAAACCTCGCTTCAGGTACCCGCTATCTACGGCATCTCTTTTCTGCTGACATTGTGTCTGGTAAAGGTTCCCACTGCCTTCAGATAAGTCCTTTCCTGGACAGGTGGATCTGCTATTATTTAAGAGCTACGATTTTGAAGATTACTGTATCTCAGCATCTATTAAATATTTTAGTTTTTGAACCATGTATTTTATAGCCCTTGTTTTTTAGACTATATTATTATGTGATTCCGGCTAACATAATAAAAAATAAAATAGATTTTCTTGTAAAAGGAATTACATAAATAAAATACAAATAAATGTTAATTAAGCTTAAATTTTAATCAGCTTTATCTTTTCTATTATATACCGCCCTTTATTTTCCCCGATAAATTATGTAAATACTAATAATAAAAGATTATTATTATTATTTTATTTATTTATTTATTTATTTGTTTTTATTTTTTATTTTATTTTTATTTATTTATTTTTTTATTTTTTCAAGAAAAAAAAAATAAAGAAAAATATATTTAAAAATTATTTAAAATTTAAATATTTCATTTAAAAAAAAAAAAAAAACTCTTTTGCGTTATATAACCAAGCTGTATATCAAATTAAACCATATAGACTTCTTTTTAAAATGAAGAGTCAAAAACTTCTGTATCTTTTATAGACTTTGAGAAATTTGAAAGTGTTTATGTGAGCTAAAATGGTGATTTTATAAAATTTAAGAAATTTATAAAATTAATATTCAATTAAATGAAAAATTTCCAAAAGTATATTTTCACTTATATCATCAAGAAAAATGATTCCAGAAAGTTTGATTGTAATCTGAAATGTTCTGGTTATTTGACTGGTTGATTCGTCATGGAATGACCTACGAGAAATGACAATCTCAGTTTCTATAGAACATTCCAGCTTCAGCAAAATGTCTTTTTACATGATGTATCAATAATTGCTTTAATTAAATTTAAATGAAATTCTTTTTTGTTATTACTTTATCCCAAAACCATTAAAAAATATATCCACAAACCCGTAATGCCTGTTTCCCGTCGATGCTGGATTATCGATGCTTCACTGTGTATATTAATTTACTTTTTTAATTATTCGACATTGTAAATTAAATTTTCATTGGTATATGTTTTATACAGTCTAAAATTCACGAAAAAAATTATTATGAGAGTCTTGAAACTTTTTTTTACTTCCATCACCCCACTACCGTAGGTAATGGAAGTATTACATCTGTACTGATATGTATAAAGGATTTAAGTCCATATTCTTGATTTTTCAGGAGACGAAAAATAAAGTAAACTAACTAAAAAGAAATCAGAAGATCCGATTAGGAAAAAGGGATTTCGTTGACTTATACCCTTTATACCATTCAGTGATTGTCAACCTTCATTTAATAACGGAAAAAATTTGAATTAAATATTTTATACCATACATGAATGCTAAATTTCTGACTTGAACCTTTTTTTACCAATGGATTTTCTCAAAGACTAAATGACATAGACCTAAATCCTTTATACCAATCAATAGAGAATTTTTTTCTGAGTCTGACTATGTACTTAACTCAAATAAAATGAAAAATCGATTTTCTTGTAAAAGGTATCCATTTTTTGGTGAAAATTAAAAACAGAAAGTGGGACACCGGAAAATGGAAGTGTGACCGTAAGTCCTTATCTCAAAAACAGCTCTAACGATTTTCTTCAAATTTGCTCTATAAACACTCTATTAGATGTCCTTTAGAATGATATAATTGGCTAGTTCAGGAAAATTGATAGGCGTCCTGTATAAATAGCTCAATTTCAGGTCTCGCAAGCGCGTTTTTTTTTTTAAATGGTTGTATACGAATTTTTTTAAAACTCGCCATATTTAACTCCCTTTTAAATATCCTTTTGTATGTAATTATTGTTTTCCGGTCAATAATTGATTTTTTGTAAATGTTGGCATCTCAGAAATGGCTCTAACGATTTTCTTGAAAATTGTTATATAAATCCATTTCTTTCTCATGCATTACGTGGTTATTAGAAAAAAATTAACAGTCATCCTGATTAGGTAGGTCATATTCAGATATCGGAAATTTGTTTCAAAAAATAAAGCGACCATTTTTTTCTCTTATTTTTTACCTCGCTATATTGTAAGCTTCGTTTTATATGTCTTTATATGTGTATAAAGTTTCTCTTTCCGGAAAAATTTTAGGTTTCTACTTCTTTAGGTCTCTTTTATGTCTTCTGATCACATTATCTCACAAATAATTATCTCAATAATATTACCACATGTAATAGTGGTAATGGAAGTCGCGTGTGGTTGTTTCACATCAGTTTCTTTTCTTTTTTCTTCTTCCTTTTTTTTTTTTTTTTTTTTGTTAGAACATGTGCTTTACACGCTTCATATTAATTTTGCTAATTGTATGGCTGATAATTGAATTCTAAAAATATTCTTGTATATTTTCACATTATAATATTTTTTTTTTTTTTTTTTAATTGTATATGAAGGTGTATATCAAAGTTTTTATTCTTTAACTTGCATATTATTATTATACATGCGTCATTGACTTCGTTCTTTTTTCTAAATGTTAAGATAGTTTTTTTTTTTTTTTTTTTTTGAGAAATGGCTAGATTGTTGGTGCAAAACAAATAAAAAAAGTCTGGTGTGAAACAACCATACGACGTCCATTACTTACTTATTACATGTTTTATATGCATTTTTTGGAGATAATATGATCAGAAGACATAAAATTGACCTAACAAATTAGATACTTAAAAATTTTCTGGTAAGAGAAAGCTTATACACATGTAAAAATATATAAGATAGATTTACATAGCGAATTTAAAAATAGTAAGAAGAAAAAAATCAGTTTAGCCATTTTTCGTAACATTAATTTCCGACATCTAAAACTGATCTACCTGATCAGGATGACTGTTAATATCCTTTTAATAACCACATAATGCATAAGAAAAGTTATCTAAAGTGTAACAATTTTCAATAAAATCATTAGAGCTGTTTTTGAGATACCGACTTTTGCCAAAACTTGGCAAATTTAATTATTGACCGGAAAGCAATAATTACATACAAAAGGTTATTTAAAAGGCAGTTAATATGGTAAATTTGAAAAAAATCCTTGCATCCGTTTTTAAAGGAACGCATTTGCGATGCCTGAAATTGAGCTATTTATACAGGACGCCTTCAATTTTCCTGAACTAACCAAATATATCATTCGAACGGACAACTAACAGAGTGTTTACATAGCAACTTACAAGAAAATCGTTAGAGCCGTTTTTGAGATACAGACTTACAATACCACTTTCGGTTTCCGATGTCCCACTTCCGGTTTTCCAATTGTCACCAAAATTTGGAAAATTTATCTATACACCAGACCTGTTTCAAATCTAAAGTCTCGTAGTTCTATCTTTATTAGTTTCCGAGATATAATAGCCAGAAGATTCTCCACATACATACATACTGACCAATTGCAAAAACTACTTTTTTGGACTCAGGAAACCTTAAAACGTGTAAATCAGGTGAAAACTGAATATCGAATTTTTGGACCTAATACAAAACTTCCATTACCTACGGTAGTCGGGTAATGGAAGTAAAAATCTGGTGTGAAACAACCACATGATTTCCATTACCCACTACTGCACGTATTATATGCACTTTTTGGAGATAATGTTATTAGAAAATATAGAATTGACCTAATGAAATAGACACCTAAAAATTTTCCGGTAAGAGAAAATTAATACACGTGTATTATTATTATTTTTTTTTAACACCAATTTCTTAGATCTAAAACATCTGTCTGATCAGAATGACCATTAATTTTCCTGTGATAACCAAGTAAAGCATGTGAAAGTATATCTATAATGGGTTTATGCAAACATTTTCAAGAAAATCGTTAGAACCGTTTTTGAGATACCGACTTTTACCAAATCTTTGCATAATTAACTGTTGGCCAGAAAAGAACAATTACATGCAAAAGGATATTTAAAAGAGGGTTAATATGGCAAGTTTGAAAAAAAAATCATACAGCCGTTTTGAAAGTAACACGCTTGCAAGACATGGAATTCAGCTATTTATAAAGGACGCCTATCAATTTTTCTGAACTAACCAACTATATCATTGGAAAGGACGTCTAATAGAGTGTTTATACAGCAACTTTGAAGAGAATCGTTAGAGCCGTTTTTGAGATACGGACATAATATTAATCATATGGATACATTCCGTTCCGAGAAAAAGTGTCCAACTTAGAGGGGTGTCCAACTTGAGAGGTTTCACTGTACTAAATGAATGATGTATCAAATCAAATGAATTTTCTAAAAATGTAATTTGAAAGTCATTCTTTAAATTCATTATTTGATATTTATAATTTTGCGATTTGAAAAAGTGTCTTATTCTCCTGTGCCCTTTTTTTCCGGATGCCCGTTTTACCGATGCCCTGTTTTTCGGGATCCCATTTAAAAGTTATATCCGCGTATATATATATATATACCTAGTTATAATATTTAACCATATTTTAAAAGTTATTTTTCATTCTGCTTCTTACGCTTTATCTAATATATCTAGAATGACTCCATTGTCCATTTAACATTCCAAACATCAAGTAATTAATGGTTAAATAAATATAGTAAAAGATATCGTTAAATAAACAAAAAGAAAATTATAAGTTTTTTTTTTTTTTTGTCTGTTTGTTCATATAATACGTTGTTTTATTTTACGCTATAGCCCTTCAAATGATTATAGCCCATAAATCATAATAATAAAGAATATTTCGTTGTATCCCTGTAAAAATATATAAGTATTAGATTCATCAAAATCAATACAGATTCTGCGACAGTGTTTTTTAAAATGTATATAAATTTTCAGTGCAATCAGATAAGGCATTTAGATGCTAGCACATTTTAAATAATTTAAACCCGTAAGCCGTAATAATAAAGCTTTTCTTTTTGTTCTGTGCTTGTAAAAAAATCTATAATATATCCCCCAAAATCTATACAGTTTCTGTGACGATTATTTGTACAGTGAAACCGGTCGAGTTGGACACCCCTCTGATTTGGACACATTTTATCGGAACGGAATATATCCATAGGATTAACATTATGTCCAACCTCTATAAGTTGGACTCCCCTCTAACTTGGAAGTTGGACATTCAAATATTATCGTAAGTTGAACACTTTTACCCAATGAGATTGGAAAAAAAAGATATAAAACTTGCATTTTCTCACCTTTTTTAGAAAATTTACTTATCCCTTGTAAAAATAACTGTAAATATCTAAAAATCAATGTTTCTTGTCACACTCTATTCAACTCTGTATATTCATCTTGTAAAAAAAAATATTTATTTTGTTCAACTGAAAAATTCTCAAATTACTTAATTTTAGCGTTTAATGAAATAGTCTTTCTTTTTATTGATTTGCATGAATTGTTTTTGTCCATTTCTCCAGGAAATATCCAGTAGAGAGCCTACAAGCATGTTTTGACTTACAAGGAAACATTCAAAAGGTGTCATCTTCAAAAAGCATTGAAAAAATATATGTGATTCTACTCTTCATAAAACACCAGAAAATGAAAAAAATATCGGCTGAAATTAATTACAGCGACCACAAAAAATTATCAAATTTAAGCATATTTGGCGATTTAGCGCTGTTAGGCGATACGTTTGCTAGCATCGAGATTGCCGTGTATGAACAGAACCGTGTTTTGCTTTTCCGCCAAGTACTCAAAATCAATCGCCTAGAAGTGTGAAATCGCCAAATATGCTTAATTTTGATCATTTTTTGTAATCGCTGTAATTAATTTCAGCCGATATTTTTTTCATTTTCTGGTGTTTTATGAAGAGTAGAACCAAATATATTTTTTTCAATACTTTTTGAAGATGACACCTTTTGAATGTTTCCTTGTTAGACTGTTTTAAAATGAGCATTAGGCAATACATTTCGGTAGTTAGAGTTCCTCTTCATTTGTTCTTTTTATTTTTTCTACAAAGTTTTACTTGTGTGTATAATTGCACTAAACATAATGTGGATTAACTTATGACATTTCAGACATTCATAATCTGTCAACTTTATAAAACCCGTTTCATCAACATCTTTGGCGAGCATCTATGTCTTTTGCGAGTTGAAAATGCAGCATTCTCTGAAGTATCTTAGATTGGTCGATACTTTTTCAACCGCATTTGAAGATCGATGGGAATTACAACCGATTTACTATTCTGCGGCTTAGTTCTCTTATCACCAGCGGGTGACCCAATACTTATAGGAAAGGTGATTCAGGCCGCCCAGACGGTGTAGTGGTTAGCGGCCCTGACTTCTACACAGTTGGGCCTGTGTTCGAATCCCGGAGAAGGCATGGATGTATTTGTGTTGTTCATGTTTATGTGTTCATGTATCTGTTCTTGTATTAAATAAAAACTTGTACACCCTTGTGGTGTGGATATTTCGAGATATAAGCGGCCCTAGAGGCAAGCAAAAAATCTCAGTACTCATCGAACCGAACTGAACCGAACTTTTAGAAAAGGTCTTCTAAAACATGTTTCTAGTATATAGACAAGGTAATTAATTCACTTGCGAAGTGATACACTTATATTCAACATTAAAAAAAAAAAAAAAAAAAAAAAAAAAAAACATTTACTATGTACATCACTTTCAGCAGAAATGTATAATGCAGCAATCTCTGGCTTCCTTTGATATACAGTTGGTAAGAAAAGTTTCCGAACACTAGCAAAAATTCCTATACATAAAAGTTCACTTAATACTGTTTTGTTAAATAAATCCTTGTCGAATCCTGTTGTTAGTCATTCTAAGAACAGTATTCGACAAGGATTTATTTTGCAAAACAGTCTTAAGCGTACTTTTTTTATATAGGAATTTTTGCTAGTGTTCGGACACTTTTGTTACCGATTGTACAAATATTGTATATATATTCTCTCTCTCTCTCTTTAATATGATGTATGATTTTCTTGTTAAGTAACTCTTCAAAGAGAAAGAACATTAACAATTACAGTCGGCTGCAAAATTATTCGAGCACTAGCAATAATCCTTGCCAAAAAAAAGTACACTTAATACAGCTTTGTTAAATAAATCCTTGTCGAGTCATGTTCTTAATCGGTCTAAGAACATGATTCGACAAGGATTTACTTAGCAAATCAGTCTTAAGTGTACTTTTTAAATATAGGAATTATTGGCTAGTGCTCGAATAATTTTGCAGCCGACTGTATATTTTAAATAGACTTTTGTTTATTGTATTTTATGTATAAAAACAATTGGATAATACCTTAAATTATTATTAAATTCTGAAATATATATACAGTCGGCAGCGTAATGTTTCGAGCACTAGCCAATAATTCCTATATTAAAAAAGTACACTTAAGGCTGTTTTCTTAAATAAATCCTAGTCGAATCGTGATCTTAGACTGACTAAGAACATGGCTCGATAAGGATTTATTTAACAAAGCAGTATCAAGTGTACTTTTTTTAGACAAGGATTATTGCTTGTGCTCGAATAATTTTGCAGCCGACTGTAAGTAGTAAGCCTGCGACTGGAGGCGGCGGAAGTGACGTCATCCTTGAGGGGGGAAGTGCAAGTGACGTCATGAGTAGGTTGAGTGGTTTCTCTCCTGCTGGGTTTATCTACTGCTGGAATAAAGTTTTTTTTGGTTTCGGTTTCTCGTGAAACATGACAAGGGTGTTTTGGGTTGGTTGATTGATTGATTCTCGTTGGTTAATTTTCGTTTTTATTTTGGAGGGTTTCAACATTGAATTACTTTTTTGGAATGGCAACGCTGCTTAGTTACCTTTTCTCGCGAAACGTGACGAGGGTAATTTGGGTTGGTTGATTGGTTGATTCTCGTTTTTTGGTGTAGATCTGGTTGTTTATACGTATTTAATTTGGAGGTTGGGAACACTGAATTACCTTTTTTGGAATGACAATGCTTTTTAGTTCCGAAATGGGGACTTGTAAAATTTTCAGAGTCTGGATTTGTAAATTTTGAGCTTGGCTGTGACGGCATCTAAGCTGCAACCACGGAACACTACTGAGAGGATTATTTTTTAATTAAGAATATGTTAATTAAGAATCTAATGAATTAATCTTTCGCTTTGATCTCTCCGCTAGGAAATTTATTTGATGAATATGTTAATTAATGTTAATTGAATGGTCTTCTTTGATTACGCCGCCCAATGGAACCTGCGCGTGCATTTTGCAGGTGCGTCATTTGCAGGTGCGTCATTTTGCAGGTTCGATCTTGAAAGTTACAATCATGAATCATCGAACACGTGACAGGGTTAAGCTGTTTGTTTCTGATTAAACAGGGTGAAACCGCAGACTAAGGAATCACTAGACCCGACAAGGTGGTTCTAAAAGTGAAGCCTCAACTGTAACCGAGCCGCCATATTAGGACAAGCAAAACCACAGACTAGGAATCACTGCGACAGAATATTTTTAATTTTTCTGCGTCAAACCTTGTTCGGGTAAATCTTTTCAATAATGCAATATTGAAATATATTCTTATTCACACATAATATGTGCATATAATTATACAGAAATCGATATTATTAGTAAACTGTTGGCGAAATCTTAAATATAAGACAGGAGTTTCCATTTTCTGCTGAAATTTAGAAATATCTTATTTTTACGGGCAAACCTTTCTAAAAATGACAATTTCTTTTTTCTGCGACAATGTTACTATGTGACATAAATTCTGCTACAAGGTGTACATATTGAATGATTACGCATTAAAAGGAACAATGAGGGCGTAATGAGCCTTCAATTTTTGTGTGTTTCATAGGTCTTATCAAGGTTGTATTTAAAAGCGGGGGATTTGCAAATTTTGCGAAATTTTTTTTAATTATACAGTAAAAAATTTACTGTATAATTAAAGTATTTTTATTAATTATCGAGTGTCTACGAGATTTATTTTGTATAAGCTTTATTGAGTTTGCTACTGAATAACATAATCAAGAACCATAGAAAACAAAATTTTCAGATACCTGCAATGGTAATAAGAACTTTTACACTGTACTGTAAAAAAACTTTGAATGCTACATATTGCATTTACAATAGAGAATTTGCACGTTTTCAGATTTTATTCTTATATAATAGAATATGAAAAGGTAAGAAAATAAATACAAACATTTTCTTTATTTGAAATCTAATTACTAATTTATAACAATTTTAACATTGCACTATTTACTCTATCGAGAAAACGCAGTATAAAATATCGTGACGTCACTCTTTGAGACAACAAACGGGAGTAATCGTTGTTTACATTCGATTTTGTGCTTTGCTTTGCTTCTTGAATCAGTGAAATAGGTTTTGTATTTTATAATAGTGACGGATATTAAAAAGTCATAGTATAAATATTGTATTGTACCACTCTACACTAATACAACGGCTAAATGCTTCTCAAAAGCTATTCTTTAGTATTCCACAGGATCCTATTAAACGAAAACATTGGACAACCGCCATGAAAAGAAATCAATTGAAAATAATGATAAGGAAAAATGATGATAAAGGTATTCAATGATTATAACATGAAAAATAAATGCTTTGAAATCATATAAATGATTGATAATTGCGAAAGTTAAAACGAACTACTGCTTGCTAACTAGGCTAACAAAGTATAAAACTCCTATATATACGAGCTGGCGCATCAGGCATTTTGTTGCCTTAGGGTTGCCACATGTACCCAACGCGTTTCTCTGATAAACAAACGACAAACAATTTTTTTTAATCGTCTTACGTTACTTTAGAGTAACTTCTTTTATTATATTTCAGGATTTTAGCTAAGTAAACTATGATATGGAAGTTTGTTTAGCGATAAACTGCTATAATCATTCAAGAAGTGAATATAAAGTGTTCACAGACCTTCTATTACTGTGTATTTGAGTTTTGGCGACATTTTGTAAAGGAAACAGAAACCGCCCTAACAACACACCGTACATCCATAGGATATCCTCAATAAAATGACATACTGGGAATGTACTGTGAGAGAAATGTGTTTTTAGGAATATTATTGTTGCTTATTGCTCTTATCTTGACCGGATTAGCTTCAGATCAAGATTCTTAAAATCATTAGGGAAGCGATAAGAATGTCAAGCGGGAATGCTGTCCTCTTTGGAGGCAAAAAAATGGCGGTGATGCGCCGGCCTATTATTTTATTTAGGGGCTCTAACAAAATGTAAACATTGAAGCATCATAAAGTGTGACGTCAGACAGCGTTTTGAAGTCACATGATTTTTGGTTAATTTTAAAGTTATTTTTGAAATTAATGAGAACTTTTTTTGCATTTTTTTTAAACTTTTTGAAATTTATGGGCCTAAAACTACCAGAAAAATAAGATTTTGTTCAAATCCCCCATGTGTGCGAATTGTCCATTGTGCATTACAATAACACTTTTAAATTTCATGACAACTTTGTCTATTTATAAAAGTTAGAGATTGGCTAGTCAAATTCATGTCAATAATCAGTAAGGTTTTTAAAATGCTGATACTAAATGATGAAGAATGAAGAATTTTCATGAAGAGTCAAAATTTATCGAATTACTCTGGAACGTCAAATTAAAGACTAGCTTGCTGATTCCACAGCTTGTGTTTCGTATAATTTATTTAATGAAAATATCACTGTAACATGTTGAACTAAAAAAAAATTTAATTTTATACAAAATGCTAAAAGAGCTGAAAACCTTAATATCAATGCTTCTAAGGTTCCATTAAAAAAAAAATAAAAAAAAAATAATAAAAGTAATTTGAATAAGAGCAAACTTCTACCCAAGTTCAAATTCATGCTAGTACCAGCAACAAAAATATGCTAGTTGTTGCTATGTATTGCTATGTCTGCTAGATTTTCATGCTATTATATGCTTTATAATGCTAGCCAGCATCGAATGCTATATTAGCTAGCTAACACAGCAAAAGCATGACATGCTATGTACAAGCATTGTATGCTTATTTGTTGTTTAAGCTTCCTCCAAAGCATGGAGAGGTGTGTACCTTAACAAGCTATTATATGCTTTTTCATGCTTGCAAGCATAACATGCTATGTAGGTAGCTTAGGTAGACATACCATGACATGCTATATCCCAGTAAGAAGTGCTAACTTGCTGCACAAGCTTCTTTCAATCATGGCAAGGTATGTACCTTAATAAGCTATTATATGCTTTTTCATGCTTGCCAGCATAACATGCTATGTAGGTAGCTTAGGAAAAAAATAGCATGACATGCTATATCCCAGTAAGAAGAGCTAACTTGCTGCTCAAGCTTTTTCCAATCATGGCAAGGTATGTAGTACCTTAATAAACTATTATATGCTTTTTCATGCTTGCCAGCATAACATGCTATGTAGGCAGCTTAGGTAGAAATAGCATGACATGCTATATTCCAGTAAGAAGTGCTAACTTGCTGCACAAGCTTCTTCCAATCATGGCAAGGTATGTACCTTAATAAGCAATTATATGCTTTTTCATGCTTGCCAGCATAACATGCTATATAGGTAGCTTAGGTAGAAATAGCATGGCATGCTATATCCCAGTAAGAAGTGCTAACTTGCTGCACGAGCTTCTTTCAATCATGGCAAGGTATGTACCTTAATAAGCTATTATATGCTTGCTAGCATAATATGCTGTGAAGGCAGCTTAGGCAGAAATAGCATGGCATGCTATATTCCAGTAAGAAATACTAACTTGCTGCACAAGCTTCTTCCAATCATGGCATGGTATGTACCTTAACGAGCTATTATATACTTTTTTATGCTTGCCAGCATAATGTGCTATGTAGGCAGCTTAAGTAGAAATAGCATGGTATGCTATATCCCAGTAAGAAATGCTAACTTGCTACACAAGCTTCTTTCAATCATGGCAAGGTATGTACCTTAATAAGCTATTACATGCTTTTTTTGCTTGCCAGCGTAATATGCTATGTTGGCAGCTTAGGTAGAAAATAGCATGGCATGCTATATGCCAGTAAGAAGTGCTGATTTGCTGCACAAGCTTCTTGAAATCATGGGGAAAAAGGTACCACAGTGAGCAATTGTGTGCTTGTAAATGCTTGCTAGCATAATATGCTATGTAGGCAGCTTATGTAGAAACAACATGATGTGCTATGTCCCAGTAAGATGTGCTAATTTGCTTCACAAGCTTCTTCCAATCATGGCAAGGTAGGTACCATAATGAACAATTTTGTGCTTGTTAATGCTTGCCAGTATCAAATGCAATGTACCAAAGTTAAACAGGAAGATGCATTAATTTGTTTTGTATAATTGGAACAACCCCTGTAGCGTAGATATATTGCCCAACCACACTAAAAATGATCCATAGAGATCAATACAAAAATCTAACGATATCAATAGAATTCTATTGGCATGAATTTATTTCTATGGATGTCCCTACCGCTATCAATAGAAGCTATTGACATCTGTAACCTAGTGATTATATCCTCAACTGATATCAACAGACCTTTACAGACATTATTAGAAATTTGATCAGTAGGCTATCGATACCAATAGAGTTTTATTGATATGAATTGATTTCTATGGATTTCCCTTCCGGTATCAATAGTAGCTATTGACATCTGTAACCTATTAATTATATCCTCAATCGATATCAATAGATCTTTACAGACATCAGTAGAAATTCGATCGGTAGGCTATTGATCCCAATTGGTATCTGTAGAAAAAATGATATCTGCAAATTTTGTTCATTTTTTTCCCAAGTCTCGAAAAAATGTTTAAAAATCTGTATCTCTCGTTTCAAAGCATGTTTTAAACGCAATGAAGTATTCCTCCAAAAAGCATTATTTTTCATGCTCCCTCAGGAATCTCCCCTTTGGGGGTGGGGGCGGGGAAATCACGTTCAGTATTACATAATCTATATGTGCGAAATTTTCATCGAAATTTAAAAATATTCTATTTTTTTCATTGACATTTTAATATAAAAAATGAATTCAAGATTCAAAGAAAATTGGTTTTGAAGCATATGCATTAGGTTTGCAAAATTGATTAATTTTTTCCAAGTCCAGAAAAAGAAAATGGTTCAAATATTTAAAATTATGCATCTTCCGTTTCAGTGCATACAAAATGTCATGCTAAACATCTTTTTAGAGGTTGTGAAGTATTCCTCCAAAAAACATATTTCTTTTATCCCCCTCTCCAGACGATATACACTATCATCAGTTGGAGGGCGAAATGACGCTAGTAACTCAAAATTTACAGTTGGCAGAAAAATTATTGAAGCACAAACTTAGATTTCTCATATATATATATATATATATATATATATACTTATTTAGTTTGATTGCTAATTTTTATCATCAGCTTACAGCATAGAAAGAGCATATGGCTAAGATCATGACTTGACAAATATTGAACTCGAATATATTACTCGAAAAAAATCTATAACCTTGTTTTAAATTAACACAGATCTATGGTTCAACCATTCATTTCAAAGGTATTGACGAGTTCTTTTGAAAGATATCCATAGTGAATATTTATACCAAATGGGGGCTATTTCCTCCCAGGGGATGTTCTAACGTGCATATACTTTTTCCTCATAGTTTACAACTACAGTTATCAGTAATTCCTATTAATTTCACAATCACTTCATTAAAATAATTCTCATTACGTACATATTTATACGAAATTTTGTCCTATACTACACCCTAGCACACAGTCACACATTTTCTAAAAATGGTCAAATCGTATTAAGGATTTCGCAAAACATGTAAATCCATTTAAAACTAGAGTTCAGAAACTTTCACGAATTCATCATTTTCTTCTTAGATATACAGAAGTATAAATAGTTAAATCGTGCTCGAGACTTATCAAAACATGTGAATCCATCAAAAACGAAGAGTTGAAAATTTTTTCTAATCTTCTTTTGAAAAAAGTAAAAAAAAAAAAAAAAAAAAAAAAAAAACTTAAAAAGTCTTTTGAAACATTGTAAAATTAGTTTAGTAGGGTCATCACAAAACTGTTTTCTATATATTCCAGTACAAATTGTAAAAGTATTACATATTGAAATTATTTTCCTTCGAAATTGGGGATAGCGATAGTCCTCAGAAAATGGAGACATTTGGTTACCTTATGAATGAATGACTGAAAAATATTTACTTCATAGAGTAAAGTGACCATACGTCCTCGAAATTCGAGGACTGTCCTCGGTTGGTTAGTTGGTTGGGTTTTACGTCGCCTTAGTGCTGCGCAGATAGATGGGCAATTGGCGACGGTCTGGGACTCACTCCTAGTGTCCTCGAATTTTGACCTTTTTTATTTTTTTTGTCCCCAAAAATTCTTTGATTACTGGGGGATACGGTTACTAAATGTCCCCAAATTTAAATATTTGGAAGTATTTCTTTCAAAATCGTAGTCCATTCCGTGAAGGATCAAAATTGTGATGGCATGTTTCCAGAACACCTCTAGGGTTGAATCCCAGACCGTTGCCAATTGCCCATTGTAAAGCACTAGTGAGACGGAAAACCCATCCATTCCAATCCAATCAAAATCGCAGTCTAATGCACAAGTACAGCGTCTAGAATATACAGGTAAGACTACTATATTATATAGTAGTCTTATATACACTGTAAAAAAGAACTTATTACCAGCTGCAATCTGTGATTGGATAAAATAAATCACAGATTGCAGCTGGTAATAGGGTTTTTTTACAGTGTATAGTGGGGCAAGCGCTTGTGATCGAATTCTTAAAATACTGATAAAAAAATCAAGCTTCCCAGACGGCGCTTTGTTTGATTTTTTTTTTTTTTTTTTTTTTTTGCTCAAACCGAAGAGCTGATTGGCTTTTCCCAGTTTCGTCTGCTCAATGACGTGACCTAAAAACATAATTAACCAATAGGGAGTCTCGGTTTTGATTTCGTGACACTAACTTCGATTGCAGTGACATTTGGTGAGAGGCTTAAATTTTTTAGTAAAATTTTATTTTCCGCTTTCCACATTGTTTATTCTATACGTTGAAGCACAAGTAATTGGATAATCTTGAAAATCAACGAAACTTTGATATAAAGAAAAACCCTCATACTTCATGAGCAGAGAAAGAATCATGCACTACTAATTAGTATATAAATTCTATCTTGCCCGATTTATGTTAAGTGAAAAATAAAATTTGTTTAATGAAATTTTCACAAAAATGGGCAAAATGGCAGTTATATGACTACCACAAATTGCATTGATACATTGATAGGAGAGAAAAAGAAATTATTTTCTTGTAGTTATATAATCGGGAATAATTTCTGCATTTCTGGAAGTGGGGATTCTGAAGATTAAAATGAAATGCTGTTATTTTATGTTCTCTCCTATCATCATAATAAAGTATAAATGGGTTCTAAAGACTTGATTATTTCAATAATGCTGGGATAGTTTAATTTGCATAAACATACCTTAGGCTCAGCAATTGTTCATAGAAAAAAGTATTTCAAAGCACTTTGTAATGTGTAAATCAGAGTTCTTTTTATTAATTATGCATAGCATATAGCTATTGGTCTCTTATATCCCCGAAAAAGTCACCAAATAGAGTTTTCAATGTCCTCGAAATTTATTTCGATTTGGGGACAAACGGTAATTTGTCAAATCAGTGTTTGAAAATATGTTCACCTATCATAGAGCTTAAGTGCAATGACCTTGAATTTAATAAATACCTTTGTTAAACCAAAGAATATTACATTAAATCTTAAAAAAATTAAAATAGTGATGTCATAAGAGGCTCCATTTTAAAATTAAAAATATTACTTTTTATTAACATTGGTTAATTTTTTTTAGTATACCCTCATACAAATATTAATTGGTTTATCAAGCTATCATTTATTTAATTTACTTACGATCTAAAACCCACTCAATCTCAACCTGAAAGAATTTCCACGGCAAATCTTATTTCTTTTTTAGCAGATTGTAGTATTTTGAAAAACACGTATGGCAACGTAGCGCTTGTTTGTTTACAAGATCAAGAGCGGAAGAGATCACAAGGCCGGCCAGGTGGTTCGGTTGGTAGGACGCTGCCTTCCGAATCCATTGGTCCCAGGTTCGAATCCTGGTGCGGGCATGGATGTTTGTGTTGTCTTATGTCTTCAAGATATTGTGCACTTGTTACTGTGTATTAAATAAAAGCTTGTGAACCCTTGTGGTGTGGATATTTCGAGATATAAGCGGCCTTCGAAGCAAGCAAAAAATCTCAGTACTCATCAAACCAAATCAAACCAAACCAGAGATCACAAAATGGAGAAAACGTGGTGGTGCTGTTGATTTTTAAAGGATTACTATATTAATTATCGAGGTAAGTTCATAAATAAAAGATTTGTTACATATTAATATGTTTTCGTTTTTCTCATTTTAAAGTCAGAATGATAAATTGAGGCTGTCTTTTCAGAAATTGATTCATGTGCATATTGAATAGCGCTAAATTTTTGTCGAAAGTTAGATCCAGTACATCTAATTTTGGACATAGCTGTAGGAAAACAGTTATAATTAAAATTATTGGTATGTTTACCAAATCTAACTTTAGAAGGTTAACGTTATCATTGTAAATGCTTGTCTGAATGGATTATATTTAAGTAGCATCGAAATGTGTTTAAAATAAGTTAAAATTATTGTTTTCATAATAAAAGTTCATGAAATTCATCTTTTCGCTGTACGATATTTATTGTTTGCACTCATTTACCTACGCCATAATTAAATGCATTACACTATTTCAACTGTAAAAACTGTTATTTTTACCATTTTTCCAGTGCTTGTATTGGCCTAAAATCTAATGGTAATAATGACCGTAATGTTTTAAAATTGATTCTGAATGTTTTAAACAATATATATATATACAGGGATGAGATTTTTCAGCTGATTTCAGCTTTTTAGTACTTTTAGCTTTTTTATTTTTTTTTCAACTTTTTTTTATGTTTCTGATGTGCATTTGTTCTTTTTCTATACATTGAAGATTAAAATAAGTATTTATTACTCTAATATAATAGATTTTGTCATCAAACTTGTAGTATTTCATTTCAACGCCTTGCCTTTGCGTACAGTTTCAGCTTTTTTGTATTTTTGCTAATCTCATCCCTGTATATATATATAAAATAGAATAAATAAATAGAAATGAATAAATATATTTCTGTTTTATTATTATTATCATTTTATTTATTCTGCTAAAAATATTTTTCAAAATATACTGTCTTCTCCCAAAAATCCACGTTTCTTAAACGGGCAGATTCTAGAAACTTACATATCACAATAAATTTAAACAATGAAACTTAAAAGTTTTCAGAAGAAAGTACAAGATAGCTGGAACAGCAATTTATTAAAACTTTGTAAAAAAAAAAAAAAAAAAAAAAAAAATATTTTTATAGAAGGGGAAAAAAAAAAAAATCTTGTAAAGCCGTTTAGCTTAGCAGTTACTCTATATAATGCTTAATATTTTGGTAATAATATTGATAGGACCAAGTACAGGCGATGTTTTTATCTGCTTTTCAAAAATGTGTAAAAACTTTTGTGAAAGGATCAAAATTTTTGTAAAACAAAATTTCATTTTAATATTGAAAAAGATTTTAGTGCTGACTCTAGAATTTGGCAGGACACAGCTTCCAGTGGCTCTTTTTAAACTTATTTTTTAGCTTCTAGCGACCCTTTCCAATCTACTATGTTTTGATGCCTTTAAATAAATTTAAAATTAAATCAACTGCTTTGTGAATTTCGGTTAATTGTTCGGAATTATAATCAGGGCTCAAAGTTTTCCTATATTTCCTATATATTTTTAAAAAATCATAAAAAACTTCCTATATTTTATAATTCTTTACATTTTTTCATCTATTTCAGAAGAAATTTTCCTATATTCTACTACTTCAGTTAAAGTTTTTCTTACTTGTTTTCTGCTTTCCCTGCTAAGCATTCTATTTAAATTATCGTATCTTGTATCTTTCCAAAATACCATTCACTCTGCTAATGTGATTGGAAATCATATGTTGCATATTTTGTCATATGTTAATAATATTGCACACGTTATAAGGAAATAACAAGATATTGAAACCTTTATTCATAAATTAATTTTATTTCCAATGTTTAATTGAAAAAAAAAAAAAAAAAAAAAAAAAAAAACTTTTAAAACAATTAGATTTTTTTTTTTTTTAATTTTCAAGATTTCTCAAAGTTTTTGTGGTGTTTAAGTTATTTGTTCATAATACTCAAATATCAGGGTTATTGATTTTCTTTTTTTTTTTATAATTTAAATCTGTTATTTGTGGTATAATAGGTGTTGTGTATATAATAAATGTATAATATCCTCCTCAATCATTTAATATTCCCATAAAAACAATGTGTGTAGGCATTCAATATAGTACTTTCATAATAAGAACTGACTGAACTTCTCAAACAATTCCAGTATGATCCAGTGAACTGAAGATTTCATCTTCATAGCTATAACAATTTATCGATTAAAAACAAAAACTTAACTGTGGTATGGAAGGCATAATAAAACTTTTTTAAAGGATAATTTAACATAAAATCTGACAAAAAATAAAGGAATTTTCACCCGGATGTCATCAAATGAATAAAATAAAAAGGTAATTTAAAATAAAACTAATATATCCTAATATAAACATTGTTACTTAATGCTTAGCAAATATCATTTGAAAAAGAAAAAAAAAATATATACAATCAAAAGAATTGATAATTCCATTACTATTTTAATATTTTCCCCTTATTCTTTAACTTTTTTTTTAAGAGGGTGGGGGGGGAGCACAATTTATTAAGTAGGCACTGATAGCAGCCTTGATTTTTTTTAAACATGTTAAAAAACTGATGTTAAATAATATAAATTGGTATGAAAGTGAAAGGTAGACTAACAAAAGATCATAAATTTGGAAATATGTTCTTTTCTAAATAATGTGAGAAGTAAACAATAATAGATCTGTTCATTTATTTTATCTGTTAAATTAGATGAGATTAAATTAGGGCGTTTTATTTACAAGTCATTTAGCCATTCCAAGATTACAAAGTAATGTTAGAGATAATTCGTTTTTACTGAATCTCTCAACCTTCTCTTGAAATTATGTTCCTATATTTGTATGAGAAAATTCCTATATTTTCCTATTTGAATGCTTTGACCCCTGCATAATTAATTTGCTACTTGCTTTTTCACAAATTATTTTATAAATTTATAAATGGGGTATCATTTTATAAAAATCTGAATTAAACGCTGGTGTATACTATAATCAGAATTTGAAAGCTTGCCCAATTCTTAGCAATTACTTTTGCAACTTATAGCATATTCTTTCAATATTTTTATTCAAGTGTTTAATTCATCTGAAAAAAAAAAACATTAAAACAATTTAAAAAAACACTATTTGACAAATGCTATTTCAAAATATCTTTCTTGTAGTGGGGTAATATCACACGACAAGAAGCGATAAACATTCCAAATATAGATTGTGTCATTGCATAGGATTGTAATTTGTTAGGGCCCACAAATTATAATTAATTTTAATGAACTATAACAAATTATAATTAATTTTCATTTTTAGAAAATTAAGTTCCAAGATAATGTAAGAATAAAAACTTGTTGTGTAATTTAGTGAATGTTTTCATAATTAGCAACAACTTTTTAAATTCTCAAGAAATAGCATCCAAGATACATAGGTGCCAAGTCTTCGTTATTTTCAACGAAGACTTCACACCGTAAAGTTTTTATAAATGTTTCCCTTTTATTTAATTTTATGTATACGTCGAAAATATATGTGACAGATTCCTTTTTAAAAATATCGGTGTATAAATCTGATTTAAAGATTAGTAATGTTGGCACCTATGAAGATACCAATATGATATCTACAGGTTGCTCTGTAGGTGCCACTTGTCTGTCTGTTGCAAGTTTGCAGTTCGAGTAATCTCTATGGGATATAGTAGTTGATATTCAAGGCTCACTACTAATAGCAGCAACCTGAGCAATCCAGGTTCCCTAAATTGTTCATTTGATGTAATTTCTTTCTAACGTTTTCATATCAAACCATATTGAATATTCTTGCATGTTTGATTTGTAGTATTATGCATAGTTCATTTTAATTGTAAATATTATATATTTGTTGTTATTGTTTAGATACAGAAAAAGAGCTAGAGAAATTTTTAATGTAAAGTACTGAAGAAAAGAGAAGAACAAAAATTAGAAGGATGATTTACAAAAGAAAGAAAGGTATGTGTATTTATAAAAATAAATTAGAAAAATAAATTTTGCACAATTTCACTGCTGACAAAATTTATGTATTTTTAAAGTTTGAAATTTTACTTTCACTCCCTGTGGCAGAATTTTTTCCTGCTTTCTGCGACAAATCTTGCTAGAGTTAATTTCTTTCTGTAAGACGATATTATTCAATTATAAGTAGTGTGCATTATTACTAAACAGGGCCTGCTTACCGAATAGTCCCGTTAAGCCCGTGCTTACTCAAGAATTTACACCCCCCCCCCCCCCCAAATTCACTTTTTTAAATAATTTTTTGTCCAAAAAAATTTTTTTACGAAACTTTTGTCTAAACAACACAACTCACTTTTTCGGCAGCTCTAGTGTGACATTAATCTAATCAATCAACTTCAAACATCATAGTGACGTCAGGAGTGAAAGAGGTAGGGAAAACACTATCTACCAGTAAGGAGGTACTTGAATTTCCTTTCTTTATGAGTGTATTTCTTTCAGGTTCTTAGTAAGATTAACTGAAACTGTATCCGTGATTCGCAGCAGTTGTTATAGTATTTAACGTTTGATATTGTCTAAAATTATCCGCAGCACCCACTACCATTCGGTTTTATCAGGATGTTTTATATTTCTTTTTCACTAAATATCTACTATATTAGGTATTGTGTAATTACATAAGATTTGTGTGTATTTGAATGCCATTTTCTTTTTGCACCATGTCAAATGAACTTAGAATTAGCATTATATGTTAAATAATTAATGTTTTGACATCATTTGCATAAAAATTAGACTATATTAACTTATAAGTTTCTTTAAAAATATGTATGGCAAAGTCACATTTTTTAAGCTTTCATAAAAATCTGTAGATATAATAAAGAACAAATGATTTGTATAGGGTTTGGGGGGGGGGGTTAAATGACACCGAGTTTACCTTGCTTTTTGAGAATTAAATGGGCCCTGGCAATAACTCAACCTTTTTTGTTTCTAATAATGTTTATATTAATATCAAATCTGTATGAATTTTTTTTTAAATACTGTATAACCTCATAGTAATTTTTAGTAAGAAGTTTTTTTTTTTTTTTTTTTGGACAAGAAATAAAAGGATAATATTTTTTACGAACCAATAGTTAAGAAAATTAAAATTAACCGAATAAATAAAATGATTCATATGAAGACAGGAATTAAACATTAGTACAAGAAAATGTCTGTCACCTGCAGTTAAAATTTCTGAAGAAATGGTGAAGAGATATTTTCTCTATTTTATTTTGCTATAATTTGTAATCTTTTAAATAGATAACAATAATATGAAAAAGTAAACTTATCAATGAATCCACAAAGTAATACCCAAATGGGTTTTTAGTATATATTGTTAGACTATCGATACATATAAAAGAGTTCTTCCACTCACTGACTCATCAACACACAGCAAAATCTACTGGAGCCACTGACTCGAAACTGGGTCAGATTATAGAACATACAGTGTAAGTGTAAGCACCCCCTAAGAAGCGATTTTGCAAAATTCTCCCCCCCCCCAAGAGAGAGTAGGGGGCAAAATGTGATTTTCCAAAAACCTTTCATATCTCAAAGAAAAAAACAGATGTCCATAAAATGATTGCTTTAAAATATAGCTAACACAAATAATTAAAAACCAATTTCTTGAATTTTAGAAATTCGGTCCCCAAGGGGGGAAAATATCTCAAGCAAAGAAAAAGATACATGAAATTTTTGCTGTAATATATAGCTAATACAAATACCTAAAAACGAATTTCTGGAATTTTAAAAATTTAGCCCCCAAGAGGGAGGAGAGGGAGCAAAACGTGATTTGAAATAATCCTTTATATCAAAAACAGAAAAAAAAGATATATGTGAGATTTTTGCCCTAAAATGTAGCTCCGACCAATACATAAAGACTAATTTTTTAATTTTAGAAATTTGTTCCAGGTGGGGCGAGAAAGGGGCTATGGGGCAAAAAAATATCAATAGACCGTTCAAAATTGGTACAGATAGGTTTTAGAGGCCTGCAAGTCGAATGAGGATATTTTCGAAAGTGTAAAGTTATTAGGAGGGTCAGAAGGAGGGGGGGCAGAGGGGCAAAAAAAAAAAAGAGTTAGACCGTTCAAAATTGGTACATAGAGGTTTTTGATACCTACAAATAGATTGCGGATATTTTCGAATTTCTAAAGTTATTAAGAATGGTGAGAAGGGAAGGGGTGGTTGGAGGGGCAAAAAATAAAAATGGGTAGTTCAAAATTGAGACATAAAGGTTTTTGGTACTTAAAATCGATTGCGGATATTTTCAAATTTGTAAAGTTATTAGGACGGGGGTGGAGGGGCAAAAAAATAAAAATAGAGTTAGGTTGCTCAAAATTGGTACATGAAGATTTTTGATACCTACAGATCGATTGCGAATATTTTCGAATTTGTAAAATTATTAGGATATACGGGAAGGGGAGTGAAGGGGCAAGAATATATAAATAAGAGTTAGAGCGCTGAAAAGTAGTGTTATTAGGTTTTGAGGCCCGATAAATTGAATGCGGATATTTTCGAAAGTACAGAATTATTACGAGGGGCAGGAAGGGGAACGGGTGCAGGGGTAAAAATAAAGAAATTAAGATAGAGTGTTGGAATATAGTATTATTACGTTTAAAAGCCCGAGAGAACGATTGCAAGTATTTTTTAAAGTCTAAAACAATTAGGAGGGGCGGGAACGGTAGGTAAACGAACATGCGCTCCTTTATACGCTGCTACAGGCAGTGGGGTCCCGGACCGATTATTCCACCAATGGGAGAAGACTTTTTTTTTTTTTTTATGTTTTTCCCTTACGATAATATAGTGATTCATTAAGAGTGTCGAACATAAATGCACACAGGCAGCACACAATGGCCTGCGTTGCCGAAGACAGTGGGGACAAGGTGCAACATTTTCTCTCTCTTTTTTCCTTTTTTTTTTTTTTTTTTTCGCATGATAAAAATGTATGCAATTTTGAGAATTCATTAACTGTAGTGATTTATTTAAAAATAGTGACCAGCGAAGCGGGCGTAGCCTGCTAGTAATAATATAAAATTGAGGGGAAAAATTAGTCAAAAGGAAACATTTAAAAAAAAAAAAAAACTTTTTTGTATTAAATTCGTGGATTAAAGTGAATTTTGGTCAAAACATAAGTGCTAAAAGGTTTTCTTTTTCCCTTTAAAAAAAAAATATATATATATATACATATATTGGAGAAAACTATATTTAAATATAAAATAAACAAGTAAGGCCAAACTAACTATAGATCCCGAAAACAAGCAATTTCAGTGCTAACTGACAAAATTTATGTTTAATTGCAATTAATTTCCGTAAAAGGCTGTTATTTAGCTGCTAGTCTATACAGCTTGTACATCTTTTAAATTGATTGTCAAAATATGCGTTAAGTTTTCAGCCAATTACTGAAATATGGACTACTTTTATGATTAATTACCATTAACTACTTAAATATGTTATTTTTACCCCTGGCTAATCGATAAAATTTACACATTTAAAAAGCCAATTATGAAAATTGGTAATATTTTTACAGCAAATTGCTGAAATGCGTAATTATTTTGCTGCAAATCTACAAAATCTACATATAATTGCTAATATACACTATAATTTCATGATATTCACCAATAACTTATATCACACTTTTTTTTAAAGTTGATTCCAGAATTTCACGATGTTTTCGCAGTCAGTTATCAAAATATGCAATTATTTCAGAGTTAGGTTTATGACGGTTTAAACCATGGTTAAAACCGTCATGTCAAAAACCTATATTTAAATTTAATTGTTATGTAAAAACTTAATTTAACATAGTATACTTTATAAAGATTTTTTGAAAACTAAATAGATTCTTGTTCTATGAAAAACACATTGTTATAACATTTTGATTAATAATAATAATAATAATAAAAAAAAAAAAAAAAACTTTAGGCTTTTAAAATTTTATTATGAATTATTGTTATGTTCATTCAAAATAGGCTGTGATACTTTCATGTATTACTACGAAATTTACTTATAACTGTGCTTAATATACTATATGTTAAACTTAGTTTTGTGATACTTTAAAAGTATTATAGTTATTTTTAATAAGATATTATTTATAAGTATGTTTTTAAAAGTAAACAGATGAATGTTTTTGGAGAAACATTACTATAACATTTTGAATAATATAAAAACAAAACTTTAGGTTTCTAAAAATTCATTATTTATAAATCATTGATAAATCATTTTATTTGTAATACAACATTGTATATTTTATTTTTTTTAGTATTGTGTTTTTAATATTATATATTTAACCAATAAAATAAAAATGTATAGCCTAATATTTTGTATTTAAATATTTTATAGTTTTTTTTTTTTTTTTTTTTTTTTTTTTTTTAATGGCTGCTGAGATTGTGAGTTTTTACGAAGAAGCAATAATTCTGAATGTTAAACAAGCTTGAATTGCTTCTTAAATTCTCATAATTATCATAAGACAAGAGAAATATGAATGTTTTCTGGGCATGTATTATAAATTAATTTAATATTTATTTGTACAGATTTGTTTTAAATTTATTAGCTCAAATCAAACTGTACACTGGTACAGATATTTATACAGTCAGTAATAATAATAAATAGATAAACTATTAAATGATAAGTGTAATAAATATAGATTATAAATATAATTATTTTCAAATTCATATTAACTTACTGCCCACATATATTATGTTCTACTTAAAAAAAAAAAAAAAAAAATCCAGTTTTCCAGTGTTTAACACTTGGTTTATGTTAAAATTCCTAAGTAACTTTGGAATTTTAGAATTTCATAAATATTAATATAAATAAACATACAAAATATGTCTACACATGCTTTGTACATATTTCTAATGTTTGAAACCAGTATATTTACGTAATTTTTTATTAATTATCATCAATAAATTGTTTTAAGATTTGTTAATTTTTATTTTAAAAACAGCATAATACTTAGGTGTAAACTTATGTATGGCAAATATTACTGATTCATATTTCTAACCAGATTCATGTGCATTTATTGATTCTGAATCTTGACGATATAGGTTTTTGACAGTTGAGGTTTCTGACGGTTTAAACCCTTGTCATGTAAAAACCACTTTTTGACGTCAAAAATCCAACCCTGAATTATTTATATGCTAATGGATAAAATCTATGCCTTTTGCAAAGCTGAATTCCAAAATGCTGAAAATCTTGTTGCTAATTGATGACTATCACACTTTTGTCGAAAGTCACACATAAGAAATTATGCAATACTTTTGCAAATGAAATAAAAAATACTAGGCTATTTCTCCAATAATTGTCCAACATTTATGTTTTTTCGCAACTAAAGTATTATTTTCTTGCTAATCAATAATTAATTACACTTTTTTTTTCAAAACTGATTCTTGAAATACATGATTACAATGCATTCTGCAATCGGTCATAATCGACTGAATAATTTGCTGTTATTTAGCTACTAATCCATGAAAATTACATTATTTTGACAGCTGAAGTCAAAATTTTATGTTTAATATGTTTTTATTTAGCCTAATTGATAAAGGTTGCAATACTTTAAAAGCTGATTTTTGTAAATTGCGATATCTTTATAACTGATAGGGAAAATATGTAATGCTTTCTCCGATAATTAATGAAATTTAGATTTAATTGGAATTAATCGCTTATATAGGCTTTATTTCGATGCTAATTGGTGAAATTCTTGTTTTTTATTTTTATTTTTTCTGCAATGATTTGCAATACAGTCAAACCTCGTTAATGTGAATCTCAAGAAATTTGTTCATGTTTTCAGTAGTTCATGTTATCAGTAACTAATCTTTATATAACTAAACTAATCTTCGTCTTGACGGAGATTGTAGAAACAGTTCACATTAAGAGTCTTTAAATATTCTAAAATTTGTTTATCTGTCTTACAACAAAAAATTGGATTTTAATAATTATTTAGTGTTGCTTTATTAAATTTTTTGTAGTCGTTAGATTCTCATAAAATATTTTTAATTATTGTTCCCAGGGTTGATCCAGGTTTTAATTTTTGGGGCCCACTTTTGTAAAAAACAAATTATTTTTATGAAATTTTTATTTTTTTGTAAAAAAAAGAATTGTTGCTTGAAACCTTTCATTTTAGAAGTTACTCTATCTATTATCTAATGTTTAATATCTAGTTAATAGCATTTTATAAAACTAGTACAGACACTCATTAAAATTAATACTATAAATATGGAAAATTTTTACAAAAGTGTTATTTTTATGAAACAAAATTCTCTGAAGGGCTGTTTTTATAAATCTGAATTTTGTGAAGGGACCCATTTTAACCCTCGCTTTCCCGAGATGGGTTCATTTTTATCCCTTTTTGTAATTGAAATATAGTTAACCCCGCCTAATTTAAAAAGTGCACTAATTCGCCAAAGATAGCAAACGTAATCTGTGGAATGTTGCAACATCTAAACGATACAAAAAGGTGCGGTGCTGGTGATTTTCGCCAAACATGCCAAGCAGCACATGAAAACAATTTTTTTGCTGTAACGCGTTGACCCAGTGGCAAAAACGCCGTGACACGGCGACATAGTCGCGGACACAGAAAAACGGCTTGCAGACAATTTTTGTCTGTATTAATAAAAAAATTAGTCCACAACTTTCGGACACTCTTTGTCTGTACTAATGAAAAAAAAATTGCCCGTTGTTTTCAGACAGTTTTTGTCTGCTGTCATAAAAAATTGTCTGCAATTTACGGACATTTTTCACCCACGACAGTGCGCTACTGATGTATGACGTCTGAGACGCTCTCTGGTAGGAACTCTATAGCCCCCTATAAGTGCCTTGGTAGGAACACACAAAACAATGCTTAACAAGGGCGACCTTTGAGCCTAGATCTCCCTTGATAGGCAGTGTTATGTGAGTATTCTTTTCTCCTGTTACCTGTTACTGAGATTCTACGGAAATGTAGAAAAGTGCTAATTTCTTTTAAACTGCTCCAAAAGTTCTCCTTCACTTCAAAATTCACTTATAAAAATTTCTTAGAACTAAAACTAATACTTTTATTATTTATAATTATTTTTATTGTGTTGTGTCAAACATTGCTATAAGATATTTAATTGAATGAGTTAATCTTATTATTTTATAATTGTTTATACTATATTGTTCAGTAGTAAAATTGTATTGTGTATTGTTGCACGATATCACCACTGTTGTTAACCCCCCCTACCCCCTAACAGATTGCTGCTATCATCTTTCAGGCTTTCTGAGTGTAAGCCATTTTCACCCCTGACTAAATGCAAATTTTGCAGACAGATTATGAAATTTTAAAAACCTGTCGTAGACGTCTACAAAATTTTCTGTCACTGGACGCGTTGATCTTGGGAAAGCGAGGGTTAAGGATATGAATTTTGTGAAGGGGCCCATTTTAGAGATTTGAATTTTGTCAAGGGGCACCAAAAGGGTCCCGATTTTTGCCGGGATCGACCCCTGGTTCCTCTATATTACCTAACAGTGTTGCACTATTAAAGTTTTCAGAATTTTTTAAAAATTTGATTTTTATTTATATTTTACATTCCCTGAATCCCACAGTTTTATTTGTATTAATAAACAACTTTTATTTTGCTTATTTATATATATATTTAATCTGTTTTAATAAGATAATTATAATTTTTTCCATGGGGGAATTTTTAGGATTTTATTTTTCTACAGAGCAGTTTTAGAAACTCCAACATTTCTAAAAATTCTTTGTTCATGTTGTAATAATGTATATAATATTTGTTTTATATTTATATGTTTATTGTAAGTTAGATAAAAGTGGAATTTTAAAAAAGGATTTTGAAAAAAAACCACTTGGGTTTTTTCAAGTGGGTTTTATTGAAAAAACCCACCCGTTTTTTTTCGGGTCTGGCAAAATCAAGCCAAATCTGTCCATAATTCAATAATAGTCTTTTTTTTTTATTTGATTACTGAAATTGTCATTTTTCACTGCTGGTTTCCAAATACATAATTCTTTTCTCTCATATGATTTTTTTTTATATTTTTATGAAGATTTGTTTTAAAACAGCCAATTTTTATGAAATAATCGTTTTCAAATCCGAAATTTTCTTAGAATTACTGCTGCACTATAAAAATTGAGGCATAACATATTCAATTATCCCAGTGTTATAGAAAATATTCTTTTTCTTTCTCCAATGGTAAGTACTTCGTCAATAAAGTTCTAAGTTTTCCGTGATTTTCTCCAAAACTTGCATGAGTGTGGACTGAAACACCTTAGTAAATTTCCCATGGATAACATTCTTTGTAGGTCGGATTTTTCTGTGATTTTCTCCGAAATTCTTGTGAATACGGACTAAGACACCTTGGAAAATCTTCCACAGTGGACAGGCTTCTTTCAGTATTTCAGAAATTGTCATAACAAATTGTTGATTATATATAGATAAACTAAGTGATTGTAATAGACAGCATGGGCGTCGGCAGAATGGGGCAAGGGGGCACTTGCCCCCCCCCCCCCTGGAAAATTATACTAAGCATTTTTTTTTTTCTTTAAAACTATGCTATCAGAATTTCATTAAAAAAAAAAAATATTTTTTCAGGTTGTGCCCTCCCCTGAAATGTTTTCTGGTGACGCCACTGATAGACAGATAAATAATATGCCATAGAACCTTGTTTATCTGAGGTAATGTGGACCAATGGAACCTCAAATAAACAAAAACTCAGGTTAAATGGACTCTATTGTAAATTGAGGGAAAATATACAGTAACGTTTAAAATGAATGGAAACACAACCAAAGAAGTAAAAGAATATACCTTTTACACATTTAAATGTAATCAGTTAAAAATGCAATGCAATACAATACATGCATACATGAATTACAAAAAAAAAAAAAACAGTACTGTATTCTCAAAGTCGAAGTTTTTTTTACGCCATTTCTCAAGGGCCACGCCTCAACTGGGATGTGGCATTTTTTAGATTACCTCGGTTAATCAGGGCTTGGATAACCGAGGCTGTGCTGTATATATATATTTAAAACTTTTTTATGAATTAGAAAAAAAAAATAAATAAATAAATAAAACAGCATTTATGTAATTTTGTATTTGTTGGTTTTTATCGAGCTTATGTATATATGTAATAAGTACGAAACTTTGAATAAACACCATAAAATGCCAGAACTTGTAACAATATTTTCTGGTCAAAAGAAGACACAACCTTACCCCCATAATAGAAAATGTGAGATTACATCACAGATTTTTTTTTTTTTTTTTTTTTTTGTACAGTCTGCAGATTATTTTCAAAACAGTATTGTGCAGAGATTCCAAGTGTCCCGATTTTGGTAGGAAAGATTGGAAATCACCATCTTTCTCCATCTATAGCATAAATGTCAATTTATTATTATGTTTATTTTAATGTTATGTATTAATATGTTATATATTATTTAATGTTATATATTAATGTTTTATATTAATGTTTATTTTAAACTTGCTTTATTAAGTTCTAGAAACTGTGAATAGATAGAATTGTTCAATATCTTTCACTCATGTAATTTTTATGGTCCCCCCACCCTGCCCAAATGCCTTCTGAAATCTTCGATTTCTAATTGTTTTCCACCCACAATATAAATGTCAATGTTCTTTTTAAACTTACCTAATTAGATTCTAGAGCCAATGAAGAATTAGAATTGTTCAATATCGCTCACTCATATAATATTTCATCCCCCCTCCCCCCTCTCTGCTAATGATCAGGGATCAAATGCCCTGCAGAAGTATTGCGATTTCTAATCTTTCTTCATCCACAGCGTAAATGTCAATAATCATTTTAAACTTACTTTATTAGATTCTAGAACATATAAAGAAGTAGAATTGTTCAATATCTTTCACTTGTTTATTTTTATTTTTGTGTGTGTGTGTTTCCCACCCTCTCCCAACAATCAGCAATCAAATGCCACCTGTAATACTTGCAATTTCTAATTTTTCTCCATCTTCAACATAAATGCAAAAATGTCTTTTAAACTTACCTAATTAGATTCCAGAGCTTATAAAGAAGTAGAATTATTCAATATCACTCACTCATATAATATTTTATTCCCTCTCGGAAGAAGGTTCTGATAGGTGATTATGTTTTCACAAATGTTTAATATTTCTACAATTCTTTTTCTAATTTATAAAGTAGATTATAGTCACCTAAATAAGCCTCAAAATGTCGGCGAATTATTAGCATAGGACTCATTTATTTATTTCAGAGGTGGGAATGGATCGATTGGCTCATTATTACTTTCATTTTCATATTTTTCTTGTCAGGAAGTTGTGAAAATTTCTTCATAATCTTCTGTCATTTCGTTTCCATCCAATTCTTTAAATTATACGAGCTCTGCCTGAGTGAATTTCAGCTGTCTGAAATCACCTATCATTAATTACTTTTTCATCATCCCGTATTTCACATTCAACGTTTTCCAATTTTACTTTTTTCAATTACTTTTAGAAAAGAAAATCGTATTTTTCAATTAAGAACACATTTTTAATAAGAAAGACTGTTCAAACTTTATTCGAATAACCGAGGACTGTATGTTAAAAATATTTGTTTAAATGGGAAAATTTAACATTCTTCGAGACTGATTTTGGTTCTAACGAATTTTATTCTAATAAGCAGGGTATTCAATTATCTGTTACCCAATTAAGTGGGTACGACTATATGTATATACTACCAGGCTTTGCCCACTACGCTGATCAGTATATTTAAATGATTTCTTTTTAATTGAATAATTGAAACTTTTCAATAAATATATTTCAATTGCCGACTATTTTCGTCACAGCTTTAGTATGGGACCTCCTTGGCGATAATAAATATTTTTTGAACTTCTCGAATCTGTACAACAAAACTCTTATTAAAACGAATATTCTCTAATACAGTCCAATAGTAAAGTTAATTCTTTGAATATTCTGGAAACAGTCAAAGGTGTTACTCTACTCGTGCAGCAAAAGTCACTATTCGATGAATGTTCTGGAACAGTCCAAAAAACAGTCACTTGTCCCACAGGAGTAAAGACAATAACATCAAATACTCCAGAGCAGAAATCTTTGCTAGCTCACGAAAAATATCCAGTCGCTTAGAGCTCAATCCCTAAAATGGAGTCACTCAGAATAAGTATCTGAATAACTCTGAATCGCAGTGACTACATACTCTCTCGCAGAAATCAACTCACTCCTGTTTATAACTTTTGGAGATGATTCCATCGAGAATCCCATGGAAAAATTGAGATCTATGCTCCCATGTGTTGGAAAGCTTCGAAACTTCGGGAACTTTAAACTACCATTTTTCACCAAATTTGGTCGCCCACTCATCAAGTCTGTCACCAAGGCTGACCCCAATGAAAGTGAATGAACTGCCTTTTTATTTTCACTTTGCTTGTAAAACTACTTTCATTGCAACAGTACAATTGATGCAGAGCAAAGAATTAATCCCTTAACACAATATGCTATGAGCACTATTTCTGCCTTATTTTAGACAACTGATGTTTTTATGGTTATATGTATTTCCCGTTAAATGTATTTTTATTTATTTATTTAAATATTAATTTGAATTTATCGAATATTTCTGCCCGATGGCATACAAATGGAATCACACACATCAGTTCGTTTATTTGTGTGATAAATTAGCGTAGTGATTGGTATATGAAAAATAAACATTATCGTGCTACACAACTTTATTAAATTTCTCCCTTGGCGGCTTTTGAATTTTTGACGCCATATTAGGAATGGATTTTTTTTTTTTTTAAATAATTTCTTGTATAAAAGGGGGAACCCTATTTTGCTGATATTTTTATTGGACACCTTTTCGTTAATTTATAAGAATTCTTCATATTCTGTTTATATTTTTAATGGTTTTTAGACTTAAAATAGTGCTTGCTGAAATAAATTTTCTATTTTTAAAACAGCATTTTTTTTTTCTATAAAATTATCTACTAAGATAAAAATAGATCATTTGTGTGGCTACTATTTCAGTTTATTATTATTTTATTCTTGTAATATTTTATAATTTATTTATATTTTTTATGCTCTGCTTAGATTAAAATAGCTGTTGCTAAATTAAACTTCTTGGCGAAAAACATTTGGTGTATTTCAATTTCAAAGCCAAAATTAAAAAAAAAAAAAAAAAAAAAAAGCCCTGTAGGATCTATAAGTAAAACATATAAAATAAATTTATAGTTCATAGAGTTTATTGTAGTAAAGAAACACTATACAGTTGAATGTGATGTCATGGACAGTTTTTTTTAATAACAACTTGACAATAAAAATAGTAGGTAGTTACAAAAAAAAAAAAGCTTTAAAACAACATGTAATATTATCATAAAGTATATTAGCACTTTATCAATGTGCATAAAATTTTCAAATTGATAATGACGTCAACTTTTCAGAGATGCATAATTTAATATTTTATAATTTTCTATATTATAATTTTGGTTCAACAGAGATTCACCACCTATCTTCTAAAAATCCACAGATGGTTTTAACATCAGGAACAAAACTCTTGATTCAGTTCAAGGTTTAAGAAAAGTTGCTAGATTATCTTCATCCTGTATTTCCCTTTGATACAATTTATTACACCCATATCTAAAGGTTGAATTTTTCATGTAGCATTTGATGAAAATGACATAATGTAATGTTTTTAAGCTGAATGCTTGTGTTATGGGCAGCACAGTTATCAAACTAATCATTACACAAGCTAGTAAAATGCACATGCATGCTCTAAAGTAGAAGGAACAAGTATTTCTGAATGATGAGAGAGGAAGAGACAGAAATATATCTTCAATTGTGCATTTATTCAAAGAAAATACCTAGGAAAAGTGAAGCTTTAGTTTTAACTTTGAAAGTTTAAGTTTACACTTATTCAAATGGAAGAACTTCACAATATCCGATACTAATGTTTTCAGTTGTTTATTGTAACCAGTCTCAGACTTTATTAAAGGATAGTAGATTCAAAGGGAGCAATAAAAGTTTGTACTAAACTACACTTTGTTACATCCGATCTTGTTTTAAGTGGGCTTTTTTTTTTTTTTTTAAATTATTTATTTTGGGAGGGCGGGGGCGTTTGTTTTAAACTGCGTCAACACTGTTTATATAATGTTGTTTAAAGACTGAAGCTTTGGATATATAGCACTTAATTTGCAAACTGTAAATTTCAAATATACTTTTTCAGTCAGTTTTCCTTTTTATATACAGTGGTTAATCAAATTATTAGATTTTTTTTTTTTTTTTTTTTGACATTTTTTAAAATACTAGATTCATACATATGTATATATATATATATATATTTCTTGTTTCATTTTCATTCCAGGTCAAATGAGAGAATATCTACTGAAAAGAGAGAAAGACATATGTGGAAGTGAGGCTGAAATAAAAAATTACAATCCATATGTGTACCTGATAAAATTCAAGATATATGCAATATTCTTAAATGAGGCAATAGCTGAAGCTCGTAATAAATATGTTTAAAGTGTATTTTTGACTTTTCCTTAATAAATGGGAAAAAAATAAAAATCATAATAAATCTTTTTTAAATAATTTGATTTGTCCTTTTCTGTCCTTACCCATTTTGGGTACTTACATTGGTATTTATTTTTTCAGTGAGTTCTATTCATATATAAAGTATCTATGATTAGTGTACAGTATGATATTATGTATATATATATAGAGTTTTTTTTTTTTTTTTTTTTTTAATAAAAGCTAAAAAAAAATGTATCTGAAAATAATAATAATGCAGTGTTACATTATACATTTTTCGTAAATTATTTGATTTAAATAACAGTACTTTTTGAATAATATATTTGAAGATTTTGAAAAAGTCATTTTATTTAAATTAATAAGAACTTTCACTTTTAAAATGAGAAAGAGCTGATAATAATTACAAAAATTAAGATGCAATACTAGGGCTGATTGATACCAATTTAAATATCTTAAAACTTATTACAATACTTGCAACTAATTTCTTGGGTTAAAACTTAAAATGGTTATAATTATTTAAAAAAAGTAATATAAATTATATATATATATATATATATATATATATATATACATACAATAAAGATGATCTATTAAGCATAGTAGAAGCCAAGCAACAAATACAAGATCACTGAAACACCAATGACCAATAAGATTTTAAAAAATTTCATCAGTGGATGAAATACACTAATGTAAAGAAACCAGATCCACTAATCGACAGCCTGCAAAACAAACGAATCAAAGTAACACAACTAATCCCAAATATATATATATATATATATATATATATAATCCAAATGTTCAAAACCAACTAAATTTAAAATATTTTTTACTGTACCATTGACAACACTTATTTTTTTTTTTAAGTTCTTTGAAAAATAATTCAAAGAATTCTTAGGCATAACAAATAAAAACTCACAATTTTTTGACTTGATATAAAGGCTGTTTTCAATGATTGAAAAAAGAAAAAAGTGTAGATATCACTTTTAAACAATAGAAAATAGAATGATGCTTGATGTTTTTAGATTTTTTTTTTTTTTTTTTTTTTTTTTTTTTTTTAATCTTCTGGTATAGCTTCGTACCATTTAAATTTGTGAGCTCTTAATAGTTGAGATATTATTTTTTGTAGTAATAAAGAAATATATATACAGTAGAGAGTCAAAAATCTGCACAGCTCAAGACCAGAGGTTGTGCAGATTTGGTGGATTTTGGAGCTAATAAAAAATCATTTTCAATTTGAATAATAAAAGCAGAATATTAATCAAATTAAACATATACTAGTGAATAATAACACAATTTCACTTAAATTATTAGGAACATAAGAATAACACTGAACATTAAATATATATAATAATGAAAACAATAAATAAAAATGAAAAAATATTCGTCACATGCAGTTTGTTTTAAACTACACTTGAACATGCACACATACATCATTGAGATTTTTTTTTCTTTCTATAGTAAATAGTTATCAATTCTTATTTTGTAACACAAAATTATTTTTCAAAGAATTTAAGCGAATTCTGTACAACTATGCCTTCATCAAATAGCATTAAAAAAAAAATTAATTTATTGTTTTCCTCATTGATATCATCATCATAATAATCATAATTTTCTTTGGATTAATTTAATATATTGTTGATAATTTCTTTATGAGAAACTTGGTTTTTGCAGTTTTTCATATTTTTATTATTGTAATCATAAAATGCAAGCACAAAGTCTGCATTCAGGATCTTTTACGAAAATTCTGATTTGCAGTTTTGTAACTTATCATCAGGTATCATCTATAAGAAATAAACAGAGTTAATTATTTGCATTCCATTATAAGTAACACTCCTTGCATCCCTTTTTAGTTTTTTAATATATATATATTTAGATAAAAATTGATTACTGATTTAACTTTCAAAAATACTCAGTTTTGTGGTTTTCACCCAGGCCTTAGGTAAATACCCTAAATTTTGCTAGTATAAATAAAATTAAATGCAACTGCTGGTTGAAAAGAAATGTTATAATAGCAAAAAGTAACAGATGGTAGGAAAGTCCTGCTATAATAGCAAAAATTAAAAGCAATTGATGGTAGAAAAGTAATGCTAGAATAGCAATAAAAAAGCATCTATTGATTGTGAATTACTGCTAGAATAGCCGAAAGTGCAAGCAAGTGGTGGTCTTGATTGCTGCTAAGCCAGCAACTTATTCAAGCAACACAAGCTGGATTATGTATGCTGGACGAGCAATAAAAGTGAGCCAATACACACTATGACATGCTGGTAATTCTGGTGGAACCAGCAATTATTAATGCTAGTTTTTATGCTATTTTACTTGCTGGGGTACAGCATCTAATGCTAGTCCACCAAACAAATGCCAGCATGAAAAGCTGGATTATGTATGCTGGACAAGCAATAAAAGTAGGCCAAAACACACCATGACAAGCTGGTAATTTTGGTGGCTCTAGCAAATATTAATGCTAGTTTTATGCTATTTTACTTGCTGGGATACAGCATTTAATGCTAGTCTAGCAAAGAAAAAAAGCATCTGTTGGTTGTGAATTTCTGCTAGAATAGCAAAAAGTGCAAGCAAGTAGTGGTCGTGATGGCTGCTGGACCAGCAAAATATTCAAGCTACACAAGCTGGAATATGTATGCTGGACAAGCATATAAAGTGTGCCAAAACGCACCATGACTTGCTGATAGTTCTGGTGGAACTAGCAAATATTTATGGTAGTTTTATGCTATTTTACTAGCTGGGATGAAGCATGTAGTGCTTCCCTAGCAAACAAATACCAGCATGAATTTCGACTTGGACACACGTTTCGGAGAAAACCACGGAAAACTCCGAATAACTAGACAGACGTACCTGACCTGGGATTGAACCTGGCACTACTTCTGTATCAAGAAATTTTGTGTATTTAGTTTTTTAAATCTTTAGAAGATTATCTGTAAATAATTAATTTATTTTAGTTGTATCAAATTCTTTGAATACCTTATAATAAACATTTATTTTAATATTTAAATTGATAAAAATTATTATATGAGAAGAAAATTAAATAATACAAAAGAAATTAAAATTTTTCTATTGCTAATCGAAAAATAAATTATGGAAAAAATTAGATTAAAAATCAAATTTTGCAAAGATCTTTAAATTAGTGAGAAGTTCTTCAATAAAATAATCAACTCCTATTTGCTGAAAAAATAGCATTTAAATGCTTTTGAAATATTATAAAACATCGTGAATCTTATCTTTAAATTGCATTTATAGCAATGTATTTGTATATTTTTTTTGGCTAAAATATGAAATTTTATTTATTTGTAAATATTTGTTTACAACATTATTTTCCTTTAAAATTGAAATAATTAAAAATATTTAGTAAAACATAGGCAGAAACATAACACATTATTAATGTAATTAAAGGGAAAAATCGGAATATTTGTTCTGAACGCTGGCGCCATCTGCAGCCGTTTTCCGGCATAACAGTACACGGTTATTTCAAAGGAAAACCGCTGAATGAACAGGTCTTTAGTATCACATGTGGGTCTAGCTAACACTAACGGTAAGTTTCTGTCACTATTAATATTAGCTGTCACTATTCATTAATATAATTTTTAATACTTAATAGTTTTACTAACTAAATCATAAGTGGAAAGTCTATAATTTTATTTTTTTATATAATACTTTATATTAATAACATTTATAATATAAAAATTTGTAGTGCTTAACGGAAAAAAAAAAAAAAAAAAATGTTTTTACTGAGTACAAAAGTAGCTAATACGTGTTATTTTATCTAGAATAATGTAGTGAAATTATTTGAATTTTAGGCTTAAGAAATAACGTTATCTTGTGGAATTAAAAACTGTAGGTAAGAGGTGTCTGTGGAGAAAAATGCTTATAAGAATCCTAAGTCTAATTTTTGCCAATCAACCAGCCTAAGAAAAGTAACATGTTATGATTCAAAGAATTATTTTTTCTTAATCATACCATTATCTTTTAAGCTTATATATTTTGTAATTATATTTAGTTGTATAAATATCACCATATATCAAGTAAAAAAGGGTTTTACATTGGAATATCTTTTCAGATATATAAAGTATGAGTTGTTTATATATGAAATGCTAATGATTTGGTTACAGTTCTAATAAATTGAAAATAAAATGATAAACCAGACAGATTACTCCACCGGTGGAAGAATTTTTTTTTTTTTTTTCGTATTTTATATTTATGGTTTTCCCTTATGCTCATTAAGAGTAATTCATTAGTTCATTAAGTATGATATTCATTAAAGGTGTCGAACATAAATGCACCCGCGTAGCGCATAAAGCCCTGCCCTGCCGAAGGCAGTGGAGATCCGGTGCAACATTTTTTTTAATCTCCTTATTATTATTATTTTTTTTTCGCATGATAAATATTAATGCAATTTTTAGAATTCATTAATTATAGTAATTCATCTAAAAATAGTGACCAGCGAAGCGAGCGTAGCCGGCTAGTTAATTAATAAATTAAAATGGAACAACATTATCCATAGAATAACATTGGCATGGGTTTCCAGCAAACATGAGTGCGTCAGAATTTTAACATCACTTTACCAATGCAATGACAGTAAAATGCATGAAAAAAGAAAATAATAATATAATAATAGTGCTGGAAAAGAAAGTAATGAACTTTATAAGCAAGCGCCACAAATTGCAGAAGAATTACATGAATTATTTCATACTAAAAAAATCTTAAACCTTCATTGGGCAAAAAAATGAGCACAAGTTCAGTTAGCAGCATTAAAGCTGTTTAACATGTTCATGGCGCATTTTGCTTACATAGTATTCTCAAATGTATCCGAGCTCCGAGCACTAGCTAATAATTCCGATATCAGAACAGTACACTTAAAACTGTTTTATTCAATAAATACTTGTCGAATAATGTTCTTATGTCATTCATGTTAAGAACATGACTACATGTCGTATAAATGAATTCCTGACATATGCGTTGTGTTGAGGAGTCGAGGTGTTTCTTACATTACTCACAACTGTGAGGCTTCTCAGTAAAGTGAATAAGTCTGTGAGTATTCAGATTAGATATATCAGAAAAACCTTTATTGCATATTTCACAAATAAAAGACATCTGACTATTATGGATAAATTGGTGTGTTTTTAAAAGAGATTTTCGAGAAAATCCTTTCGTGCATAATTCACAACTAAAAGGTTTTTTCCCAGTATGGACAAAAAGATGCTTATTTAGATCAGATCTTCGAGAATATCCCTTTCTGCATATTTCACAAGAGTAGGGTTTTACATCCATATGAACAGAATGATGAGTATTTAGAGAAGATTTATCATAAAATTGTTTATTGCATATTTCACAATTGAAAATCTTCCTACCAGTATGAATAAGTTCGTGCCTGTTTAAATGAGATTTATCAGAAAATTCTTTATTGCATACGGCGCAACTGAAAGGCTTCTCACCAGTATGAACTCGAAGATGCCTATTTAAAGCAGACTTTTGTGAAAATCTTTTACTACATATTTCACAACAAAATGGTTTTTCTCCAGTATGAATAAGTTGGTGCTTATTTAGGTTACATTTTCTAGGAAATGCCTTATTGCATACTTCACAAATGAAAGGTTTCTCTCCAATGTGACTTTGAAGGTGCGTTTTCAAAGCAGACTTTTGAGAAAATCCTTTCCTGCATAGTTCACAAATGAATGGCTTTTCATTGTCATGAATTTGGAGGTGCTGTAATAAGTGATTTTTTCTATGAAATCCTTTACTGCATATATTGCATACAAAAGACATGTTTTTTTTTTAACTAGGAAATACAGATGATTAATCGGATTCTATTTCTATGTTACTTAACCACACTAAGAATTAGAAGATTGTAAATATATTTTAGATTTCTACGATTTTTTTTTTCTTTCACAAAATATTATAAGAATTATTTGTGGAAGGAAATGCTTATTATGGATTTTTGAGAGAAATATTTCAGTACAGCAGAAAAATAAAAAATCCTGTTTTGAGATGAACTTCAATGAAGAAATTCATACTGAAATGTTGAACAAAATATTTATTCTTTATGCAAATCAAATTTTTGATACTACATACTTCACACAAAAATGGTTCATTCTGAGGAGACATTTACTAATTTAAGAGAAACTATGTTCCAATTATAACCATTCGTTTATTTCACTTTTGTAATTAGAATAAATGGGCTAAAATGAAATTTTGCATTAATATAAATGACAAATTCTCAATGCATATAAAAATGAAATCATTCACCAGGCATAAATAAGGCTCCTATATATACGAGCTGGCGCATCAGGCATTTTGTTGCCTTAGGGTTGTCACGTGTACCCAGCGTGTCGAACATTTTTTTTTATCGTCTTACGTTACTTTAAAGTAACTTGTTTTATTATATTACATAATTTTAGCTAAGTAAACGATGATATGGAAGTTTGTTTAGCGATCAACTGCTATAATCATTCAAGAAGTGAATATAAAGTGTTCACAGACCTTCTATTACTGTGTATTTGAGTTTTGGCGACATTTTGTGAAAGAAACAGAAACCGCCCTAACAACACATCTTACCCTAGTTCATCCATAGGATATCCTCAGAATAAAATGACTTCCTGAGAATAGACTGTGAAAAAAAATGTGTTTTTAGGAATATTATTGTTGTTTCTTGCTCTTATCTTGACCGGATAAGCTTCAGATCAAGGTTTCTTAAAATCATTAGGGAAGCGATAAGGACGCCTAGCGGGAATGCTGTCCTCTTCGTAGGCGAAAAAATGGCGGTGAGGCCCCGGCCTATTATTTTATTTAGGGGGATCTAGATATTAAGGAATGTATGTATGATGTTCTTTGAATGATGTATTACTGGAAATGTTGCAGTTTGTACTCCTAAAAAAAAAGAATTAATACGTTATTATTTGTCAGTAAAATAGTGAACTTAAAATAATAATTGAGATTTCTACATATCTACTGATAAAAGAGATTAAAAAATAAAGCATATGAATAAGTATTTTTTAATCACAATCCAACCTATACTAATTAAATGCAGAAACAAATACATTAACTAAAATGAAATATTTTAATTATATAAATTTAGGACTAAAATTTTCACAAAACTGTTGGCTTAGAAATACACCCATATATATATATATATATATATATTGGACTATATGAATACACTTAGTATCTGGAACAGTTGGTGATAAAGTCGCGCTTGCGTGTCACCTCCCTGTATATATGATTCACGGAGTAATATTAATTCACGGAGTCTTTTTACTCCGTGATATGATTCTTGCACTAAACAGTTTTATCGACCAGTAAAGGAGTTCTACCAGTATCGACCAGTCTGAGTCATCTTTCGACGATCGAAACGTTTGGATGTATTCGTGGTAGCACCATAATTCCCAAATAGTATAAATGTAAATACAGGCATACACTCATTATTAGAATTCATTTAATTTTCAAATTTACTTAAAGAATAATTTTGAATGGAAAATATGAATACATATTTTCGCAGGGAAAAAAATCTATTATGAATGAAATGTGCTAAAGTATTTTCCAAAGAAAGAAATTCATGCAAATGCATATTATTCAAAAATACAGAAATAAAGCCGTTTTAGTGTAAAGTAAGTTCTAAAAGATTTTCTAAAATGGACAGTTTAAATGAACATTTATGTTCTCAGTCTGGACAGAAAATGCATGGGAACAAAACGTGTTCAGAAGATTATTTAGATAAACGAAACCAAAATACATATTTACGCTTTTGTATTGATGAAAAGCCCCATGTGTGTGATTTAAGTTTTAAGAATATTTATGAAAATAGTAACTTAAATACACAACTACATAGTAATATTATAGGAAAGTCGCATGTGTGTGAAATAAATTGTAAAGAATTTTCTCATAAAAGACATCTAAATACACATGTACAGGATCATAGAGGAGACAGGCCGCATTTATGTGGAATATGTTCCAAATCGTTTTCTAAAAAGGGTACCTTAAATAAGCATGTGCACATTCATACTGGAGAAAAGCCATATGTATGTGAAATATGTTCTAAAGAATTTTCTGAAAAGACTGGTCTAAATAAACATCTATATACTCATTCTGGAGAAAAGCCCTATGTGTGTGGAATATGCTCTAAAAGTTTGTCTGCTAAGAGTGATCTAAGTGAACATCTACTCATCCATACTGGAGAAAAGCCGCATGTATGTGAAATATGTTTCGAAGGATTTTCTCATAAAGGACATCTAAACACACATGTACGAAATCATAGGAGAGAGAAGCCGCATGTATGTGAAGTATGTTCTAATAAATTTTCTGAAAAGAGTACATTGAATAAGCATCTACGCACACATACTGGTGAGAAGCCACATGTTTGTGAAGTATGTTCTAAAAAATTTTCTGAAAAGGGTAATTTGAATAGACATCTACGCACTCACACCGGAGAAAAACCGCATGTGTGTGAAATATGTTTTAAAGGATTTTCTCAAAAAGGAAATCTAAATAAACATCTACGCTCACATGTCGACGAAAAGTAGCATTTGTATTGAATATGTTTTCTTAAAAGAAGTCATGGAAACAATGTACATCTCTTCAGGTGTACTAAAGAAAGACATATGAAAGCACATTTTCTAGCATTTACTCTTGAGGATGCCAAATTGACTGTTAGTTGCGATTTGATAAATATCTAGACATTTGGCGTTCCCTTATGATTTTTTTCCCCTATTTGAATACTAAGCTTATTGCGCTGTGTCATCCACGGTCGCAAAAAATTTTCTTGCAAGAAAAACTGCGTGAAATTTGTTCTGAATATTTTCGTGAAAAAAGTAGTTTAAATAGAGATTTAGTTTCTAATGCCGGAAAAAATCAGTAAAAGTGTAGTAGGATAACTTAGATATTCCCTTAATGTACCTTTTTAGAAATGCATATGAAATATTTTCTGAGACCTTTCGGAAAATCTATTATGCGTTTACGTACTTATAATAATGAAAATTCCAGTTTGTACGTTCTTATTGAATATATAGACATTTTACAGAAAAATAAGCTGTAATGAAGAATTGGCCGGTTCGACTTAGATCGACATTTGCCAATGATCAAATGACAACGTTGGACAATCTCGGCAAAAAAGTTTGTCATTCTGCGCTGGCCAGTGTCGATAAATGATATTGGCCAACGTAAAATCTCATTACACGGCATTGGCGAATTTTGTTGTGCTACTGTGAAATTTTCTTATTTAAAGTTAAAAATGCATTGAAAAGGGCTAAAAACTTATAAGAAATATATTCATTACAAATACCTCAAATGTAAAATAAATTAGCAATGGTGTAAATTGCTTTCTGTTTGAAATGATAAAAATATTTATTTTTATTACTTGGTTCTGTTCACAAGAAGAAAGCCTTGAATTCGTGAAAATTTTTGACTTCTAGTTTTCGATGCAATTGCATGTTTTGAAGTAGACCCCCTTATCATAAATAAGACCTGTCCATTGAAACTGCTTCCCGGTCCTCTGATATTCGTAGGTAGCGCTGCAAGACGGGCGGTTTGTTTCGAAAATAATAGCTTCAGGCAGCCGGCCGGCATTCCAGCCATTCCATTCCAACGTTTCCGATATCTGTGATTAGCGTCTTAGCTTTACATCTGCGTTCATATTATTAGTTAATTTTTATATTATCTAATATTTAATTTATTGTTTTTATATATATATATATCAGCATTTTATATTTATTATGAGTTACTGATGTGTACTTCACTGTACATCGAATAATAATAATAAAAAAAAAAAAAAACCTGTTGATTCAACCGGAAAGAAAATTTCTTTCCATGAATTTCCTACTGGTCAGTTAGTTCGCGAAAAATGGATAAAAAAAATTTCCAGAAAAGGTATTTATCGCATATAAATGAACTAGATCCATAAAATTAGTTTTATTACCGTACTAAATTATACTTTTTTACCCACACAGCACATACGTCCAAATTTTGTTCATTTCTCGTCTCGTACGTCCAAAACACGTCCATCCAGAGAACTGACATCACATTTTTGTCACATGCTCACATAAATTCAACCATCATGTTGAAAGTATGTGTCATAAGTAACCAAATTTGGACATAATTTATTATAAAAATATCTTTGATGTAATGTGTTCCAAAATTGAGCGAATTCATCCCAATGAAGTGTCCTTTTACGTTAAATTCAACAAGCTTGCAGCGTACTTTTTACCAAAATGGGACGAGCAACTAGGCATGCGCATTCATGCTAACAACCAACCATTCCACTTTTCCTCTCGTCCACAGGCGATTAAACTTAGAACAGTAACAAGGGGACTTTTATCCTCTGATTGGTTCTTGAAATTACGTAGTACTGACGCAAATTTCGTCATTTCACGCATGCGTCTTGGATTTTGATCAACGTATCCCTATCGCGCTGCGGTGTGTAAAATGTAAACATAAGCATCTTCAATAAGATAATGTAATTTATCCAAGTTAGTCTATTGTCAAAGAAATCCCCCCAACCACAAGTTAGTCTATGGTTAGAAGTAATCTAATCCAAGTCTGATGTTAAAAATAAACAAATGAAAAATAACAGAAATAGATTTAAGATTTCGTTTTGATAATTTATTCTTGATAATATGGTACTTTAAAACTACTCAAATACATACTTCAAAATATCTATTTTTGTCACGGGAAGCTTCGTTTATTTTCTTATATTTGTGTATGTTTATCTTAAATTTAATACGTTAAACCTTGATTATGCTATAGTTCTAGAAATTTCCTGAGTATTTAGTTTAATACAGCATAGATGTTTTATAAAATTAAATATTGGAGACAAAATACGTTCATAGACGTTGGCGATTTTTTTTTTTTTTTTTTTTTTTTTTGTCTTAGTGAATGGCTTAATTGGAATAAGTGTATGATTGTTATAATAGAAAGCATAACTTATCTGACTAACAAGTGCATGCATTATTAAAGTAAAACTAAGTGCAGTATGTCTTACTTAGTTTTTCATATCAAGTTTGTACAGAATCGGAAACTTTTTATTTATTTTTACTTTTTTTTTTTTTTAAGTAAGAAGTGCAAGATAAAAGATGAAGTTTATTTAAATTAATATATTAAACATCTACTACTCAGTTTTTTTTTTTTTTTTTTTTTTTTTTTTGTGCTTTTCCATTTTGCTGGTGCAAATCTAGCCAAGCAACATTTTATTGGCGACAGTGATGCATTAATGGATTATTATTTAATTTGTAACCTAGGTTTATTTATTTTTTAATTTAAAGTTAATTTACATCCGTAATTATGGATATGATAAAATAAATGTTGTATTTAGCTTTAAGCAAATTTTCAGAAACTTTACTTCTTACAAAAAAAAAAAAAAAAAAAAAAAACTTGATACATGATAGTTTCCTTGATTTTCTTATTATTCCAAGTATTTTGAAACAATTACTTTCTTAGGTGCTTAAAGACAAGTGTCTGTTGTATCATTTTGACGAGTGAAATGGAAGAGTACTTTTTTCTTTTCTCCCAATACCTGAATTTTTATTTTATGAAGTCTATGTTATCTTGAACCTTTTTTCATTTTGACAGTGTCTGTTTAATTTGCCAAAATTATTTCATATATAATTACATTTAGCTTCCACACTTTTTAGCTGATTCTAAATGAAAAACACACTTCTTTGTATATGCTCTTAACAAATATTTAGAGTTAAGAAAAATTTTAGAAAGACTTACTCAATTTTGGTGTAATCCTTTTTATTTTACATTATTTTATTTTAATATTATGGGATTCTCGCAATCCCACTCTCTAATGTGAACCTTGTTTTGCCTGCATTACTTGGTTACCACAGAAAAATTTATAGGTAGCATAACATTGGTCAGTTTTAGATATCAGAAATTATTGTTCCCAAAAAATTTGCTTTTC
>CAWVNO010000237.1:0-134000 GCA_963930645.1 Salticus scenicus
AAGAGTCTAACTATCGCAGTAAGTTTCAGAATCTGCGGAATATATTCTAGTTTCATAATAACCGCACCGGAAATTTTGCACGGTGAAACTTTGGGCCCGGGGGGCGTTTTTACGCGGACTTTCGGCAGCCGTCCTGCGCTCTCAAAATTTTTCTCGCAGTTTCACATGCCCATCTTCAAACGACGATTCCCAAGCAACTAAAAGAGTCTAACTATCGCAGTAAGTTTCAGAATCTGCGAAATGTATTCTAGTTTCATAATAACATCACCGGGAATTTTGCACGGTGAAACTTTAGGCCCGGGGGGCGTTTTTACGCGGACTTTCGGCAGCCGTCCTGCGCTCTCAAAATTTTTCTCGCAGTTTCACATGCCCATCTTCAAACGACGATTCCCAAGCAACTAAAAGAGTCTAACTATCGCAGTAAGTTTCAGAATCTGCGAAATGTATTCTAGTTTCATAATAACATCACCGGGAATTTTGCACGGTGAAACTTTAGGCCCGGGGGGCGTTTTTACGCGGACTTTCGGCAGCCGTCCTGCGCTCTCAAAATTTTTCTCGCAGTTTCACATGCCCATCTTCAAACGACGATTCCCAAGCAACTAAAAGAGTCTAACTATCGCAATAAGTTTCAGAATCTGCGAAATGTATTCTAGTTTCATAATAACCGCACCGGAAATTTTGCACGGTGAAACTTTGGGCCCGGGGGGCGTTTTTACGCGGACTTTCGGCAGCCGTCCTGCGCTCTCAAAATTTTTCTCGCAGTTTCACATGCCCATCTTCAAACGACGATTCCCAAGCAACTAAAAGAGTCTAACTATCGCAGTAAGTTTCAGAATCTGCGGAATATATTCTAGTTTCATCATAACCGCACCGGAAATTTTGCACGGTGAAACTTTGGGCCCGGGGGGCGTTTTTACGCGGACTTTCGGCAGCCGTCCTGCGCTCTCAAAATTTTTCTCGCAGTTTCACATGCCCATCTTCAAACGACGATTCCCAAGCAACTAAAAGAGTCTAACTATCGCAGTAAGTTTCAGAATCTGCGAAATGTATTCTAGTTTCATAATAACATCACCGGGAATTTTGCACGGTGAAACTTTAGGCCCGGGGGGCGTTTTTACGCGGACTTTCGGCAGCCGTCCTGCGCTCTCAAAATTTTTCTCGCAGTTTCACATGCCCATCTTCAAACGACGATTCCCAAGCAACTAAAAGAGTCTAACTATCGCAATAACTTTCAGAATCTGCGAAATGTATTCTAGTTTCATAATAACCGCACCGGAAATTTTGCACGGTGAAACTTTGGGCCCGGGGGGCGTTTTTACGCGGACTTTCGGCAGCCGTCCTGCGCTCTCAAAATTTTTCTCGCAGTTTCACATGCCCATCTTCAAACGACGATTCCCAAGCAACTAAAAGAGTCTAACTATCGCAGTAAGTTTCAGAATCTGCGAAATGTATTCTAGTTTCATAATAACATCACCGGGAATTTTGCACGGTGAAACTTTAGGCCCGGGGGGCGTTTTTACGCGGACTTTCGGCAGCCGTCCTGCGCTCTCAAAATTTTTCTCGCAGTTTCACATGCCCATCTTCAAACGACGATTCCCAAGCAACTAAAAGAGTCTAACTATCGCAATAACTTTCAGAATCTGCGAAATGTATTCTAGTTTCATAATAACCGCACCGGAAATTTTGCACGGTGAAACTTTGGGCCCGGGGGGCGTTTTTACGCGGACTTTTGGCAGCCGTCCTGCGCTCTCAAAATTTTTCTCGCAGTTTCACATGCCCATCTTCAAACGACGATTCCCAAGCAACTAAAAGAGTCTAACTATCGCAGTAAGTTTCAGAATCTGCGGAATATATTCTAGTTTCATAATAACCGCACCGGAAATTTTGCACGGTGAAACTTTGGGCCCGTGGGGCGTTTTTACGCGGACTTTCGGCAGCCGTCCTGCGCTCTCAAAATTTTTCTCGCAGTTTCACATGCCCATCTTCAAACGACGATTCCCAAGCAACTAAAAGAGTCTAACTATCGCAGTAAGTTTCAGAATCTGCGAAATGTATTCTAGTTTCATAATAACATCACCGGGAATTTTGCACGGTGAAACTTTAGGCCCGGGGGGCGTTTTTACGCGGACTTTCGGCAGCCGTCCTGCGCTCTCAAAATTTTTCTCGCAGTTTCACATGCCCATCTTCAAACGACGATTCCCAAGCAACTAAAAGAGTCTAACTATCGCAATAACTTTCAGAATCTGCGAAATGTATTCTAGTTTCATAATAACCGCACCGGAAATTTTGCACGGTGAAACTTTGGGCCCGGGGGGCGTTTTTACGCGGACTTTCGGCAGCCGTCCTGCTCTCTCAAAATTTTTTTCGCAGTTTCACATGCCCATCTTCAAACGACGATTCCCAAGCAACTAAAAGAGTCTAACTATCGCAGTAAGTTTCAGAATCTGCGGAATATATTCTAGTTTCATAATAACCGCACCGGAAATTTTGCACGGTGAAACTTTGGGCCCGGGGGGCGTTTTTACGCGGACTTTCGGCAGCCGTCCTGCGCTCTCAAAATTTTTCTCGCAGTTTCACATGCCCATCTTCAAACGACGATTCCCAAGCAACTAAAAGAGTCTAACTATCGCAGTAAGTTTCAGAATCTGCGGAATATATTCTAGTTTCATAATAACCGCACCGGAAATTTTGCACGGTGAAACTTTGGGCCCGGGGGGCGTTTTTACGCGGACTTTCGGCAGCCGTCCTGCGCTCTCAAAATTTTTCTCGCAGTTTCACATGCCCATCTTCAAACGACGATTCCCAAGCAACTAAAAGAGTCTAACTATCGCAGTAAGTTTCAGAATCTGCGAAATGTATTCTAGTTTCATAATAACATCACCGGGAATTTTGCACGGTGAAACTTTGGGCCCGGGGGGCGTTTTTACGCGGACTTTCGGCAGCCGTCCTGCGCTCTCAAAATTTTTCTCGCAGTTTCACATGCCCATCTTCAAACGACGATTCCCAAGCAACTAAAAGAGTCTAACTATCGCAGTAACTTTCAGAATCTGCGAAATGTATTCTAGTTTCATAATAACCGCACCGGAAATTTTGCACGGTGAAACTTTGGGCCCGGGGGGCGTTTTTACGCGGACTTTCGGCAGCCGTCCTGCGCTCTCAAAATTTTTTTCGCAGTTTCACATGCCCATCTTCAAACGACGATTCCCAAGCAACTAAAAGAGTCTAACTATCGCAGTAAGTTTCAGAATCTGCGGAATGTATTCTAGTTTCATAATAACCGCACCGGAAATTTTGCACGGTGAAACTTTGGGCCCGGGGGGCGTTTTTACGCGGACTTTCGGCAGCCGTCCTGCGCTCTCAAAATTTTTCTCGCAGTTTCACATGCCCATCTTCAAACGACGATTCCCAAGCAACTAAAAGAGTCTAACTATCGCAGTAAGTTTCAGAATCTGCGAAATGTATTCTAGTTTCATAATAACATCACCGGGAATTTTGCACGGTGAAACTTTAGGCCCGGGGGGCGTTTTTACGCGGACTTTCGGCAGCCGTCCTGCGCTCTCAAAATTTTTCTCGCAGTTTCACATGCCCATCTTCAAACGACGATTCCCAAGCAACTAAAAGAGTCTAACTATCGCAATAACTTTCAGAATCTGCGAAATGTATTCTAGTTTCATAATAACCGCACCGGAAATTTTGCACGGTGAAACTTTGGGCCCGGGGGGCGTTTTTACGCGGACTTTCGGCAGCCGTCCTGCGCTCTCAAAATTTTTCTCGCAGTTTCACATGCCCATCTTCAAACGACGATTCCCAAGCAACTAAAAGAGTCTAACTATCGCAGTAAGTTTCAGAATCTGCGGAATATATTCTAGTTTCATAATAACCGCACCGGAAATTTTGCACGGTGAAACTTTGGGCCCGGGGGGCGTTTTTACGCGGACTTTCGGCAGCCGTCCTGCGCTCTCAAAATTTTTCTCGCAGTTTCACATGCCCATCTTCAAACGACGATTCCCAAGCAACTAAAAGAGTCTAACTATCGCAGTAAGTTTCAGAATCTGCGAAATGTATTCTAGTTTCATAATAACATCACCGGGAATTTTGCACGGTGAAACTTTAGGCCCGGGGGGCGTTTTTACGCGGACTTTCGGCAGCCGTCCTGCGCTCTCAAAATTTTTCTCGCAGTTTCACATGCCCATCTTCAAACGACGATTCCCAAGCAACTAAAAGAGTCTAACTATCGCAGTAACTTTCAGAATCTGCGAAATGTATTCTAGTTTCATAATAACCGCACCGGAAATTTTGCACGGTGAAACTTTGGGCCCGGGGGGCGTTTTTACGCGGACTTTCGGCAGCCGTCCTGCGCTCTCAAAATTTTTTTCGCAGTTTCAGATGCCCATCTTCAAACGACGATTCCCAAGCAACTAAAAGAGTCTAACTATCGCAGTAAGTTTCAGAATCTGCGGAATGTATTCTAGTTTCATAATAACCGCACCGGAAATTTTGCACGGTGAAACTTTGGGCCCGGGGGGCGTTTTTACGCGGACTTTCGGCAGCCGTCCTGCGCTCTCAAAATTTTTCTCGCAGTTTCACATGCCCATCTTCAAACGACGATTCCCAAGCAACTAAAAGAGTCTAACTATCGCAGTAAGTTTCAGAATCTGCGGAATATATTCTAGTTTCATAATAACCGCACCGGAAATTTTGCACGGTGAAACTTTGGGCCCGGGGGGCGTTTTTACGCGGACTTTCGGCAGCCGTCCTGCGCTCTCAAAATTTTTCTCGCAGTTTCACATGCCCATCTTCAAACGACGATTCCCAAGCAACTAAAAGAGTCTAACTATCGCAGTAAGTTTCAGAATCTGCGAAATGTATTCTAGTTTCATAATAACATCACCGGGAATTTTGCACGGTGAAACTTTAGGCCCGGGGGGCGTTTTTACGCGGACTTTCGGCAGCCGTCCTGCGCTCTCAAAATTTTTTTCGCAGTTTCACATGCCCATCTTCAAACGACGATTCCCAAGCAACTAAAAGAGTCTAACTATCGCAGTAAGTTTCAGAATCTGCGGAATATATTCTAGTTTCATAATAACCGCACCGGAAATTTTGCACGGTGAAACTTTGGGCCCGGGGGGCGTTTTTACGCGGACTTTCGGCAGCCGTCCTGCGCTCTCAAAATTTTTCTCGCAGTTTCACATGCCCATCTTCAAACGACGATTCCCAAGCAACTAAAAGAGTCTAACTATCGCAGTAAGTTTCAGAATCTGCGAAATGTATTCTAGTTTCATAATAACATCACCGGGAATTTTGCACGGTGAAACTTTAGGCCCGGGGGGCGTTTTTACGCGGACTTTCGGCAGCCGTCCTGCGCTCTCAAAATTTTTCTCGCAGTTTCACATGCCCATCTTCAAACGACGATTCCCAAGCAACTAAAAGAGTCTAACTATCGCAATAACTTTCAGAATCTACGAAATGTATTCTAGTTTCATAATAACCGCACCGGAAATTTTGCACGGTGAAACTTTGGGCCCGGGGGGCGTTTTTACGCGGACTTTTGGCAGCCGTCCTGCGCTCTCAAAATTTTTCTCGCAGTTTCACATGCCCATATTCAAACGACGATTCCCAAGCAACTAAAAGAGTCTAACTATCGCAGTAAGTTTCAGAATCTGCGGAATATATTCTAGTTTCATAATAACCGCACCGGAAATTTTGCACGGTGAAACTTTGGGCCCGTGGGGCGTTTTTACGCGGACTTTCGGCAGCCGTCCTGCGCTCTCAAAATTTTTCTCGCAGTTTCACATGCCCATCTTCAAACGACGATTCCCAAGCAACTAAAAGAGTCTAACTATCGCAGTAAGTTTCAGAATCTGCGAAATGTATTCTAGTTTCATAATAACATCACCGGGAATTTTGCACGGTGAAACTTTAGGCCCGGGGGGCGTTTTTACGCGGACTTTCGGCAGCCGTCCTGCGCTCTCAAAATTTTTCTCGCAGTTTCACATGCCCATCTTCAAACGACGATTCCCAAGCAACTAAAAGAGTCTAACTATCGCAATAACTTTCAGAATCTGCGAAATGTATTCTAGTTTCATAATAACCGCACCGGAAATTTTGCACGGTGAAACTTTGGGCCCGGGGGGCGTTTTTACGCGGACTTTCGGCAGCCGTCCTGCGCTCTCAAAATTTTTTTCGCAGTTTCACATGCCCATCTTCAAACGACGATTCCCAAGCAACTAAAAGAGTCTAACTATCGCAGTAAGTTTCAGAATCTGCGGAATATATTCTAGTTTCATAATAACCGCACCGGAAATTTTGCACGGTGAAACTTTGGGCCCGGGGGGCGTTTTTACGCGGACTTTCGGCAGCCGTCCTGCGCTCTCAAAATTTTTCTCGCAGTTTCACATGCCCATCTTCAAACGACGATTCCCAAGCAACTAAAAGAGTCTAACTATCGCAGTAAGTTTCAGAATCTGCGAAATGTATTCTAGTTTCATAATAACATCACCGGGAATTTTGCACGGTGAAACTTTAGGCCCGGGGGGCGTTTTTACGCGGACTTTCGGCAGCCGTCCTGCGCTCTCAAAATTTTTCTCGCAGTTTCACATGCCCATCTTCAAACGACGATTCCCAAGCAACTAAAAGAGTCTAACTATCGCAATAACTTTCAGAATCTGCGAAATGTATTCTAGTTTCATAATAACCGCACCGGAAATTTTGCACGGTGAAACTTTGGGCCCGGGGGGCGTTTTTACGCGGACTTTCGGCAGCCGTCCTGCGCTCTCAAAATTTTTCTCGCAGTTTCACATGCCCATCTTCAAACGACGATTCCCAAGCAACTAAAAGAGTCTAACTATCGCAGTAAGTTTCAGAATCTGCGGAATATATTCTAGTTTCATAATAACCGCACCGGAAATTTTGCACGGTGAAACTTTGGGCCCGGGGGGCGTTTTTACGCGGACTTTCGGCAGCCGTCCTGCGCTCTCAAAATTTTTCTCGCAGTTTCACATGCCCATCTTCAAACGACGATTCCCAAGCAACTAAAAGAGTCTAACTATCGCAGTAAGTTTCAGAATCTGCGAAATGTATTCTAGTTTCATAATAACATCACCGGGAATTTTGCACGGTGAAACTTTAGGCCCGGGGGGCGTTTTTACGCGGACTTTCGGCAGCCGTCCTGCGCTCTCAAAATTTTTCTCGCAGTTTCACATGCCCATCTTCAAACGACGATTCCCAAGCAACTAAAAGAGTCTAACTATCGCAGTAAGTTTCAGAATCTGCGGAATATATTCTAGTTTCATAATAACCGCACCGGAAATTTTGCACGGTGAAACTTTGGGCCCGGGGGGCGTTTTTACGCGGACTTTCGGCAGCCGTCCTGCGCTCTCAAAATTTTTCTCGCAGTTTCACATGCCCATCTTCAAACGACGATTCCCAAGCAACTAAAAGAGTCTAACTATCGCAGTAAGTTTCAGAATCTGCGAAATGTATTCTAGTTTCATAATAACATCACCGTGAATTTTGCACGGTGAAACTTTAGGCCCGGGGGGCGTTTTTACGCGGACTTTCGGCAGCCGTCCTGCGCTCTCAAAATTTTTTTCGCAGTTTCACATGCCCATCTTCAAACGACGATTCCCAAGCAACTAAAAGAGTCTAACTATCGCAGTAAGTTTCAGAATCTGCGGAATATATTCTAGTTTCATAATAACCGCACCGGAAATTTTGCACGGTGAAACTTTGGGCCCGGGGGGCGTTTTTACGCGGACTTTCGGCAGCCGTCCTGCGCTCTCAAAATTTTTCTCGCAGTTTCACATGCCCATCTTCAAACGACGATTCCCAAGCAACTAAAAGAGTCTAACTATCGCAGTAAGTTTCAGAATCTGCGAAATGTATTCTAGTTTCATAATAACATCACCGGGAATTTTGCACGGTGAAACTTTAGGCCCGGGGGGCGTTTTTACGCGGACTTTCGGCAGCCGTCCTGCGCTCTCAAAATTTTTCTCGCAGTTTCACATGCCCATCTTCAAACGACGATTCCCAAGCAACTAAAAGAGTCTAACTATCGCAATAACTTTCAGAATCTACGAAATGTATTCTAGTTTCATAATAACCGCACCGGAAATTTTGCACGGTGAAACTTTGGGCCCGGGGGGCGTTTTTACGCGGACTTTTGGCAGCCGTCCTGCGCTCTCAAAATTTTTCTCGCAGTTTCACATGCCCATATTCAAACGACGATTCCCAAGCAACTAAAAGAGTCTAACTATCGCAGTAAGTTTCAGAATCTGCGGAATATATTCTAGTTTCATAATAACCGCACCGGAAATTTTGCACGGTGAAACTTTGGGCCCGTGGGGCGTTTTTACGCGGACTTTCGGCAGCCGTCCTGCGCTCTCAAAATTTTTCTCGCAGTTTCACATGCCCATCTTCAAACGACGATTCCCAAGCAACTAAAAGAGTCTAACTATCGCAGTAAGTTTCAGAATCTGCGAAATGTATTCTAGTTTCATAATAACATCACCGGGAATTTTGCACGGTGAAACTTTAGGCCCGGGGGGCGTTTTTACGCGGACTTTCGGCAGCCGTCCTGCGCTCTCAAAATTTTTCTCGCAGTTTCACATGCCCATCTTCAAACGACGATTCCCAAGCAACTAAAAGAGTCTAACTATCGCAATAACTTTCAGAATCTGCGAAATGTATTCTAGTTTCATAATAACCGCACCGGAAATTTTGCACGGTGAAACTTTGGGCCCGGGGGGCGTTTTTACGCGGACTTTCGGCAGCCGTCCTGCGCTCTCAAAATTTTTTTCGCAGTTTCACATGCCCATCTTCAAACGACGATTCCCAAGCAACTAAAAGAGTCTAACTATCGCAGTAAGTTTCAGAATCTGCGGAATATATTCTAGTTTCATAATAACCGCACCGGAAATTTTGCACGGTGAAACTTTGGGCCCGGGGGGCGTTTTTACGCGGACTTTCGGCAGCCGTCCTGCGCTCTCAAAATTTTTCTCGCAGTTTCACATGCCCATCTTCAAACGACGATTCCCAAGCAACTAAAAGAGTCTAACTATCGCAGTAAGTTTCAGAATCTGCGGAATATATTCTAGTTTCATAATAACCGCACCGGAAATTTTGCACGGTGAAACTTTGGGCCCGGGGGGCGTTTTTACGCGGACTTTCGGCAGCCGTCCTGCGCTCTCAAAATTTTTCTCGCAGTTTCACATGCCCATCTTCAAACGACGATTCCCAAGCAACTAAAAGAGTCTAACTATCGCAGTAAGTTTCAGAATCTGCGAAATGTATTCTAGTTTCATAATAACATCACCGGGAATTTTGCACGGTGAAACTTTAGGCCCGGGGGGCGTTTTTACGCGGACTTTCGGCAGCCGTCCTGCGCTCTCAAAATTTTTCTCGCAGTTTCACATGCCCATCTTCAAACGACGATTCCCAAGCAACTAAAAGAGTCTAACTATCGCAATAACTTTCAGAATCTGCGAAATGTATTCTAGTTTCATAATAACCGCACCGGAAATTTTGCACGGTGAAACTTTGGGCCCGGGGGGCGTTTTTACGCGGACTTTCGGCAGCCGTCCTGCGCTCTCAAAATTTTTTTCGCAGTTTCACATGCCCATCTTCAAACGACGATTCCCAAGCAACTAAAAGAGTCTAACTATCGCAGTAAGTTTCAGAATCTGCGGAATATATTCTAGTTTCATAATAACCGCACCGGAAATTTTGCACGGTGAAACTTTGGGCCCGGGGGGCGTTTTTACGCGGACTTTCGGCAGCCGTCCTGCGCTCTCAAAATTTTTCTCGCAGTTTCACATGCCCATCTTCAAACGACGATTCCCAAGCAACTAAAAGAGTCTAACTATCGCAGTAAGTTTCAGAATCTGCGAAATGTATTCTAGTTTCATAATAACATCACCGGGAATTTTGCACGGTGAAACTTTAGGTCCGGGGGGCGTTTTTACGCGGACTTTCGGCAGCCGTCCTGCGCTCTCAAAATTTTTCTCGCAGTTTCACATGCCCATCTTCAAACGACGATTCCCAAGCAACTAAAAGAGTCTAACTATCGCAATAACTTTCAGAATCTGCGAAATGTATTCTAGTTTCATAATAACCGCACCGGAAATTTTGCACGGTGAAACTTTGGGCCCGGGGGGCGTTTTTACGCGGACTTTCGGCAGCCGTCCTGCGCTCTCAAAATTTTTCTCGCAGTTTCACATGCCCATCTTCAAACGACGATTCCCAAGCAACTAAAAGAGTCTAACTATCGCAGTAAGTTTCAGAATCTGCGGAATATATTCTAGTTTCATAATAACCGCACCGGAAATTTTGCACGGTGAAACTTTGGGCCCGGGGGGCGTTTTTACGCGGACTTTCGGCAGCCGTCCTGCGCTCTCAAAATTTTTCTCGCAGTTTCACATGCCCATCTTCAAACGACGATTCCCAAGCAACTAAAAGAGTCTAACTATCGCAGTAAGTTTCAGAATCTGCGAAATGTATTCTAGTTTCATAATAACATCACCGGGAATTTTGCACGGTGAAACTTTAGGCCCGGGGGGCGTTTTTACGCGGACTTTCGGCAGCCGTCCTGCGCTCTCAAAATTTTTCTCGCAGTTTCACATGCCCATCTTCAAACGACGATTCCCAAGCAACTAAAAGAGTCTAACTATCGCAATAACTTTCAGAATCTGCGAAATGTATTCTAGTTTCATAATAACCGCACCGGAAATTTTGCACGGTGAAACTTTGGGCCCGGGGGGCGTTTTTACGCGGACTTTCGGCAGCCGTCCTGCGCTCTCAAAATTTTTTTCGCAGTTTCACATGCCCATCTTCAAACGACGATTCCCAAGCAACTAAAAGAGTCTAACTATCGCAGTAAGTTTCAGAATCTGCGGAATATATTCTAGTTTCATAATAACCGCACCGGAAATTTTGCACGGTGAAACTTTGGGCCCGGGGGGCGTTTTTACGCGGACTTTCGGCAGCCGTCCTGCGCTCTCAAAATTTTTCTCGCAGTTTCACATGCCCATCTTCAAACGACGATTCCCAAGCAACTAAAAGAGTCTAACTATCGCAGTAAGTTTCAGAATCTGCGGAATATATTCTAGTTTCATAATAACCGCACCGGAAATTTTGCACGGTGAAACTTTGGGCCCGGGGGGCATTTTTACGCGGACTTTCGGCAGCCGTCCTGCGCTCTCAAAATTTTTCTCGCAGTTTCACATGCCCATCTTCAAACGACGATTCCCAAGCAACTAAAAGAGTCTAACTATCGCAGTAAGTTTCAGAATCTGCGAAATGTATTCTAGTTTCATAATAACATCACCGGGAATTTTGCACGGTGAAACTTTAGGCCCGGGGGGCGTTTTTACGCGGACTTTCGGCAGCCGTCCTGCGCTCTCAAAATTTTTTTCGCAGTTTCACATGCCCATCTTCAAACGACGATTCCCAAGCAACTAAAAGAGTCTAACTATCGCAGTAAGTTTCAGAATCTGCGGAATATATTCTAGTTTCATAATAACCGCACCGGAAATTTTGCACGGTGAAACTTTGGGCCCGGGGGGCGTTTTTACGCGGACTTTCGGCAGCCGTCCTGCGCTCTCAAAATTTTTCTCGCAGTTTCACATGCCCATCTTCAAACGACGATTCCCAAGCAACTAAAAGAGTCTAACTATCGCAGTAAGTTTCAGAATCTGCGAAATGTATTCTAGTTTCATAATAACATCACCGGGAATTTTGCACGGTGAAACTTTAGGCCCGGGGGGCGTTTTTACGCGGACTTTCGGCAGCCGTCCTGCGCTCTCAAAATTTTTCTCGCAGTTTCACATGCCCATCTTCAAACGACGATTCCCAAGCAACTAAAAGAGTCTAACTATCGCAATAACTTTCAGAATCTGCGAAATGTATTCTAGTTTCATAATAACCGCACCGGAAATTTTGCACGGTGAAACTTTGGGCCCGGGGGGCGTTTTTACGCGGACTTTCGGCAGCCGTCCTGCGCTCTCAAAATTTTTCTCGCAGTTTCACATGCCCATCTTCAAACGACGATTCCCAAGCAACTAAAAGAGTCTAACTATCGCAGTAAGTTTCAGAATCTGCGGAATATATTCTAGTTTCATAATAACCGCACCGGAAATTTTGCACGGTGAAACTTTGGGCCCGGGGGGCGTTTTTACGCGGACTTTCGGCAGCCGTCCTGCGCTCTCAAAATTTTTCTCGCAGTTTCACATGCCCATCTTCAAACGACGATTCCCAAGCAACTAAAAGAGTCTAACTATCGCAGTAAGTTTCAGAATCTGCGAAATGTATTCTAGTTTCATAATAACATCACCGGGAATTTTGCACGGTGAAACTTTAGGCCCGGGGGGCGTTTTTACGCGGACTTTCGGCAGCCGTCCTGCGCTCTCAAAATTTTTCTCGCAGTTTCACATGCCCATCTTCAAACGACGATTCCCAAGCAACTAAAAGAGTCTAACTATCGCAATAACTTTCAGAATCTGCGAAATGTATTCTAGTTTCATAATAACCGCACCGGAAATTTTGCACGGTGAAACTTTGGGCCCGGGGGGCGTTTTTACGCGGACTTTCGGCAGCCGTCCTGCGCTCTCAAAATTTTTTTCGCAGTTTCACATGCCCATCTTCAAACGACGATTCCCAAGCAACTAAAAGAGTCTAACTATCGCAGTAAGTTTCAGAATCTGCGGAATATATTCTAGTTTCATAATAACCGCACCGGAAATTTTGCACGGTGAAACTTTGGGCCCGGGGGGCGTTTTTACGCGGACTTTCGGCAGCCGTCCTGCGCTCTCAAAATTTTTCTCGCAGTTTCACATGCCCATCTTCAAACGACGATTCCCAAGCAACTAAAAGAGTCTAACTATCGCAGTAAGTTTCAGAATCTGCGAAATGTATTCTAGTTTCATAATAACATCACCGGGAATTTTGCACGGTGAAACTTTAGGCCCGGGGGGCGTTTTTACGCGGACTTTCGGCAGCCGTCCTGCGCTCTCAAAATTTTTCTCGCAGTTTCACATGCCCATCTTCAAACGACGATTCCCAAGCAACTAAAAGAGTCTAACTATCGCAATAACTTTCAGAATCTGCGAAATGTATTCTAGTTTCATAATAACATCACCGGGAATTTTGCACGGTGAAACTTTAGGCCCGGGGGGCGTTTTTACGCGGACTTTCGGCAGCCGTCCTGCGCTCTCAAAATTTTTCTCGCAGTTTCACATGCCCATCTTCAAACGACGATTCCCAAGCAACTAAAAGAGTCTAACTATCGCAGTAAGTTTCAGAATCTGCGAAATGTATTCTAGTTTCATAATAACATCACCGGGAATTTTGCACGGTGAAACTTTAGGCCCGGGGGGCGTTTTTACGCGGACTTTCGGCAGCCGTCCTGCGCTCTCAAAATTTTTCTCGCAGTTTCACATGCCCATCTTCAAACGACGATTCCCAAGCAACTAAAAGAGTCTAACTATCGCAATAACTTTCAGAATCTGCGAAATGTATTCTAGTTTCATAATAACATCACCGGGAATTTTGCACGGTGAAACTTTAGGCCCGGGGGGCGTTTTTACGCAGACTTTCGGCAGCCGTCCTGCGCTCTCAAAATTTTTCTCGCAGTTTCACATGCCCATCTTCAAACGACGATTCCCAAGCAACTAAAAGAGTCTAACTATCGCAGTAAGTTTCAGAATCTGCGGAATATATTCTAGTTTCATAATAACCGCACCGGAAATTTTGCACGGTGAAACTTTGGGCCCGGGGGGCGTTTTTACGCGGACTTTCGGCAGCCGTCCTGCGCTCTCAAAATTTTTTTCGCAGTTTCACATGCCCATCTTCAAACGACGATTCCCAAGCAACTAAAAGAGTCTAACTATCGCAGTAAGTTTCAGAATCTGCGGAATATATTCTAGTTTCATAATAATCGCACCGGAAATTTTGCACGGTGAAACTTTGGGCCCGGGGGGCGTTTTTACGCGGACTTTCGGCAGCCGTCCTGCGCTCTCAAAATTTTTCTCGCAGTTTCACATGCCCATCTTCAAACGACGATTCCCAAGCAACTAAAAGAGTCTAACTATCGCAGTAAGTTTCAGAATCTGCGAAATGTATTCTAGTTTCATAATAACATCACCGGGAATTTTGCACGGTGAAACTTTAGGCCCGGGGGGCGTTTTTACGCGGACTTTCGGCAGCCGTCCTGCGCTCTCAAAATTTTTCTCGCAGTTTCACATGCCCATCTTCAAACGACGATTCCCAAGCAACTAAAAGAGTCTAACTATCGCAATAACTTTCAGAATCTGCGAAATGTATTCTAGTTTCATAATAACCGCACCGGAAATTTTGCACGGTGAAACTTTGGGCCCGGGGGGCGTTTTTACGCGGACTTTCGGCAGCCGTCCTGCGCTCTCAAAATTTTTCTCGCAGTTTCACATGCCCATCTTCAAACGACGATTCCCAAGCAACTAAAAGAGTCTAACTATCGCAGTAAGTTTCAGAATCTGCGGAATATATTCTAGTTTCATAATAACCGCACCGGAAATTTTGCACGGTGAAACTTTGGGCCCGGGGGGCGTTTTTACGCGGACTTTCGGCAGCCGTCCTGCGCTCTCAAAATTTTTCTCGCAGTTTCACATGCCCATCTTCAAACGACGATTCCCAAGCAACTAAAAGAGTCTAACTATCGCAATAACTTTCAGAATCTGCGAAATGTATTCTAGTTTCATAATAACCGCACCGGAAATTTTGCACGGTGAAACTTTGGGCCCGGGGGGCGTTTTTACGCGGACTTTCGGCAGCCGTCCTGCGCTCTCAAAATTTTTTTCGCAGTTTCACATGCCCATCTTCAAACGACGATTCCCAAGCAACTAAAAGAGTCTAACTATCGCAGTAAGTTTCAGAATCTGCGGAATATATTCTAGTTTCATAATAACCGCACCGGAAATTTTGCACGGTGAAACTTTGGGCCCGGGGGGCGTTTTTACGCGGACTTTCGGCAGCCGTCCTGCGCTCTCAAAATTTTTCTCGCAGTTTCACATGCCCATCTTCAAACGACGATTCCCAAGCAACTAAAAGAGTCTAACTATCGCAGTAAGTTTCAGAATCTGCGAAATGTATTCTAGTTTCATAATAACATCACCGGGAATTTTGCACGGTGAAACTTTAGGCCCGGGGGGCGTTTTTACGCGGACTTTCGGCAGCCGTCCTGCGCTCTCAAAATTTTTCTCGCAGTTTCACATGCCCATCTTCAAACGACGATTCCCAAGCAACTAAAAGAGTCTAACTATCGCAATAACTTTCAGAATCTGCGAAATGTATTCTAGTTTCATAATAACATCACCGGGAATTTTGCACGGTGAAACTTTAGGCCCGGGGGGCGTTTTTACGCGGACTTTCGGCAGCCGTCCTGCGCTCTCAAAATTTTTCTCGCAGTTTCACATGCCCATCTTCAAACGACGATTCCCAAGCAACTAAAAGAGTCTAACTATCGCAGTAAGTTTCAGAATCTGCGAAATGTATTCTAGTTTCATAATAACATCACCGGGAATTTTGCACGGTGAAACTTTAGGCCCGGGGGGCGTTTTTACGCGGACTTTCGGCAGCCGTCCTGCGCTCTCAAAATTTTTCTCGCAGTTTCACATGCCCATCTTCAAACGACGATTCCCAAGCAACTAAAAGAGTCTAACTATCGCAATAACTTTCAGAATCTGCGAAATGTATTCTAGTTTCATAATAACATCACCGGGAATTTTGCACGGTGAAACTTTAGGCCCGGGGGGCGTTTTTACGCAGACTTTCGGCAGCCGTCCTGCGCTCTCAAAATTTTTCTCGCAGTTTCACATGCCCATCTTCAAACGACGATTCCCAAGCAACTAAAAGAGTCTAACTATCGCAGTAAGTTTCAGAATCTGCGGAATATATTCTAGTTTCATAATAACCGCACCGGAAATTTTGCACGGTGAAACTTTGGGCCCGGGGGGCGTTTTTACGCGGACTTTCGGCAGCCGTCCTGCGCTCTCAAAATTTTTTTCGCAGTTTCACATGCCCATCTTCAAACGACGATTCCCAAGCAACTAAAAGAGTCTAACTATCGCAGTAAGTTTCAGAATCTGCGGAATATATTCTAGTTTCATAATAATCGCACCGGAAATTTTGCACGGTGAAACTTTGGGCCCGGGGGGCGTTTTTACGCGGACTTTCGGCAGCCGTCCTGCGCTCTCAAAATTTTTCTCGCAGTTTCACATGCCCATCTTCAAACGACGATTCCCAAGCAACTAAAAGAGTCTAACTATCGCAGTAAGTTTCAGAATCTGCGAAATGTATTCTAGTTTCATAATAACATCACCGGGAATTTTGCACGGTGAAACTTTAGGCCCGGGGGGCGTTTTTACGCGGACTTTCGGCAGCCGTCCTGCGCTCTCAAAATTTTTCTCGCAGTTTCACATGCCCATCTTCAAACGACGATTCCCAAGCAACTAAAAGAGTCTAACTATCGCAATAACTTTCAGAATCTGCGAAATGTATTCTAGTTTCATAATAACCGCACCGGAAATTTTGCACGGTGAAACTTTGGGCCCGGGGGGCGTTTTTACGCGGACTTTCGGCAGCCGTCCTGCGCTCTCAAAATTTTTCTCGCAGTTTCACATGCCCATCTTCAAACGACGATTCCCAAGCAACTAAAAGAGTCTAACTATCGCAGTAAGTTTCAGAATCTGCGGAATATATTCTAGTTTCATAATAACCGCACCGGAAATTTTGCACGGTGAAACTTTGGGCCCGGGGGGCGTTTTTACGCGGACTTTCGGCAGCCGTCCTGCGCTCTCAAAATTTTTCTCGCAGTTTCACATGCCCATCTTCAAACGACGATTCCCAAGCAACTAGAAGAGTCTAACTATCGCAGTAAGTTTCAGAATCTGCGAAATGTATTCTAGTTTCATAATAACATCACCGGGAATTTTGCACGGTGAAACTTTAGGCCCGGGGGGCGTTTTTACGCGGACTTTCGGCAGCCGTCCTGCGCTCTCAAAATTTTTCTCGCAGTTTCACATGCCCATCTTCAAACGACGATTCCCAAGCAACTAAAAGAGTCTAACTATCGCAATAACTTTCAGAATCTGCGAAATGTATTCTAGTTTCATAATAACCGCACCGGAAATTTTGCACGGTGAAACTTTGGGCCCGGGGGGCGTTTTTACGCGGACTTTCGGCAGCCGTCCTGCGCTCTCAAAATTTTTTTCGCAGTTTCACATGCCCATCTTCAAACGACGATTCCCAAGCAACTAAAAGAGTCTAACTATCGCAGTAAGTTTCAGAATCTGCGGAATATATTCTAGTTTCATAATAACCGCACCGGAAATTTTGCACGGTGAAACTTTGGGCCCGGGGGGCGTTTTTACGCGGACTTTCGGCAGCCGTCCTGCGCTCTCAAAATTTTTCTCGCAGTTTCACATGCCCATCTTCAAACGACGATTCCCAAGCAACTAAAAGAGTCTAACTATCGCAGTAAGTTTCAGAATCTGCGAAATGTATTCTAGTTTCATAATAACATCACCGGGAATTTTGCACGGTGAAACTTTAGGCCCGGGGGGCGTTTTTACGCGGACTTTCGGCAGCCGTCCTGCGCTCTCAAAATTTTTCTCGCAGTTTCACATGCCCATCTTCAAACGACGATTCCCAAGCAACTAAAAGAGTCTAACTATCGCAATAACTTTCAGAATCTGCGAAATGTATTCTAGTTTCATAATAACCGCACCGGAAATTTTGCACGGTGAAACTTTGGGCCCGGGGGGCGTTTTTACGCGGACTTTCGGCAGCCGTCCTGCGCTCTCAAAATTTTTTTCGCAGTTTCACATGCCCATCTTCAAACGACGATTCCCAAGCAACTAAAAGAGTCTAACTATCGCAGTAAGTTTCAGAATCTGCGGAATATATTCTAGTTTCATAATAACCGCACCGGAAATTTTGCACGGTGAAACTTTGGGCCCGGGGGGCGTTTTTACGCGGACTTTCGGCAGCCGTCCTGCGCTCTCAAAATTTTTCTCGCAGTTTCACATGCCCATCTTCAAACGACGATTCCCAAGCAACTAAAAGAGTCTAACTATCGCAGTAAGTTTCAGAATCTGCGAAATGTATTCTAGTTTCATAATAACATCACCGGGAATTTTGCACGGTGAAACTTTAGGCCCGGGGGGCGTTTTTACGCGGACTTTCGGCAGCCGTCCTGCGCTCTCAAAATTTTTCTCGCAGTTTCACATGCCCATCTTCAAACGACGATTCCCAAGCAACTAAAAGAGTCTAACTATCGCAATAACTTTCAGAATCTGCGAAATGTATTCTAGTTTCATAATAACCGCACCGGAAATTTTGCACGGTGAAACTTTGGGCCCGGGGGGCGTTTTTACGCGGACTTTCGGCAGCCGTCCTGCGCTCTCAAAATTTTTCTCGCAGTTTCACATGCCCATCTTCAAACGACGATTCCCAAGCAACTAAAAGAGTCTAACTATCGCAGTAAGTTTCAGAATCTGCGGAATATATTCTAGTTTCATAATAACTGCACCGGAAATTTTGCACGGTGAAACTTTGGGCCCGGGGGGCGTTTTTACGCGGACTTTCGGCAGCCGTCCTGCGCTCTCAAAATTTTTCTCGCAGTTTCACATGCCCATCTTCAAACGACGATTCCCAAGCAACTAAAAGAGTCTAACTATCGCAGTAAGTTTCAGAATCTGCGAAATGTATTCTAGTTTCATAATAACATCACCGGGAATTTTGCACGGTGAAACTTTAGGCCCGGGGGGCGTTTTTACGCGGACTTTCGGCAGCCGTCCTGCGCTCTCAAAATTTTTCTCGCAGTTTCACATGCCCATCTTCAAACGACGATTCCCAAGCAACTAAAAGAGTCTAACTATCGCAATAACTTTCAGAATCTGCGAAATGTATTCTAGTTTCATAATAACCGCACCGGAAATTTTGCACGGTGAAACTTTGGGCCCGGGGGGCGTTTTTACGCGGACTTTCGGCAGCCGTCCTGCGCTCTCAAAATTTTTTTCGCAGTTTCACATGCCCATCTTCAAACGACGATTCCCAAGCAACTAAAAGAGTCTAACTATCGCAGTAAGTTTCAGAATCTGCGGAATATATTCTAGTTTCATAATAACCGCACCGGAAATTTTGCACGGTGAAACTTTGGGCCCGGGGGGCGTTTTTACGCGGACTTTCGGCAGCCGTCCTGCGCTCTCAAAATTTTTCTCGCAGTTTCACATGCCCATCTTCAAACGACGTTTCCCAAGCAACTAAAAGAGTCTAACTATCGCAGTAAGTTTCAGAATCTGCGGAATATATTCTAGTTTCATAATAACCGCACCGGAAATTTTGCACGGTGAAACTTTGGGCCCGGGGGGCGTTTTTACGCGGACTTTCGGCAGCCGTCCTGCGCTCTCAAAATTTTTCTCGCAGTTTCACATGCCCATCTTCAAACGACGATTCCCAAGCAACTAAAAGAGTCTAACTATCGCAGTAAGTTTCAGAATCTGCGAAATGTATTCTAGTTTCATAATAACATCACCGGGAATTTTGCACGGTGAAACTTTAGGCCCGGGGGGCGTTTTTACGCGGACTTTCGGCAGCCGTCCTGCGCTCTCAAAATTTTTCTCGCAGTTTCACATGCCCATCTTCAAACGACGATTCCCAAGCAACTAAAAGAGTCTAACTATCGCAATAACTTTCAGAATCTGCGAAATGTATTCTAGTTTCATAATAACCGCACCGGAAATTTTGCACGGTGAAACTTTGGGCCCGGGGGGCGTTTTTACGCGGACTTTCGGCAGCCGTCCTGCGCTCTCAAAATTTTTTTCGCAGTTTCACATGCCCATCTTCAAACGACGATTCCCAAGCAACTAAAAGAGTCTAACTATCGCAGTAAGTTTCAGAATCTGCGGAATATATTCTAGTTTCATAATAACCGCACCGGAAATTTTGCACGGTGAAACTTTGGGCCCGGGGGGCGTTTTTACGCGGACTTTCGGCAGCCGTCCTGCGCTCTCAAAATTTTTCTCGCAGTTTCACATGCCCATCTTCAAACGACGATTCCCAAGCAACTAAAAGAGTCTAACTATCGCAGTAAGTTTCAGAATCTGCGAAATGTATTCTAGTTTCATAATAACATCACCGGGAATTTTGCACGGTGAAACTTTAGGCCCGGGGGGCGGTTTTACGCGGACTTTCGGCAGCCGTCCTGCGCTCTCAAAATTTTTCTCGCAGTTTCACATGCCCATCTTCAAACGACGATTCCCAAGCAACTAAAAGAGTCTAACTATCGCAATAACTTTCAGAATCTGCGAAATGTATTCTAGTTTCATAATAACCGCACCGGAAATTTTGCACGGTGAAACTTTGGGCCCGGGGGGCGTTTTTACGCGGACTTTCGGCAGCCGTCCTGCGCTCTCAAAATTTTTCTCGCAGTTTCACATGCCCATCTTCAAACGACGATTCCCAAGCAACTAAAAGAGTCTAACTATCGCAGTAAGTTTCAGAATCTGCGGAATATATTCTAGTTTCATAATAACCGCACCGGAAATTTTGCACGGTGAAACTTTGGGCCCGGGGGGCGTTTTTACGCGGACTTTCGGCAGCCGTCCTGCGCTCTCAAAATTTTTCTCGCAGTTTCACATGCCCATCTTCAAACGACGATTCCCAAGCAACTAAAAGAGTCTAACTATCGCAGTAAGTTTCAGAATCTGCGAAATGTATTCTAGTTTCATAATAACATCACCGGGAATTTTGCACGGTGAAACTTTAGGCCCGGGGGGCGTTTTTACGCGGACTTTCGGCAGCCGTCCTGCGCTCTCAAAATTTTTCTCGCAGTTTCACATGCCCATCTTCAAACGACGATTCCCAAGCAACTAAAAGAGTCTAACTATCGCAATAACTTTCAGAATCTGCGAAATGTATTCTAGTTTCATAATAACCGCACCGGGAATTTTGCACGGTGAAACTTTAGGCCCGGGGGGCGGTTTTACGCGGACTTTCGGCAGCCGTCCTGCGCTCTCAAAATTTTTCTCGCAGTTTCACATGCCCATCTTCAAACGACGATTCCCAAGCAACTAAAAGAGTCTAACTATCGCAATAACTTTCAGAATCTGTGAAATGTATTCTAGTTTCATAATAACCGCACCGGAAATTTTGCACGGTGAAACTTTGGGCCCGGGGGGCGTTTTTACGCGGACTTTCGGCAGCCGTCCTGCGCTCTCAAAATTTTTCTCGCAGTTTCACATGCCCATCTTCAAACGACGATTCCCAAGCAACTAAAAGAGTCTAACTATCGCAGTAAGTTTCAGAATCTGCGGAATATATTCTAGTTTCATAATAACCGCACCGGAAATTTTGCACGGTGAAACTTTGGGCCCGGGGGGCGTTTTTACGCGGACTTTCGGCAGCCGTCCTGCGCTCTCAAAATTTTTCTCGCAGTTTCACATGCCCATCTTCAAACGACGATTCCCAAGCAACTAAAAGAGTCTAACTATCGCAGTAAGTTTCAGAATCTGCGAAATGTATTCTAGTTTCATAATAACATCACCGGGAATTTTGCACGGTGAAACTTTAGGCCCGGGGGGCGTTTTTACGCGGACTTTCGGCAGCCGTCCTGCGCTCTCAAAATTTTTCTCGCAGTTTCACATGCCCATCTTCAAACGACGATTCCCAAGCAACTAAAAGAGTCTAACTATCGCAATAACTTTCAGAATCTGCGAAATGTATTCTAGTTTCATAATAACCGCACCGGAAATTTTGCACGGTGAAACTTTGGGCCCGGGGGGCGTTTTTACGCGGACTTTCGGCAGCCGTCCTGCGCTCTCAAAATTTTTTTCGCAGTTTCACATGCCCATCTTCAAACGACGATTCCCAAGCAACTAAAAGAGTCTAACTATCGCAGTAAGTTTCAGAATCTGCGGAATATATTCTAGTTTCATAATAACCGCACCGGAAATTTTGCACGGTGAAACTTTGGGCCCGGGGGGCGTTTTTACGCGGACTTTCGGCAGCCGTCCTGCGCTCTCAAAATTTTTCTCGCAGTTTCACATGCCCATTTTCAAACGACGATTCCCAAGCAACTAAAAGAGTCTAACTATCGCAGTAAGTTTCAGAATCTGCGGAATATATTCTAGTTTCATAATAACCGCACCGGAAATTTTGCACGGTGAAACTTTGGGCCCGGGGGGCGTTTTTACGCGGACTTTCGGCAGCCGTCCTGCGCTCTCAAAATTTTTTTCGCAGTTTCACATGCCCATCTTCAAACGACGATTCCCAAGCAACTAAAAGAGTCTAACTATCGCAGTAAGTTTCAGAATCTGCGGAATATATTCTAGTTTCATAATAACCGCACCGGAAATTTTGCACGGTGAAACTTTGGGCCCGGGGGGCGTTTTTACGCGGACTTTCGGCAGCCGTCCTGCGCTCTCAAAATTTTTCTCGCAGTTTCACATGCCCATCTTCAAACGACGATTCCCAAGCAACTAAAAGAGTCTAACTATCGCAGTAAGTTTCAGAATCTGCGAAATGTATTCTAGTTTCACAATAACATCACCGGGAATTTTGCACGGTGAAACTTTAGGCCGGGGGGCGTTTTTACGCGGACTTTCGGCAGCCGTCCTGCGCTCTCAAAATTTTTCTCGCAGTTTCACATGCCCATCTTCAAACGACGATTCCCAAGCAACTAAAAGAGTCTAACTATCGCAATAACTTTCAGAATCTGCGAAATGTATTCTAGTTTCATAATAACCGCACCGGAAATTTTGCACGGTGAAACTTTGGGCCCGGGGGGCGTTTTTACGCGGACTTTCGGCAGCCGTCCTGCGCTCTCAAAATTTTTCTCGCAGTTTCACATGCCCATCTTCAAACGACGATTCCCAAGCAACTAAAAGAGTCTAACTATCGCAGTAAGTTTCAGAATCTGCGAAATGTATTCTAGTTTCATAATAACATCACCGGGAATTTTGCACGGTGAAACTTTAGGCCCGGGGGGCGTTTTTACGCGGACTTTCGGCAGCCGTCCTGCGCTCTCAAAATTTTTCTCGCAGTTTCACATGCCCATCTTCAAACGACGATTCCCAAGCAACTAAAAGAGTCTAACTATCGCAATAACTTTCAGAATCTGCGAAATGTATTCTAGTTTCATAATAACCGCACCGGAAATTTTGCACGGTGAAACTTTGGGCCCGGGGGGCGTTTTTACGCGGACTTTCGGCAGCCGTCCTGCGCTCTCAAAATTTTTTTCGCAGTTTCACATGCCCATCTTCAAACGACGATTCCCAAGCAACTAAAAGAGTCTAACTATCGCAGTAAGTTTCAGAATCTGCGGAATATATTCTAGTTTCATAATAACCGCACCGGAAATTTTGCACGGTGAAACTTTGGGCCCGGGGGGCGTTTTTACGCGGACTTTCGGCAGCCGTCCTGCGCTCTCAAAATTTTTCTCGCAGTTTCACATGCCCATCTTCAAACGACGATTCCCAAGCAACTAAAAGAGTCTAACTATCGCAGTAAGTTTCAGAATCTGCGAAATGTATTCTAGTTTCATAATAACATCACCGGGAATTTTGCACGGTGAAACTTTAGGCCCGGGGGGCGTTTTTACGCGGACTTTCGGCAGCCGTCCTGCGCTCTCAAAATTTTTCTCGCAGTTTCACATGCCCATCTTCAAACGACGATTCCCAAGCAACTAAAAGAGTCTAACTATCGCAATAACTTTCAGAATCTGCGAAATGTATTCTAGTTTCATAATAACCGCACCGGAAATTTTGCACGGTGAAACTTTGGGCCCGGGGGGCGTTTTTACGCGGACTTTCGGCAGCCGTCCTGCGCTCTCAAAATTTTTCTCGCAGTTTCACATGCCCATCTTCAAACGACGATTCCCAAGCAACTAAAAGAGTCTAACTATCGCAGTAAGTTTCAGAATCTGCGGAATATATTCTAGTTTCATAATAACCGCACCGGAAATTTTGCACGGTGAAACTTTGGGCCCGGGGGGCGTTTTTACGCGGACTTTCGGCAGCCGTCCTGCGCTCTCAAAATTTTTCTCGCAGTTTCACATGCCCATCTTCAAACGACGATTCCCAAGCAACTAAAAGAGTCTAACTATCGCAGTAAGTTTCAGAATCTGCGAAATGTATTCTAGTTTCATAATAACATCACCGGGAATTTTGCACGGTGAAACTTTAGGCCCGGGGGGCGTTTTTACGCGGACTTTCGGCAGCCGTCCTGCGCTCTCAAAATTTTTCTCGCAGTTTCACATGCCCATCTTCAAACGACGATTCCCAAGCAACTAAAAGAGTCTAACTATCGCAATAAATTTCAGAATCTGCGAAATGTATTCTAGTTTCATAATAACCGCACCGGAAATTTTGCACGGTGAAACTTTGGGCCCGGGGGGCGTTTTTACGCGGACTTTCGGCAGCCGTCCTGCGCTCTCAAAATTTTTTTCGCAGTTTCACATGCCCATCTTCAAACGACGATTCCCAAGCAACTAAAAGAGTCTAACTATCGCAGTAAGTTTCAGAATCTGCGGAATATATTCTAGTTTCATAATAACCGCACCGGAAATTTTGCACGGTGAAACTTTGGGCCCGGGGGGCGTTTTTACGCGGACTTTCGGCAGCCGTCCTGCGCTCTCAAAATTTTTCTCGCAGTTTCACATGCCCATCTTCAAACGACGATTCCCAAGCAACTAAAAGAGTCTAACTATCGCAGTAAGTTTCAGAATCTGCGAAATGTATTCTAGTTTCATAATAACATCACCGGGAATTTTGCACGGTGAAACTTTAGGCCCGGGGGGCGTTTTTACGCGGACTTTCGGCAGCCGTCCTGCGCTCTCAAAATTTTTCTCGCAGTTTCACATGCCCATCTTCAAACGACGATTCCCAAGCAACTAAAAGAGTCTAACTATCGCAATAACTTTCAGAATCTGCGAAATGTATTCTAGTTTCATAATAACCGCACCGGAAATTTTGCACGGTGAAACTTTGGGCCCGGGGGGCGTTTTTACGCGGACTTTCGGCAGCCGTCCTGCGCTCTCAAAATTTTTCTCGCAGTTTCACATGCCCATCTTCAAACGACGATTCCCAAGCAACTAAAAGAGTCTAACTATCGCAGTAAGTTTCAGAATCTGCGGAATATATTCTAGTTTCATAATAACCGCACCGGAAATTTTGCACGGTGAAACTTTGGGCCCGGGGGGCGTTTTTACGCGGACTTTCGGCAGCCGTCCTGCGCTCTCAAAATTTTTCTCGCAGTTTCACATGCCCATCTTCAAACGACGATTCCCAAGCAACTAAAAGAGTCTAACTATCGCAGTAAGTTTCAGAATCTGCGAAATGTATTCTAGTTTCATAATAACATCACCGGGAATTTTGCACGGTGAAACTTTAGGCCCGGGGGGCGTTTTTACGCGGACTTTCGGCAGCCGTCCTGCGCTCTCAAAATTTTTCTCGCAGTTTCACATGCCCATCTTCAAACGACGATTCCCAAGCAACTAAAAGAGTCTAACTATCGCAATAACTTTCAGAATCTGCGAAATGTATTCTAGTTTCATAATAACCGCACCGGAAATTTTGCACGGTGAAACTTTGGGCCCGGGGGGCGTTTTTACGCGGACTTTCGGCAGCCGTCCTGCGCTCTCAAAATTTTTTTCGCAGTTTCACATGCCCATCTTCAAACGACGATTCCCAAGCAACTAAAAGAGTCTAACTATCGCAGTAAGTTTCAGAATCTGCGGAATATATTCTAGTTTCATAATAACCGCACCGGAAATTTTGCACGGTGAAACTTTGGGCCCGGGGGGCGTTTTTACGCGGACTTTCGGCAGCCGTCCTGCGCTCTCAAAATTTTTCTCGCAGTTTCACATGCCCATCTTCAAACGACGATTCCCAAGCAACTAAAAGAGTCTAACTATCGCAGTAAGTTTCAGAATCTGCGAAATGTATTCTAGTTTCATAATAACATCACCGGGAATTTTGCACGGTGAAACTTTAGGCCCGGGGGGCGTTTTTACGCGGACTTTCGGCAGCCGTCCTGCGCTCTCAAAATTTTTCTCGCAGTTTCACATGCCCATCTTCAAACGACGATTCCCAATCAACTAAAAGAGTCTAACTATCGCAATAACTTTCAGAATCTGCGAAATGTATTCTAGTTTCATAATAACCGCACCGGAAATTTTGCACGGTGAAACTTTGGGCCCGGGGGGCGTTTTTACGCGGACTTTCGGCAGCCGTCCTGCGCTCTCAAAATTTTTCTCGCAGTTTCACATGCCCATCTTCAAACGACGATTCCCAAGCAACTAAAAGAGTCTAACTATCGCAGTAAGTTTCAGAATCTGCGAAATGTATTCTAGTTTCATAATAACATCACCGGGAATTTTGCACGGTGAAACTTTAGGCCCGGGGGGCGTTTTTACGCGGACTTTCGGCAGCCGTCCTGCGCTCTCAAAATTTTTCTCGCAGTTTCACATGCCCATCTTCAAACGACGATTCCCAAGCAACTAAAAGAGTCTAACTATCGCAATAACTTTCAGAATCTGCGAAATGTATTCTAGTTTCATAATAACATCACCGGGAATTTTGCACGGTGAAACTTTAGGCCCGGGGGGCGTTTTTACGCAGACTTTCGGCAGCCGTCCTGCGCTCTCAAAATTTTTCTCGCAGTTTCACATGCCCATCTTCAAACGACGATTCCCAAGCAACTAAAAGAGTCTAACTATCGCAGTAAGTTTCAGAATCTGCGGAATATATTCTAGTTTCATAATAACCGCACCGGAAATTTTGCACGGTGAAACTTTGGGCCCGGGGGGCGTTTTTACGCGGACTTTCGGCAGCCGTCCTGCGCTCTCAAAATTTTTTTCGCAGTTTCACATGCCCATCTTCAAACGACGATTCCCAAGCAACTAAAAGAGTCTAACTATCGCAGTAAGTTTCAGAATCTGCGGAATATATTCTAGTTTCATAATAACCGCACCGGAAATTTTGCACGGTGAAACTTTGGGCCCGGGGGGCGTTTTTACGCGGACTTTCGGCAGCCGTCCTGCGCTCTCAAAATTTTTCTCGCAGTTTCACATGCCCATCTTCAAACGACGATTCCCAAGCAACTAAAAGAGTCTAACTATCGCAGTAAGTTTCAGAATCTGCGAAATGTATTCTAGTTTCATAATAACATCACCGGGAATTTTGCACGGTGAAACTTTAGGCCCGGGGGGCGTTTTTACGCGGACTTTCGGCAGCCGTCCTGCGCTCTCAAAATTTTTCTCGCAGTTTCACATGCCCATCTTCAAACGACGATTCCCAAGCAACTAAAAGAGTCTAACTATCGCAATAACTTTCAGAATCTGCGAAATGTATTCTAGTTTCATAATAACCGCACCGGAAATTTTGCACGGTGAAACTTTGGGCCCGGGGGGCGTTTTTACGCGGACTTTCGGCAGCCGTCCTGCGCTCTCAAAATTTTTCTCGCAGTTTCACATGCCCATCTTCAAACGACGATTCCCAAGCAACTAAAAGAGTCTAACTATCGCAGTAAGTTTCAGAATCTGCGGAATATATTCTAGTTTCATAATAACCGCACCGGAAATTTTGCACGGTGAAACTTTGGGCCCGGGGGGCGTTTTTACGCGTACTTTCGGCAGCCGTCCTGCGCTCTCAAAATTTTTCTCGCAGTTTCACATGCCCATCTTCAAACGACGATTCCCAAGCAACTAAAAGAGTCTAACTATCGCAGTAAGTTTCAGAATCTGCGAAATGTATTCTAGTTTCATAATAACATCACCGGGAATTTTGCACGGTGAAACTTTAGGCCCGGGGGGCGTTTTTACGCGGACTTTCGGCAGCCGTCCTGCGCTCTCAAAATTTTTCTCGCAGTTTCACATGCCCATCTTCAAACGACGATTCCCAAGCAACTAAAAGAGTCTAACTATCGCAATAACTTTCAGAATCTGCGAAATGTATTCTAGTTTCATAATAACCGCACCGGAAATTTTGCACGGTGAAACTTTGGGCCCGGGGGGCGTTTTTACGCGGACTTTCGGCAGCCGTCCTGCGCTCTCAAAATTTTTTTCGCAGTTTCACATGCCCATCTTCAAACGACGATTCCCAAGCAACTAAAAGAGTCTAACTATCGCAGTAAGTTTCAGAATCTGCGGAATATATTCTAGTTTCATAATAACCGCACCGGAAATTTTGCACGGTGAAACTTTGGGCCCGGGGGGCGTTTTTACGCGGACTTTCGGCAGCCGTCCTGCGCTCTCAAAATTTTTCTCGCAGTTTCACATGCCCATCTTCAAACGACGATTCCCAAGCAACTAAAAGAGTCTAACTATCGCAATAACTTTCAGAATCTGCGAAATGTATTCTAGTTTCATAATAACCGCACCGGAAATTTTGCACGGTGAAACTTTGGGCCCGGGGGGCGTTTTTACGCGGACTTTCGGCAGCCGTCCTGCGCTCTCAAAATTTTTCTCGCAGTTTCACATGCCCATCTTCAAACGACGATTCCCAAGCAACTAAAAGAGTCTAACTATCGCAGTAAGTTTCAGAATCTGCGAAATGTATTCTAGTTTCATAATAACATCACCGGGAATTTTGCACGGTGAAACTTTAGGCCCGGGGGGCGTTTTTACGCGGACTTTCGGCAGCCGTCCTGCGCTCTCAAAATTTTTCTCGCAGTTTCACATGCCCATCTTCAAACGACGATTCCCAAGCAACTAAAAGAGTCTAACTATCGCAATAACTTTCAGAATCTGCGAAATGTATTCTAGTTTCATAATAACATCACCGGGAATTTTGCACGGTGAAACTTTAGGCCCGGGGGGCGTTTTTACGCAGACTTTCGGCAGCCGTCCTGCGCTCTCAAAATTTTTCTCGCAGTTTCACATGCCCATCTTCAAACGACGATTCCCAAGCAACTAAAAGAGTCTAACTATCGCAGTAAGTTTCAGAATCTGCGGAATATATTCTAGTTTCATAATAACCGCACCGGAAATTTTGCACGGTGAAACTTTGGGCCCGGGGGGCGTTTTTACGCGGACTTTCGGCAGCCGTCCTGCGCTCTCAAAATTTTTTTCGCAGTTTCACATGCCCATCTTCAAACGACGATTCCCAAGCAACTAAAAGAGTCTAACTATCGCAGTAAGTTTCAGAATCTGCGGAATATATTCTAGTTTCATAATAACCGCACCGGAAATTTTGCACGGTGAAACTTTGGGCCCGGGGGGCGTTTTTACGCGGACTTTCGGCAGCCGTCCTGCGCTCTCAAAATTTTTCTCGCAGTTTCACATGCCCATCTTCAAACGACGATTCCCAAGCAACTAAAAGAGTCTATCTATCGCAGTAAGTTTCAGAATCTGCGAAATGTATTCTAGTTTCATAATAACATCACCGGGAATTTTGCACGGTGAAACTTTAGGCCCGGGGGGCGTTTTTACGCGGACTTTCGGCAGCCGTCCTGCGCTCTCAAAATTTTTCTCGCAGTTTCACATGCCCATCTTCAAACGACGATTCCCAAGCAACTAAAAGAGTCTAACTATCGCAATAACTTTCAGAATCTGCGAAATGTATTCTAGTTTCATAATAACCGCACCGGAAATTTTGCACGGTGAAACTTTGGGCCCGGGGGGCGTTTTTACGCGGACTTTCGGCAGCCGTCCTGCGCTCTCAAAATTTTTCTCGCAGTTTCACATGCCCATCTTCAAACGACGATTCCCAAGCAACTAAAAGAGTCTAACTATCGCAGTAAGTTTCAGAATCTGCGGAATATATTCTAGTTTCATAATAACCGCACCGGAAATTTTGCACGGTGAAACTTTGGGCCCGGGGGGCGTTTTTACGCGGACTTTCGGCAGCCGTCCTGCGCTCTCAAAATTTTTCTCGCAGTTTCACATGCCCATCTTCAAACGACGATTCCCAAGCAACTAAAAGAGTCTAACTATCGCAGTAAGTTTCAGAATCTGCGAAATGTATTCTAGTTTCATAATAACATCACCGGGAATTTTGCACGGTGAAACTTTAGGCCCGGGGGGCGTTTTTACGCGGACTTTCGGCAGCCGTCCTGCGCTCTCAAAATTTTTCTCGCAGTTTCACATGCCCATCTTCAAACGACGATTCCCAAGCAACTAAAAGAGTCTAACTATCGCAATAACTTTCAGAATCTGCGAAATGTATTCTAGTTTCATAATAACCGCACCGGAAATTTTGCACGGTGAAACTTTGGGCCCGGGGGGCGTTTTTACGCGGACTTTCGGCAGCCGTCCTGCGCTCTCAAAATTTTTTTCGCAGTTTCACATGCCCATCTTCAAACGACGATTCCCAAGCAACTAAAAGAGTCTAACTATCGCAGTAAGTTTCAGAATCTGCGGAATATATTCTAGTTTCATAATAACCGCACCGGAAATTTTGCACGGTGAAACTTTGGGCCCGGGGGGCGTTTTTACGCGGACTTTCGGCAGCCGTCCTGCGCTCTCAAAATTTTTCTCGCAGTTTCACATGCCCATCTTCAAACGACGATTCCCAAGCAACTAAAAGAGTCTAACTATCGCAGTAAGTTTCAGAATCTGCGAAATGTATTCTAGTTTCATAATAACATCACCGGGAATTTTGCACGGTGAAACTTTAGGCCCGGGGGGCGTTTTTACGCGGACTTTCGGCAGCCGTCCTGCGCTCTCAAAATTTTTCTCGCAGTTTCACATGCCCATCTTCAAACGACGATTCCCAAGCAACTAAAAGAGTCTAACTATCGCAATAACTTTCAGAATCTGCGAAATGTATTCTAGTTTCATAATAACCGCACCGGAAATTTTGCACGGTGAAACTTTGGGCCCGGGGGGCGTTTTTACGCGGACTTTCGGCAGCCGTCCTGCGCTCTCAAAATTTTTCTCGCAGTTTCACATGCCCATCTTCAAACGACGATTCCCAAGCAACTAAAAGAGTCTAACTATCGCAGTAAGTTTCAGAATCTGCGGAATATATTCTAGTTTCATAATAACCGCACCGGAAATTTTGCACGGTGAAACTTTGGGCCCGGGGGGCGTTTTTACGCGGACTTTCGGCAGCCGTCCTGCGCTCTCAAAATTTTTCTCGCAGTTTCACATGCCCATCTTCAAACGACGATTCCCAAGCAACTAAAAGAGTCTAACTATCGCAGTAAGTTTCAGAATCTGCGAAATGTATTCTAGTTTCATAATAACATCACCGGGAATTTTGCACGGTGAAACTTTAGGCCCGGGGGGCGTTTTTACGCGGACTTTCGGCAGCCGTCCTGCGCTCTCAAAATTTTTCTCGCAGTTTCACATGCCCATCTTCAAACGACGATTCCCAAGCAACTAAAAGAGTCTAACTATCGCAATAACTTTCAGAATCTGCGAAATGTATTCTAGTTTCATAATAACCGCACCGGAAATTTTGCACGGTGAAACTTTGGGCCCGGGGGGCGTTTTTACGCGGACTTTCGGCAGCCGTCCTGCGCTCTCAAAATTTTTTTCGCAGTTTCACATGCCCATCTTCAAACGACGATTCCCAAGCAACTAAAAGAGTCTAACTATCGCAGTAAGTTTCAGAATCTGCGGAATATATTCTAGTTTCATAATAACCGCACCGGAAATTTTGCACGGTGAAACTTTGGGCCCGGGGGGCGTTTTTACGCGGACTTTCGGCAGCTGTCCTGCGCTCTCAAAATTTTTCTCGCAGTTTCACATGCCCATCTTCAAACGACGATTCCCAAGCAACTAAAAGAGTCTAACTATCGCAGTAAGTTTCAGAATCTGCGAAATGTATTCTAGTTTCATAATAACATCACCGGGAATTTTGCACGGTGAAAATTTAGGCCCGGGGGGCGTTTTTACGCGGACTTTCGGCAGCCGTCCTGCGCTCTCAAAATTTTTCTCGCAGTTTCACATGCCCATCTTCAAACGACGATTCCCAAGCAACTAAAAGAGTCTAACTATCGCAATAACTTTCAGAATCTGCGAAATGTATTCTAGTTTCATAATAACCGCACCGGAAATTTTGCACGGTGAAACTTTGGGCCCGGGGGGCGTTTTTACGCGGACTTTCGGCAGCTGTCCTGCGCTCTCAAAATTTTTCTCGCAGTTTCACATGCCCATCTTCAAACGACGATTCCCAAGCAACTAAAAGAGTCTAACTATCGCAGTAAGTTTCAGAATCTGCGGAATATATTCTAGTTTCATAATAACCGCACCGGAAATTTTGCACGGTGAAACTTTGGGCCCGGGGGGCGTTTTTACGCGGACTTTCGGCAGCCGTCCTGCGCTCTCAAAATTTTTCTCGCAGTTTCACATGCCCATCTTCAAACGACGATTCCCAAGCAACTAAAAGAGTCTAACTATCGCAGTAAGTTTCAGAATCTGCGAAATGTATTCTAGTTTCATAATAACATCACCGGGAATTTTGCACGGTGAAACTTTAGGCCCGGGGGGCGTTTTTACGCGGACTTTCGGCAGCCGTCCTGCGCTCTCAAAATTTTTCTCGCAGTTTCACATGCCCATCTTCAAACGACGATTCCCAAGCAACTAAAAGAGTCTAACTATCGCAATAACTTTCAGAATCTGCGAAATGTATTCTAGTTTCATAATAACATCACCGGGAATTTTGCACGGTGAAACTTTAGGCCCGGGGGGCGTTTTTACGCAGACTTTCGGCAGCCGTCCTGCGCTCTCAAAATTTTTCTCGCAGTTTCACATGCCCATCTTCAAACGACGATTCCCAAGCAACTAAAAGAGTCTAACTATCTCAGTAAGTTTCAGAATCTGCGGAATATATTCTAGTTTCATAATAACCGCACCGGAAATTTTGCACGGTGAAACTTTGGGCCCGGGGGGCGTTTTTACGCGGACTTTCGGCAGCCGTCCTGCGCTCTCAAAATTTTTTTCGCAGTTTCACATGCCCATCTTCAAACGACGATTCCCAAGCAACTAAAAGAGTCTAACTATCGCAGTAAGTTTCAGAATCTGCGGAATATATTCTAGTTTCATAATAACCGCACCGGAAATTTTGCACGGTGAAACTTTGGGCCCGGGGGGCGTTTTTACGCGGACTTTCGGCAGCCGTCCTGCGCTCTCAAAATTTTGCTCGCAGTTTCACATGCCCATCTTCAAACGACGATTCCCAAGCAAGTAAAAGAGTCTAACTATCGCAGTAAGTTTCAGAATCTGCGAAATGTATTCTAGTTTCATAATAACATCACCGGGAATTTTGCACGGTGAAACTTTAGGCCCGGGGGGCGTTTTTACGCGGACTTTCGGCAGCCGTCCTCCGCTCTCAAAATTTTTCTCGCAGTTTCACATGCCCATCTTCAAACGACGATTCCCAAGCAACTAAAAGAGTCTAACTATCGCAATAACTTTCAGAATCTGCGAAATGTATTCTAGTTTCATAATAACCGCACCGGAAATTTTGCACGGTGAAACTTTGGGCCCGGGGGGCGTTTTTACGCGGACTTTCGGCAGCCGTCCTGCGCTCTCAAAATTTTTCTCGCAGTTTCACATGCCCATCTTCAAACAACGATTCCCAAGCAACTAAAAGAGTCTAACTATCGCAGTAAGTTTCAGAATCTGCGGAATATATTCTAGTTTCATAATAACCGCACCGGAAATTTTGCACGGTGAAACTTTGGGCCCGGGGGGCGTTTTTACGCGGACTTTCGGCAGCCGTCCTGCGCTCTCAAAATTTTTCTCGCAGTTTCACATGCCCATCTTCAAACGACGATTCCCAAGCAACTAAAAGAGTCTAACTATCGCAGTAAGTTTCAGAATCTGCGAAATGTATTCTAGTTTCATAATAACATCACCGGGAATTTTGCACGGTGAAACTTTAGGCCCGGGGGGCGTTTTTACGCGGACTTTCGGCAGCCGTCCTGCGCTCTCAAAATTTTTCTCGCAGTTTCACATCCCCATCTTCAAACGACGATTCCCAAGCAACTAAAAGAGTCTAACTATCGCAATAACTTTCAGAATCTGCGAAATGTATTCTAGTTTCATAATAACCGCACCGGAAATTTTGCACGGTGAAACTTTGGGCCCGGGGGGCGTTTTTACGCGGACTTTCGGCAGCCGTCCTGCGCTCTCAAAATTTTTTTCGCAGTTTCACATGCCCATCTTCAAACGACGATTCCCAAGCAACTAAAAGAGTCTAACTATCGCAGTAAGTTTCAGAATCTGCGGAATATATTCTAGTTTCATAATAACCGCACCGGAAATTTTGCACGGTGAAACTTTGGGCCCGGGGGGCGTTTTTACGCGGACTTTCGGCAGCCGTCCTGCGCTCTCAAAATTTTTCGCGCAGTTTCACATGCCCATCTTCAAACGACGATTCCCAAGCAACTAAAAGAGTCTAACTATCGCAGTAAGTTTCAGAATCTGCGAAATGTATTCTAGTTTCATAATAACATCACCGGGAATTTTGCACGGTGAAACTTTAGGCCCGGGGGGCGTTTTTACGCGGACTTTCGGCAGCCGTCCTGCGCTCTCAAAATTTTTCTCGCAGTTTCACATGCCCATCTTCAAACGACGATTCCCAAGCAACTAAAAGAGTCTAACTATCGCAATAACTTTCAGAATCTGCGAAATGTATTCTAGTTTCATAATAACCGCACCGGAAATTTTGCACGGTGAAACTTTGGGCCCGGGGGGCGTTTTTACGCGGACTTTCGGCAGCCGTCCTGCGCTCTCAAAATTTTTTTCGCAGTTTCACATGCCCATCTTCAAACGACGATTCCCAAGCAACTAAAAGAGTCTAACTATCGCAGTAAGTTTCAGAATCTGCGGTATATTCTAGTTTCATAATAACCGCACCGGAAATTTTGCACGGTGAAACTTTGGGCCCGGGGGGCGTTTTTACGCGGACTTTCGGCAGCCGTCCTGCGCTCTCAAAATTTTTCTCGCAGTTTCACATGCCCATCTTCAAACGACGATTCCCAAGCAACTAAAAGAGTCTAACTATCGCAGTAAGTTTCAGAATCTGCGAAATGTATTCTAGTTTCATAATAACATCACCGGGAATTTTGCACGGTGAAACTTTAGGCCCGGGGGGCGTTTTTACGCGGACTTTCGGCAGCCGTCCTGCGCTCTCAAAATTTTTCTCGCAGTTTCACATGCCCATCTTCAAACGACGATTCCCAAGCAACTAAAAGAGTCTAACTATCGCAATAACTTTCAGAATCTGCGAAATGTATTCTAGTTTCATAATAACCGCACCGGAAATTTTGCACGGTGAAACTTTGGGCCCGGGGGGCGTTTTTACGCGGACTTTCGGCAGCCGTCCTGCGCTCTCAAAATTTTTGTCGCAGTTTCACATGCCCATCTTCAAACGACGATTCCCAAGCAACTAAAAGAGTCTAACTATCGCAGTAAGTTTCAGAATCTGCGGAATATATTCTAGTTTCATAATAACCGCACCGGAAATTTTGCACGGTGAAACTTTGGGCCCGGGGGGCGTTTTTACGCGGACTTTCGGCAGCCGTCCTGCGCTCTCAAAATTTTTCTCGCAGTTTCACATGCCCATCTTCAAACGACGATTCCCAAGCAACTAAAAGAGTCTAACTATCGCAGTAAGTTTCAGAATCTGCGAAATGTATTCTAGTTTCATAATAACATCACCGGGAATTTTGCACGGTGAAACTTTAGGCCCGGGGGGCGTTTTTACGCGGACTTTCGGCAGCCGTCCTGCGCTCTCAAAATTTTTCTCGCAGTTTCACATGCCCATCTTCAAACGACGATTCCCAAGCAACTAAAAGAGTCTAACTATCGCAATAACTTTCAGAATCTGCGAAATGTATTCTAGTTTCATAATAACATCACCGGGAATTTTGCACGGTGAAACTTTAGGCCCGGGGGGCGTTTTTACGCAGACTTTCGGCAGCCGTCCTGCGCTCTCAAAATTTTTCTCGCAGTTTCACATGCCCATCTTCAAACGACGATTCCCAAGCAACTAAAAGAGTCTAACTATCGCAGTAAGTTTCAGAATCTGCGGAATATATTCTAGTTTCATAATAACCGCACCGGAAATTTTGCACGGTGAAACTTTGGGCCCGGGGGGCGTTTTTACGCGGACTTTCGGCAGCCGTCCTGCGCTCTCAAAATTTTTCTCGCAGTTTCACATGCCCATCTTCAAACGACGATTCCCAAGCAACTAAAAGAGTCTAACTATCGCAGTAAGTTTCAGAATCTGCGAAATGTATTCTAGTTTCATAATAACATCACCGGGAATTTTGCACGGTGAAACTTTAGGCCCGGGGGGCGTTTTTACGCGGACTTTCGGCAGCCGTCCTGCGCTCTCAAAATTTTTCTCGCAGTTTCACATCCCCATCTTCAAACGACGATTCCCAAGCAACTAAAAGAGTCTAACTATCGCAATAACTTTCAGAATCTGCGAAATGTATTCTAGTTTCATAATAACCGCACCGGAAATTTTGCACGGTGAAACTTTGGGCCCGGGGGGCGTTTTTACGCGGACTTTCGGCAGCCGTCCTGCGCTCTCAAAATTTTTTTCGCAGTTTCACATGCCCATCTTCAAACGACGATTCCCAAGCAACTAAAAGAGTCTAACTATCGCAGTAAGTTTCAGAATCTGCGGAATATATTCTAGTTTCATAATAACCGCACCGGAAATTTTGCACGGTGAAACTTTGGGCCCGGGGGGCGTTTTTACGCGGACTTTCGGCAGCCGTCCTGCGCTCTCAAAATTTTTCTCGCAGTTTCACATGCCCATCTTCAAACGACGATTCCCAAGCAACTAAAAGAGTCTAACTATCGCAGTAAGTTTCAGAATCTGCGAAATGTATTCTAGTTTCATAATAACAACACCGGGAATTTTGCACGGTGAAACTTTAGGCCCGGGGGGCGTTTTTACGCGGACTTTCGGCAGCCGTCCTGCGCTCTCAAAATTTTTCTCGCAGTTTCACATGCCCATCTTCAAACGACGATTCCCAAGCAACTAAAAGAGTCTAACTAACGCAATAACTTTCAGAATCTGCGAAATGTATTCTAGTTTCATAATAACCGCACCGGAAATTTTGCACGGTGAAACTTTGGGCCCGGGGGGCGTTTTTACGCGGACTTTCGGCAGCCGTCCTGCGCTCTCAAAATTTTTCTCGCAGTTTCACATGCCCATCTTCAAACGACGATTCCCAAGCAACTAAAAGAGTCTAACTATCGCAGTAAGTTTCAGAATCTGCGGAATATATTCTAGTTTCATAATAACCGCACCGGAAATTTTGCACGGTGAAACTTTGGGCCCGGGGGGCGTTTTTACGCGGACTTTCGGCAGCCGTCCTGCGCTCTCAAAATTTTTCTCGCAGTTTCACATGCCCATCTTCAAACGACGATTCCCAAGCAACTAAAAGAGTCTAACTATCGCAGTAAGTTTCAGAATCTGCGAAATGTATTCTAGTTTCATAATAACATCACCGGGAATTTTGCACGGTGAAACTTTAGGCCCGGGGGGCGTTTTTGCGCGGACTTTCGGCAGCCGTCCTGCGCTCTCAAAATTTTTCTCGCAGTTTCACATGCCCATCTTCAAACGACGATTCCCAAGCAACTAAAAGAGTCTAACTATCGCAATAACTTTCAGAATCTGCGAAATGTATTCTAGTTTCATAATAACCGCACCGGAAGTTTTGCACGGTGAAACTTTGGGCCCGGGGGGCGTTTTTACGCGGACTTTCGGCAGCCGTCCTGCGCTCTCAAAATTTTTTTCGCAGTTTCACATGCCCATCTTCAAACGACGATTCCCAAGCAACTAAAAGAGTCTAACTATCGCAGTAAGTTTCAGAATCTGCGGAATATATTCTAGTTTCATAATAACCGCACCGGAAATTTTGCACGGTGAAACTTTGGGCCCGGGGGGCGTTTTTACGCGGACTTTCGGCAGCCGTCCTGCGCTCTCAAAATTTTTCTCGCAGTTTCACATGCCCATCTTCAAACGACGATTCCCAAGCAACTAAAAGAGTCTAACTATCGCAGTAAGTTTCAGAATCTGCGAAATGTATTCTAGTTTCATAATAACATCACCGGGAATTTTGCACGGTGAAACTTTAGGCCCGGGGGGCGTTTTTACGCGGACTTTCGGCAGCCGTCCTGCGCTCTCAAAATTTTTCTCGCAGTTTCACATGCCCATCTTCAAACGACGATTCCCAAGCAACTAAAAGAGTCTAACTATCGCAATAACTTTCAGAATCTGCGAAATGTATTCTAGTTTCATAATAACCGCACCGGAAATTTTGCACGGTGAAACTTTGGGCCCGGGGGGCGTTTTTACGCGGACTTTCGGCAGCCGTCCTGCGCTCTCAAAATTTTTCTCGCAGTTTCACATGCCCATCTTCAAACGACGATTCCCAAGCAACTAAAAGAGTCTAACTATCGCAGTAAGTTTCAGAATCTGCGGAATATATTCTAGTTTCATAATAACCGCACCGGAAATTTTGCACGGTGAAACTTTGGGCCCGGGGGGCGTTTTTACGCGGACTTTCGGCAGCCGTCCTGCGCTCTCAAAATTTTTCTCGCAGTTTCACATGCCCATCTTCAAACGACGATTCCCAAGCAACTAAAAGAGTCTAACTATCGCAGTAAGTTTCAGAATCTGCGAAATGTATTCTAGTTTCATAATAACATCACCGGGAATTTTGCACGGTGAAACTTTAGGCCCGGGGGGCGTTTTTACGCGGACTTTCGGCAGCCGTCCTGCGCTCTCAAAATTTTTCTCGCAGTTTCACATGCCCATCTTCAAACGACGATTCCCAAGCAACTAAAAGAGTCTAACTATCGCAATAACTTTCAGAATCTGCGAAATGTATTCTAGTTTCATAATAACCGCACCGGAAATTTTGCACGGTGAAACTTTGGGCCCGGGGGGCGTTTTTACGCGGACTTTCGGCAGCCGTCCTGCGCTCTCAAAATTTTTTTCGCAGTTTCACATGCCCATCTTCAAACGACGATTCCCAAGCAACTAAAAGAGTCTAACTATCGCAGTAAGTTTCAGAATCTGCGGAATATATTCTAGTTTCATAATAACCGCACCGGAAATTTTGCACGGTGAAACTTTGGGCCCGGGGGGCGTTTTTACGCGGACTTTCGGCAGCCGTCCTGCGCTCTCAAAATTTTTCTCGCAGTTTCACATGCCAATCTTCAAACGACGATTCCCAAGCAACTAAAAGAGTCTAACTATCGCAGTAAGTTTCAGAATCTGCGAAATGTATTCTAGTTTCATAATAACATCACCGGGAATTTTGCACGGTGAAACTTTAGGCCCGGGGGGCGTTTTTACGCGGACTTTCGGCAGCCGTCCTGCGCTCTCAAAATTTTTCTCGCAGTTTCACATGCCCATCTTCAAACGACGATTCCCAAGCAACTAAAAGAGTCTAACTATCGCAATAACTTTCAGAATCTGCGAAATGTATTCTAGTTTCATAATAACCGCACCGGAAATTTTGCACGGTGAAACTTTGGGCCCGGGGGGCGTTTTTACGCGGACTTTCGGCAGCCGTCCTGCGCTCTCAAAATTTTTTTCGCAGTTTCACATGCCCATCTTCAAACGACGATTCCCAAGCAACTAAAAGAGTCTAACTATCGCAGTAAGTTTCAGAATCTGCGGAATATATTCTAGTTTCATAATAACCGCACCGGAAATTTTGCACGGTGAAACTTTGGGCCCGGGGGGCGTTTTTACGCGGACTTTCGGCAGCCGTCCTGCGCTCTCAAAATTTTTCTCGCAGTTTCACATGCCCATCTTCAAACGACGATTCCCAAGCAACTAAAAGAGTCTAACTATCGCAGTAAGTTTCAGAATCTGCGAAATGTATTCTAGTTTCATAATAACATCACCGGGAATTTTGCACGGTGAAACTTTAGGCCCGGGGGGCGTTTTTACGCGGACTTTCGGCAGCCGTCCTGCGCTCTCAAAATTTTTCTCGCAGTTTCACATGCCCATCTTCAAACGACGATTCCCAAGCAACTAAAAGAGTCTAACTATCGCAATAACTTTCAGAATCTGCGAAATGTATTCTAGTTTCATAATAACATCACCGGGAATTTTGCACGGTGAAACTTTAGGCCCGGGGGGCGTTTTTACGCAGACTTTCGGCAGCCGTCCTGCGCTCTCAAAATTTTTCTCGCAGTTTCACATGCCCATCTTCAAACGACGATTCCCAAGCAACTAAAAGAGTCTAACTATCGCAGTAAGTTTCAGAATCTGCGGAATATATTCTAGTTTCATAATAACCGCACCGGAAATTTTGCACGGTGAAACTTTGGGCCCGGGGGGCGTTTTTACGCGGACTTTCGGCAGCCGTCCTGCGCTCTCAAAATTTTTCTCGCAGTTTCACATGCCCATCTTCAAACGACGATTCCCAAGCAACTAAAAGAGTCTAACTATCGCAGTAAGTTTCAGAATCTGCGAAATGTATTCTAGTTTCATAATAACATCACCGGGAATTTTGCACGGTGAAACTTTAGGCCCGGGGGGCGTTTTTACGCGGACTTTCGGCAGCCGTCCTGCGCTCTCAAAATTTTTCTCGCAGTTTCACATGCCCATCTTCAAACGACGATTCCCAAGCAACTAAAAGAGTCTAACTATCGCAATAACTTTCAGAATCTGCGAAATGTATTCTAGTTTCATAATAACCGCACCGGAAATTTTGCACGGTGAAACTTTGGGCCCGGTGGGCGTTTTTACGCGGACTTTCGGCAGCCGTCCTGCGCTCTCAAAATTTTTCTCGCAGTTTCACATGCCCATCTTCAAACGACGATTCCCAAGCAACTAAAAGAGTCTAACTATCGCAGTAAGTTTCAGAATCTGCGGAATATATTCTAGTTTCATAATAACCGCACCGGAAATTTTGCACGGTGAAACTTTGGGCCCGGGGGGCGTTTTTACGCGGACTTTCGGCAGCCGTCCTGCGCTCTCAAAATTTTTCTCGCAGTTTCACATGCCCATCTTCAAACGACGATTCCCAAGCAACTAAAAGAGTCTAACTATCGCAGTAAGTTTCAGAATCTGCGAAATGTATTCTAGTTTCATAATAACATCACCGGGAATTTTGCACGGTGAAACTTTAGGCCCGGGGGGCGTTTTTACGCGGACTTTCGGCAGCCGTCCTGCGCTCTCAAAATTTTTCTCGCAGTTTCACATGCCCATCTTCAAACGACGATTCCCAAGCAACTAAAAGAGTCTAACTATCGCAATAACTTTCAGAATCTGCGAAATGTATTCTAGTTTCATAATAACCGCACCGGAAATTTTGCACGGTGAAACTTTGGGCCCGGGGGGCGTTTTTACGCGGACTTTCGGCAGCCGTCCTGCGCTCTCAAAATTTTTTTCGCAGTTTCACATGCCCATCTTCAAACGACGATTCCCAAGCAACTAAAAGAGTCTAACTATCGCAGTAAGTTTCAGAATCTGCGGAATATATTCTAGTTTCATAATAACCGCACCGGAAATTTTGCACGGTGAAACTTTTGCCCGGGGGGCGTTTTTACGCGGACTTTCGGCAGCCGTCCTGCGCTCTCAAAATTTTTCTCGCAGTTTCACATGCCCATCTTCAAACGACGATTCCCAAGCACCTAAAAGAGTCTAACTATCGCAATAACTTTCAGAATCTGCGAAATGTATTCTAGTTTCATAATAACCGCACCGGAAATTTTGCACGGTGAAACTTTGGGCCCGGGGGGCGTTTTTACGCGGACTTTCGGCAGTCGTCCTGCGCTCTAAAAATTTTTCTCGCAGTTTCACATGCCCATCTTCAAACGACGATTCCCAAGCAACTAAAAGAGTCTAACTATCGCAGTAAGTTTCAGAATCTGCGGAATATATTCTAGTTTCATAATAACCGCACCGGAAATTTTGCACGGTGAAACTTTGGGCCCGGGGGGCGTTTTTACGCGGACTTTCGGCAGCCGTCCTGCGCTCTCAAAATTTTTCTCGCAGTTTCACATGCCCATCTTCAAACGACGATTCCCAAGCAACTAAAAGAGTCTAACTATCGCAGTAAGTTTCAGAATCTGCGAAATGTATTCTAGTTTCATAATAACATCACCGGGAATTTTGCACGGTGAAACTTTAGGCCCGGGGGGCGTTTTTACGCGGACTTTCGGCAGCCGTCCTGCGCTCTCAAAATTTTTCTCGCAGTTTCACATGCCCATCTTCAAACGACGATTCCCAAGCAACTAAAAGAGTCTAACTATCGCAATAACTTTCAGAATCTGCGAAATGTATTCTAGTTTCATAATAACATCACCGGGAATTTTGCACGGTGAAACTTTAGGCCCGGGGGGCGTTTTTACGCAGACTTTCGGCAGCCGTCCTGCGCTCTCAAAATTTTTCTCGCAGTTTCACATGCCCATCTTCAAACGACGATTCCCAAGCAACTAAAAGAGTCTAACTATCGCAGTAAGTTTCAGAATCTGCGGAATATATTCTAGTTTCATAATAACCGCACCGGAAATTTTGCACGGTGAAACTTTGGGCCCGGGGGGCGTTTTTACGCGGACTTTCGGCAGCCGTCCTGCGCTCTCAAAATTTTTTTCGCAGTTTCACATGCCCATCTTCAAACGACGATTCCCAAGCAACTAAAAGAGTCTAACTATCGCAGTAAGTTTCAGAATCTGCGGAATATATTCTAGTTTCATAATAACCGCACCGGAAATTTTGCACGGTGAAACTTTGGGCCCGGGGGCGTTTTTACGCGGACTTTCGGCAGCCGTCCTGCGCTCTCAAAATTTTTCTCGCAGTTTCACATGCCCATCTTCAAACGACGATTCCCAAGCAACTAAAAGAGTCTAACTATCGCAGTAAGTTTCAGAATCTGCGAAATGTATTCTAGTTTCATAATAACATCACCGGGAATTTTGCACGGTGAAACTTTAGGCCCGGGGGGCGTTTTTACGCGGACTTTCGGCAGCCGTCCTGCGCTCTCAAAATTTTTCTCGCAGTTTCACATGCCCATCTTCAAACGACGATTCCCAAGCAACTAAAAGAGTCTAACTATCGCAATAACTTTCAGAATCTGCGAAATGTATTCTAGTTTCATAATAACCGCACCGGAAATTTTGCACGGTGAAACTTTGGGCCCGGGGGGCGTTTTTACGCGGACTTTCGGCAGCCGTCCTGCGCTCTCAAAATTTTTCTCGCAGTTTCACATGCCCATCTTCAAACGACGATTCCCAAGCAACTAAAAGAGTCTAACTATCGCAGTAAGTTTCAGAATCTGCGGAATATATTCTAGTTTCATAATAACCGCACCGGAAATTTTGCACGGTGAAACTTTGGGCCCGGGGGGCGTTTTTACGCGGACTTTCGGCAGCCGTCCTGCGCTCTCAAAATTTTTCTCGCAGTTTCACATGCCCATCTTCAAACGACGATTCCCAAGCAACTAAAAGAGTCTAACTATCGCAGTAAGTTTCAGAATCTGCGAAATGTATTCTAGTTTCATAATAACATCACCGGGAATTTTGCACGGTGAAACTTTAGGCCCGGGGGGCGTTTTTACGCGGACTTTCGGCAGCCGTCCTGCGCTCTCAAAATTTTTCTCGCAGTTTCACATGCCCATCTTCAAACGACGATTCCCAAGCAACTAAAAGAGTCTAACTATCGCAATAACTTTCAGAATCTGCGAAATGTATTCTAGTTTCCTAATAACCGCACCGGAAATTTTGCACGGTGAAACTTTGGGCCCGGGGGGCGTTTTTACGCGGACTTTCGGCAGCCGTCCTGCGCTCTCAAAATTTTTTTCGCAGTTTCACATGCCCATCTTCAAACGACGATTCCCAAGCAACTAAAAGAGTCTAACTATCGCAGTAAGTTTCAGAATCTGCGGAATATATTCTAGTTTCATAATAACCGCACCGGAAATTTTGCACGGTGAAACTTTGGGCCCGGGGGGCGTTTTTACGCGGACTTTCGGCAGCCGTCCTGCGCTCTCAAAATTTTTCTCGCAGTTTCACATGCCCATCTTCAAACGACGATTCCCAAGCAACTAAAAGAGTCTAACTATCGCAGTAAGTTTCAGAATCTGCGAAATGTATTCTAGTTTCATAATAACATCACCGGGAATTTTGCACGGTGAAACTTTAGGCCCGGGGGGCCTTTTTACGCGGACTTTCGGCAGCCGTCCTGCGCTCTCAAAATTTTTCTCGCAGTTTCACATGCCCATCTTCAAACGACGATTCCCAAGCAACTAAAAGAGTCTAACTATCGCAATAACTTTCAGAATCTGCGAAATGTATTCTAGTTTCATAATAACCGCACCGGAAATTTTGCACGGTGAAACTTTGGGCCCGGGGGGCGTTTTTACGCGGACTTTCGGCAGCCGTCCTGCGCTCTCAAAATTTTTCTCGCAGTTTCACATGCCCATCTTCAAACGACGATTCCCAAGCAACTAAAAGAGTCTAACTATCGCAGTAAGTTTCAGAATCTGCGGAATATATTCTAGTTTCATAATAACCGCACCGGAAATTTTGCACGGTGAAACTTTGGGCCCGGGGGGCGTTTTTACGCGGACTTTCGGCAGCCGTCCTGCGCTCTCAAAATTTTTCTCGCAGTTTCACATGCCCATCTTCAAACGACGATTCCCAAGCAACTAAAAGAGTCTAACTATCGCAGTAAGTTTCAGAATCTGCGAAATGTATTCTAGTTTCATAATAACATCACCGGGAATTTTGCACGGTGAAACTTTAGGCCCGGGGGGCGTTTTTACGCGGACTTTCGGCAGCCGTCCTGCGCTCTCAAAATTTTTCTCGCAGTTTCACATGCCCATCTTCAAACGACGATTCCCAAGCAACTAAAAGAGTCTAACTATCGCAATAACTTTCAGAATCTGCGAAATGTATTCTAGTTTCATAATAACCGCACCGGAAATTTTGCACGGTGAAACTTTGGGCCCGGGGGGCGTTTTTACGCGGACTTTCGGCAGCCGTCCTGCGCTCTCAAAATTTTTCTCGCAGTTTCACATGCCCATCTTCAAACGACGATTCCCAAGCAACTAAAAGAGTCTAACTATCGCAGTAAATTTCAGAATCTGCGGAATATATTCTAGTTTCATAATAACCGCACCGGAAATTTTGCACGGTGAAACTTTGGGCCCGGGGGGCGTTTTTACGCGGACTTTCGGCAGCCGTCCTGCGCTCTCAAAATTTTTCTCGCAGTTTCACATGCCCATCTTCAAACGACGATTCCCAAGCAACTAAAAGAGTCTAACTATCGCAGTAAGTTTCAGAATCTGCGAAATGTATTCTAGTTTCATAATAACATCACCGGGAATTTTGCACGGTGAAACTTTAGGCCCGGGGGGCGTTTTTACGCGGACTTTCGGCAGCCGTCCTGCGCTCTCAAAATTTTTCTCGCAGTTTCACATGCCCATCTTCAAACGACGATTCCCAAGCAACTAAAAGAGTCTAACTATCGCAATAACTTTCAGAATCTGCGAAATGTATTCTAGTTTCATAATAACCGCACCGGAAATTTTGCACGGTGAAACTTTGGGCCCGGGGGGCGTTTTTACGCGGACTTTCGGCAGCCGTCCTGCGCTCTCAAAATTTTTTTCGCAGTTTCACATGCCCATCTTCAAACGACGATTCCCAAGCAACTAAAAGAGTCTAACTATCGCAGTAAGTTTCAGAATCTGCGGAATATATTCTAGTTTCATAATAACCGCACCGGAAATTTTGCACGGTGAAACTTTGGGCCCGGGGGGCGTTTTTACGCGGACTTTCGGCAGCCGTCCTGCGCTCTCAAAATTTTTCTCGCAGTTTCACATGCCCATCTTCAAACGACGATTCCCAAGCAACTAAAAGAGTCTAACTATCGCAGTAAGTTTCAGAATCTGCGAAATGTATTCTAGTTTCATAATAACATCACCGGGAATTTTGCACGGTGAAACTTTAGGCCCGGGGGGCGTTTTTACGCGGACTTTCGGCAGCCGTCCTGCGCTCTCAAAATTTTTCTCGCAGTTTCACATGCCCATCTTCAAACGACGATTCCCAAGCAACTAAAAGAGTCTAACTATCGCAATAACTTTCAGAATCTGCGAAATGTATTCTAGTTTCATAATAACATCACCGGGAATTTTGCACGGTGAAACTTTAGGCCCGGGGGGCGTTTTTACGCAGACTTTCGGCAGCCGTCCTGCGCTCTCAAAATTTTTCTCGCAGTTTCACATGCCCATCTTCAAACGACGATTCCCAAGCAACTAAAAGAGTCTAACTATCGCAGTAAGTTTCAGAATCTGCGGAATATATTCTAGTTTCATAATAACCGCACCGGAAATTTTGCACGGTGAAACTTTGGGCCCGGGGGGCGTTTTTACGCGGACTTTCGGCAGCCGTCCTGCGCTCTCAAAATTTTTTTCGCAGTTTCACATGCCCATCTTCAAACGACGATTCCCAAGCAACTAAAAGAGTCTAACTATCGCAGTAAGTTTCAGAATCTGCGGAATATATTCTAGTTTCATAATAACCGCACCGGAAATTTTGCACGGTGAAACTTTGGGCCCGGGGGGCGTTTTTACGCGGACTTTCGGCAGCCGTCCTGCGCTCTCAAAATTTTTCTCGCAGTTTCACATGCCCATCTTCAAACGACGATTCCCAAGCAACTAAAAGAGTCTAACTATCGCAGTAAGTTTCAGAATCTGCGAAATGTATTCTAGTTTCATAATAACATCACCGGGAATTTTGCACGGTGAAACTTTAGGCCCGGGGGGCGTTTTTACGCGGACTTTCGGCAGCCGTCCTGCGCTCTCAAAATTTTTCTCGCAGTTTCACATGCCCATCTTCAAACGACGATTCCCAAGCAACTAAAAGAGTCTAACTATCGCAATAACTTTCAGAATCTGCGAAATGTATTCTAGTTTCATAATAACCGCACCGGAAATTTTGCACGGTGAAACTTTGGGCCCGGGGGGCGTTTTTACGCGGACTTTCGGCAGCCGTCCTGCGCTCTCAAAATTTTTCTCGCAGTTTCACATGCCTATCTTCAAACGACGATTCCCAAGCAACTAAAAGAGTCTAACTATCGCAGTAAGTTTCAGAATCTGCGGAATATATTCTAGTTTCATAATAACCGCACCGGAAATTTTGCACGGTGAAACTTTGGGCCCGGGGGGCGTTTTTACGCGGACTTTCGGCAGCCGTCCTGCGCTCTCAAAATTTTTCTCGCAGTTTCACATGCCCATCTTCAAACGACGATTCCCAAGCAACTAAAAGAGTCTAACTATCGCAGTAAGTTTCAGAATCTGCGAAATGTATTCTAGTTTCATAATAACATCACCGGGAATTTTGCACGGTGAAACTTTAGGCCCGGGGGGCGTTTTTACGCGGACTTTCGGCAGCCGTCCTGCGCTCTCAAAATTTTTCTCGCAGTTTCACATGCCCATCTTCAAACGACGATTCCCAAGCAACTAAAAGAGTCTAACTATCGCAGTAAGTTTCAGAATCTGCGAAATGTATTCTAGTTTCATAATAACATCACCGGGAATTTTGCACGGTGAAACTTTAGGCCCGGGGGGCGTTTTTACGCGGACTTTCGGCAGCCGTCCTGCGCTCTCAAAATTTTTCTCGCAGTTTCACATGCCCATCTTCAAACGACGATTCCCAAGCAACTAAAAGAGTCTAACTATCGCAATAACTTTCAGAATCTGCGAAATGTATTCTAGTTTCATAATAACCGCACCGGAAATTTTGCACGGTGAAACTTTGGGCCCGGGGGGCGTTTTTACGCGGACTTTCGGCAGCCGTCCTGCGCTCTCAAAATTTTTCTCGCAGTTTCACATGCCCATCTTCAAACGACGATTCCCAAGCAACTAAAAGAGTCTAACTATCGCAGTAAGTTTCAGAATCTGCGGAATATATTCTAGTTTCATAATAACCGCACCGGAAATTTTGCACGGTGAAACTTTGGGCCCGGGGGGCGTTTTTACGCGGACTTTCGGCAGCCGTCCTGCGCTCTCAAAATTTTTCTCGCAGTTTCACATGCCCATCTTCAAACGACGATTCCCAAGCAACTAAAAGAGTCTAACTATCGCAGTAAGTTTCAGAATCTGCGAAATGTATTCTAGTTTCATAATAACATCACCGGGAATTTTGCACGGTGAAACTTTAGGCCCGGGGGGCGTTTTTACGCGGACTTTCGGCAGCCGTCCTGCGCTCTCAAAATTTTTCTCGCAGTTTCACATGCCCATCTTCAAACGACGATTCCCAAGCAACTAAAAGAGTCTAACTATCGCAATAACTTTCAGAATCTGCGAAATGTATTCTAGTTTCATAATAACCGCACCGGAAATTTTGCACGGTGAAACTTTGGGCCCGGGGGGCGTTTTTACGCGGACTTTCGGCAGCCGTCCTGCGCTCTCAAAATTTTTCTCGCAGTTTCACATGCCCATCTTCAAACGACGATTCCCAAGCAACTAAAAGAGTCTAACTATCGCAGTAAGTTTCAGAATCTGCGAAATGTATTCTAGTTTCATAATAACATCACCGGGAATTTTGCACGGTGAAACTTTAGGCCCGGGGGGCGTTTTTACGCGGACTTTCGGCAGCCGTCCTGCGCTCTCAAAATTTTTCTCGCAGTTTCACATGCCCATCTTCAAACGACGATTCCCAAGCAACTAAAAGAGTCTAACTATCGCAATAACTTTCAGAATCTGCGAAATGTATTCTAGTTTCATAATAACCGCACCGGAAATTTTGCACGGTGAAACTTTGGGCCCGGGGGGCGTTTTTACGCGGACTTTTGGCAGCCGTCCTGCGCTCTCAAAATTTTTCTCGCAGTTTCACATGCCCATCTTCAAACGACGATTCCCAAGCAACTAAAAGAGTCTAACTATCGCAGTAAGTTTCAGAATCTGCGGAATATATTCTAGTTTCATAATAACCGCACCGGAAATTTTGCACGGTGAAACTTTGGGCCCGTGGGGCGTTTTTACGCGGACTTTCGGCAGCCGTCCTGCGCTCTCAAAATTTTTCTCGCAGTTTCACATGCCCATCTTCAAACTACGATTCCCAAGCAACTAAAAGAGTCTAACTATCGCAGTAAGTTTCAGAATCTGCGAAATGTATTCTAGTTTCATAATAACATCACCGGGAATTTTGCACGGTGAAACTTTAGGCCCGGGGAGCGTTTTTACGCGGACTTTCGGCAGCCGTCCTGCGCTCTCAAAATTTTTCTCGCAGTTTCACATGCCCATCTTCAAACGACGATTCCCAAGCAACTAAAAGAGTCTAACTATCGCAATAACTTTCAGAATCTGCGAAATGTATTCTAGTTTCATAATAACCGCACCGGAAATTTTGCACGGTGAAACTTTGGGCCCGGGGGGCGTTTTTACGCGGACTTTCGGCAGCCGTCCTGCGCTCTCAAAATTTTTTTCGCAGTTTCACATGCCCATCTTCAAACGACGATTCCCAAGCAACTAAAAGAGTCTAACTATCGCAGTAAGTTTCAGAATCTGCGGAATATATTCTAGTTTCATAATAACCGCACCGGAAATTTTGCACGGTGAAACTTTGGGCCCGGGGGGCGTTTTTACGCGGACTTTCGGCAGCCGTCCTGCGCTCTCAAAATTTTTCTCGCAGTTTCACATGCCCATCTTCAAACGACGATTCCCAAGCAACTAAAAGAGTCTAACTATCGCAGTAAGTTTCAGAATCTGCGGAATATATTCTAGTTTCATAATAACCGCACCGGAAATTTTGCACGGTGAAACTTTGGGCCCGGGGGGCGTTTTTACGCGGACTTTCGGCAGCCGTCCTGCGCTCTCAAAATTTTTCTCGCAGTTTCACATGCCCATCTTCAAACGACGATTCCCAAGCAACTAAAAGAGTCTAACTATCGCAGTAAGTTTCAGAATCTGCGAAATGTATTCTAGTTTCATAATAACATCACCGGGAATTTTGCACGGTGAAACTTTGGGCCCGGGGGGCGTTTTTACGCGGACTTTCGGCAGCCGTCCTGCGCTCTCAAAATTTTTCTCGCAGTTTCACATGCCCATCTTCAAACGACGATTCCCAAGCAACTAAAAGAGTCTAACTATCGCAGTAACTTTCAGAATCTGCGAAATGTATTCTAGTTTCATAATAACCGCACCGGAAATTTTGCACGGTGAAACTTTGGGCCCGGGGGGCGTTTTTACGCGGACTTTCGGCAGCCGTCCTGCGCTCTCAAAATTTTTTTCGCAGTTTCACATGCCCATCTTCAAACGACGATTCCCAAGCAACTAAAAGAGTCTAACTATCGCAGTAAGTTTCAGAATCTGCGGAATGTATTCTAGTTTCATAATAACCGCACCGGAAATTTTGCACGGTGAAACTTTGGGCCCGGGGGGCGTTTTTACGCGGACTTTCGGCAGCCGTCCTGCGCTCTCAAAATTTTTCTCGCAGTTTCACATGCCCATCTTCAAACGACGATTCCCAAGCAACTAAAAGAGTCTAACTATCGCAGTAAGTTTCAGAATCTGCGAAATGTATTCTAGTTTCATAATAACATCACCGGGAATTTTGCACGGTGAAACTTTAGGCCCGGGGGGCGTTTTTACGCGGACTTTCGGCAGCCGTCCTGCGCTCTCAAAATTTTTCTCGCAGTTTCACATGCCCATCTTCAAACGACGATTCCCAAGCAACTAAAAGAGTCTAACTATCGCAATAACTTTCAGAATCTGCGAAATGTATTCTAGTTTCATAATAACCGCACCGGAAATTTTGCACGGTGAAACTTTGGGCCCGGGGGGCGTTTTTACGCGGACTTTCGGCAGCCGTCCTGCGCTCTCAAAATTTTTCTCGCAGTTTCACATGCCCATCTTCAAACGACGATTCCCAAGCAACTAAAAGAGTCTAACTATCGCAGTAAGTTTCAGAATCTGCGGAATATATTCTAGTTTCATAATAACCGCACCGGAAATTTTGCACGGTGAAACTTTGGGCCCGGGGGGCGTTTTTACGCGGACTTTCGGCAGCCGTCCTGCGCTCTCAAAATTTTTCTCGCAGTTTCACATGCCCATCTTCAAACGACGATTCCCAAGCAACTAAAAGAGTCTAACTATCGCAGTAAGTTTCAGAATCTGCGAAATGTATTCTAGTTTCATAATAACATCACCGGGAATTTTGCACGGTGAAACTTTAGGCCCGGGGGGCGTTTTTACGCGGACTTTCGGCAGCCGTCCTGCGCTCTCAAAATTTTTCTCGCAGTTTCACATGCCCATCTTCAAACGACGATTCCCAAGCAACTAAAAGAGTCTAACTATCGCAGTAACTTTCAGAATCTGCGAAATGTATTCTAGTTTCATAATAACCGCACCGGAAATTTTGCACGGTGAAACTTTGGGCCCGGGGGGCGTTTTTACGCGGACTTTCGGCAGCCGTCCTGCGCTCTCAAAATTTTTTTCGCAGTTTCAGATGCCCATCTTCAAACGACGATTCCCAAGCAACTAAAAGAGTCTAACTATCGCAGTAAGTTTCAGAATCTGCGGAATGTATTCTAGTTTCATAATAACCGCACCGGAAATTTTGCACGGTGAAACTTTGGGCCCGGGGGGCGTTTTTACGCGGACTTTCGGCAGCCGTCCTGCGCTCTCAAAATTTTTCTCGCAGTTTCACATGCCCATCTTCAAACGACGATTCCCAAGCAACTAAAAGAGTCTAACTATCGCAGTAAGTTTCAGAATCTGCGGAATATATTCTAGTTTCATAATAACCGCACCGGAAATTTTGCACGGTGAAACTTTGGGCCCGGGGGGCGTTTTTACGCGGACTTTCGGCAGCCGTCCTGCGCTCTCAAAATTTTTCTCGCAGTTTCACATGCCCATCTTCAAACGACGATTCCCAAGCAACTAAAAGAGTCTAACTATCGCAGTAAGTTTCAGAATCTGCGAAATGTATTCTAGTTTCATAATAACATCACCGGGAATTTTGCACGGTGAAACTTTAGGCCCGGGGGGCGTTTTTACGCGGACTTTCGGCAGCCGTCCTGCGCTCTCAAAATTTTTTTCGCAGTTTCACATGCCCATCTTCAAACGACGATTCCCAAGCAACTAAAAGAGTCTAACTATCGCAGTAAGTTTCAGAATCTGCGGAATATATTCTAGTTTCATAATAACCGCACCGGAAATTTTGCACGGTGAAACTTTGGGCCCGGGGGGCGTTTTTACGCGGACTTTCGGCAGCCGTCCTGCGCTCTCAAAATTTTTCTCGCAGTTTCACATGCCCATCTTCAAACGACGATTCCCAAGCAACTAAAAGAGTCTAACTATTGCAGTAAGTTTCAGAATCTGCGAAATGTATTCTAGTTTCATAATAACATCACCGGGAATTTTGCACGGTGAAACTTTAGGCCCGGGGGGCGTTTTTACGCGGACTTTCGGCAGCCGTCCTGCGCTCTCAAAATTTTTCTCGCAGTTTCACATGCCCATCTTCAAACGACGATTCCCAAGCAACTAAAAGAGTCTAACTATCGCAATAACTTTCAGAATCTACGAAATGTATTCTAGTTTCATAATAACCGCACCGGAAATTTTGCACGGTGAAACTTTGGGCCCGGGGGGCGTTTTTACGCGGACTTTTGGCAGCCGTCCTGCGCTCTCAAAATTTTTCTCGCAGTTTCACATGCCCATATTCAAACGACGATTCCCAAGCAACTAAAAGAGTCTAACTATCGCAGTAAGTTTCAGAATCTGCGGAATATATTCTAGTTTCATAATAACCGCACCGGAAATTTTGCACGGTGAAACTTTGGGCCCGTGGGGCGTTTTTACGCGGACTTTCGGCAGCCGTCCTGCGCTCTCAAAATTTTTCTCGCAGTTTCACATGCCCATCTTCAAACGACGATTCCCAAGCAACTAAAAGAGTCTAACTATCGCAGTAAGTTTCAGAATCTGCGAAATGTATTCTAGTTTCATAATAACATCACCGGGAATTTTGCACGGTGAAACTTTAGGCCCGGGGGGCGTTTTTACGCGGACTTTCGGCAGCCGTCCTGCGCTCTCAAAATTTTTCTCGCAGTTTCACATGCCCATCTTCAAACGACGATTCCCAAGCAACTAAAAGAGTCTAACTATCGCAATAACTTTCAGAATCTGCGAAATGTATTCTAGTTTCATAATAACCGCACCGGAAATTTTGCACGGTGAAACTTTGGGCCCGGGGGGCGTTTTTACGCGGACTTTCGGCAGCCGTCCTGCGCTCTCAAAATTTTTTTCGCAGTTTCACATGCCCATCTTCAAACGACGATTCCCAAGCAACTAAAAGAGTCTAACTATCGCAGTAAGTTTCAGAATCTGCGGAATATATTCTAGTTTCATAATAACCGCACCGGAAATTTTGCACGGTGAAACTTTGGGCCCGGGGGGCGTTTTTACGCGGACTTTCGGCAGCCGTCCTGCGCTCTCAAAATTTTTCTCGCAGTTTCACATGCCCATCTTCAAACGACGATTCCCAAGCAACTAAAAGAGTCTAACTATCGCAGTAAGTTTCAGAATCTGCGAAATGTATTCTAGTTTCATAATAACATCACCGGGAATTTTGCACGGTGAAACTTTAGGCCCGGGGGGCGTTTTTACGCGGACTTTCGGCAGCCGTCCTGCGCTCTCAAAATTTTTCTCGCAGTTTCACATGCCCATCTTCAAACGACGATTCCCAAGCAACTAAAAGAGTCTAACTATCGCAATAACTTTCAGAATCTGCGAAATGTATTCTAGTTTCATAATAACCGCACCGGAAATTTTGCACGGTGAAACTTTGGGCCCGGGGGGCGTTTTTACGCGGACTTTCGGCAGCCGTCCTGCGCTCTCAAAATTTTTCTCGCAGTTTCACATGCCCATCTTCAAACGACGATTCCCAAGCAACTAAAAGAGTCTAACTATCGCAGTAAGTTTCAGAATCTGCGGAATATATTCTAGTTTCATAATAACCGCACCGGAAATTTTGCACGGTGAAACTTTGGGCCCGGGGGGCGTTTTTACGCGGACTTTCGGCAGCCGTCCTGCGCTCTCAAAATTTTTCTCGCAGTTTCACATGCCCATCTTCAAACGACGATTCCCAAGCAACTAAAAGAGTCTAACTATCGCAGTAAGTTTCAGAATCTGCGAAATGTATTCTAGTTTCATAATAACATCACCGGGAATTTTGCACGGTGAAACTTTAGGCCCGGGGGGCGTTTTTACGCGGACTTTCGGCAGCCGTCCTGCGCTCTCAAAATTTTTCTCGCAGTTTCACATGCCCATCTTCAAACGACGATTCCCAAGCAACTAAAAGAGTCTAACTATCGCAGTAAGTTTCAGAATCTGCGGAATATATTCTAGTTTCATAATAACCGCACCGGAAATTTTGCACGGTGAAACTTTGGGCCCGGGGGGCGTTTTTACGCGGACTTTCGGCAGCCGTCCTGCGCTCTCAAAATTTTTCTCGCAGTTTCACATGCCCATCTTCAAACGACGATTCCCAAGCAACTAAAAGAGTCTAACTATCGCAGTAAGTTTCAGAATCTGCGAAATGTATTCTAGTTTCATAATAACATCACCGGGAATTTTGCACGGTGAAACTTTAGGCCCGGGGGGCGTTTTTACGCGGACTTTCGGCAGCCGTCCTGCGCTCTCAAAATTTTTTTCGCAGTTTCACATGCCCATCTTCAAACGACGATTCCCAAGCAACTAAAAGAGTCTAACTATCGCAGTAAGTTTCAGAATCTGCGGAATATATTCTAGTTTCATAATAACCGCACCGGAAATTTTGCACGGTGAAACTTTGGGCCCGGGGGGCGTTTTTACGCGGACTTTCGGCAGCCGTCCTGCGCTCTCAAAATTTTTCTCGCAGTTTCACATGCCCATCTTCAAACGACGATTCCCAAGCAACTAAAAGAGTCTAACTATCGCAGTAAGTTTCAGAATCTGCGAAATGTATTCTAGTTTCATAATAACATCACCGGGAATTTTGCACGGTGAAACTTTAGGCCCGGGGGGCGTTTTTACGCGGACTTTCGGCAGCCGTCCTGCGCTCTCAAAATTTTTCTCGCAGTTTCACATGCCCATCTTCAAACGACGATTCCCAAGCAACTAAAAGAGTCTAACTATCGCAATAACTTTCAGAATCTACGAAATGTATTCTAGTTTCATAATAACCGCACCGGAAATTTTGCACGGTGAAACTTTGGGCCCGGGGGGCGTTTTTACGCGGACTTTTGGCAGCCGTCCTGCGCTCTCAAAATTTTTCTCGCAGTTTCACATGCCCATATTCAAACGACGATTCCCAAGCAACTAAAAGAGTCTAACTATCGCAGTAAGTTTCAGAATCTGCGGAATATATTCTAGTTTCATAATAACCGCACCGGAAATTTTGCACGGTGAAACTTTGGGCCCGTGGGGCGTTTTTACGCGGACTTTCGGCAGCCGTCCTGCGCTCTCAAAATTTTTCTCGCAGTTTCACATGCCCATCTTCAAACGACGATTCCCAAGCAACTAAAAGAGTCTAACTATCGCAGTAAGTTTCAGAATCTGCGAAATGTATTCTAGTTTCATAATAACATCACCGGGAATTTTGCACGGTGAAACTTTAGGCCCGGGGGGCGTTTTTACGCGGACTTTCGGCAGCCGTCCTGCGCTCTCAAAATTTTTCTCGCAGTTTCACATGCCCATCTTCAAACGACGATTCCCAAGCAACTAAAAGAGTCTAACTATCGCAATAACTTTCAGAATCTGCGAAATGTATTCTAGTTTCATAATAACCGCACCGGAAATTTTGCACGGTGAAACTTTGGGCCCGGGGGGCGTTTTTACGCGGACTTTCGGCAGCCGTCCTGCGCTCTCAAAATTTTTTTCGCAGTTTCACATGCCCATCTTCAAACGACGATTCCCAAGCAACTAAAAGAGTCTAACTATCGCAGTAAGTTTCAGAATCTGCGGAATATATTCTAGTTTCATAATAACCGCACCGGAAATTTTGCACGGTGAAACTTTGGGCCCGGGGGGCGTTTTTACGCGGACTTTCGGCAGCCGTCCTGCGCTCTCAAAATTTTTCTCGCAGTTTCACATGCCCATCTTCAAACGACGATTCCCAAGCAACTAAAAGAGTCTAACTATCGCAGTAAGTTTCAGAATCTGCGGAATATATTCTAGTTTCATAATAACCGCACCGGAAATTTTGCACGGTGAAACTTTGGGCCCGGGGGGCGTTTTTACGCGGACTTTCGGCAGCCGTCCTGCGCTCTCAAAATTTTTCTCGCAGTTTCACATGCCCATCTTCAAACGACGATTCCCAAGCAACTAAAAGAGTCTAACTATCGCAGTAAGTTTCAGAATCTGCGAAATGTATTCTAGTTTCATAATAACATCACCGGGAATTTTGCACGGTGAAACTTTAGGCCCGGGGGGCGTTTTTACGCGGACTTTCGGCAGCCGTCCTGCGCTCTCAAAATTTTTCTCGCAGTTTCACATGCCCATCTTCAAACGACGATTCCCAAGCAACTAAAAGAGTCTAACTATCGCAATAACTTTCAGAATCTGCGAAATGTATTCTAGTTTCATAATAACCGCACCGGAAATTTTGCACGGTGAAACTTTGGGCCCGGGGGGCGTTTTTACGCGGACTTTCGGCAGCCGTCCTGCGCTCTCAAAATTTTTTTCGCAGTTTCACATGCCCATCTTCAAACGACGATTCCCAAGCAACTAAAAGAGTCTAACTATCGCAGTAAGTTTCAGAATCTGCGGAATATATTCTAGTTTCATAATAACCGCACCGGAAATTTTGCACGGTGAAACTTTGGGCCCGGGGGGCGTTTTTACGCGGACTTTCGGCAGCCGTCCTGCGCTCTCAAAATTTTTCTCGCAGTTTCACATGCCCATCTTCAAACGACGATTCCCAAGCAACTAAAAGAGTCTAACTATCGCAGTAAGTTTCAGAATCTGCGAAATGTATTCTAGTTTCATAATAACATCACCGGGAATTTTGCACGGTGAAACTTTAGGCCCGGGGGGCGTTTTTACGCGGACTTTCGGCAGCCGTCCTGCGCTCTCAAAATTTTTCTCGCAGTTTCACATGCCCATCTTCAAACGACGATTCCCAAGCAACTAAAAGAGTCTAACTATCGCAATAACTTTCAGAATCTGCGAAATGTATTCTAGTTTCATAATAACCGCACCGGAAATTTTGCACGGTGAAACTTTGGGCCCGGGGGGCGTTTTTACGCGGACTTTCGGCAGCCGTCCTGCGCTCTCAAAATTTTTCTCGCAGTTTCACATGCCCATCTTCAAACGACGATTCCCAAGCAACTAAAAGAGTCTAACTATCGCAGTAAGTTTCAGAATCTGCGGAATATATTCTAGTTTCATAATAACCGCACCGGAAATTTTGCACGGTGAAACTTTGGGCCCGGGGGGCGTTTTTACGCGGACTTTCGGCAGCCGTCCTGCGCTCTCAAAATTTTTCTCGCAGTTTCACATGCCCATCTTCAAACGACGATTCCCAAGCAACTAAAAGAGTCTAACTATCGCAGTAAGTTTCAGAATCTGCGAAATGTATTCTAGTTTCATAATAACATCACCGGGAATTTTGCACGGTGAAACTTTAGGCCCGGGGGGCGTTTTTACGCGGACTTTCGGCAGCCGTCCTGCGCTCTCAAAATTTTTCTCGCAGTTTCACATGCCCATCTTCAAACGACGATTCCCAAGCAACTAAAAGAGTCTAACTATCGCAATAACTTTCAGAATCTGCGAAATGTATTCTAGTTTCATAATAACCGCACCGGAAATTTTGCACGGTGAAACTTTGGGCCCGGGGGGCGTTTTTACGCGGACTTTCGGCAGCCGTCCTGCGCTCTCAAAATTTTTTTCGCAGTTTCACATGCCCATCTTCAAACGACGATTCCCAAGCAACTAAAAGAGTCTAACTATCGCAGTAAGTTTCAGAATCTGCGGAATATATTCTAGTTTCATAATAACCGCACCGGAAATTTTGCACGGTGAAACTTTGGGCCCGGGGGGCGTTTTTACGCGGACTTTCGGCAGCCGTCCTGCGCTCTCAAAATTTTTCTCGCAGTTTCACATGCCCATCTTCAAACGACGATTCCCAAGCAACTAAAAGAGTCTAACTATCGCAGTAAGTTTCAGAATCTGCGGAATATATTCTAGTTTCATAATAACCGCACCGGAAATTTTGCACGGTGAAACTTTGGGCCCGGGGGGCATTTTTACGCGGACTTTCGGCAGCCGTCCTGCGCTCTCAAAATTTTTCTCGCAGTTTCACATGCCCATCTTCAAACGACGATTCCCAAGCAACTAAAAGAGTCTAACTATCGCAGTAAGTTTCAGAATCTGCGAAATGTATTCTAGTTTCATAATAACATCACCGGGAATTTTGCACGGTGAAACTTTAGGCCCGGGGGGCGTTTTTACGCGGACTTTCGGCAGCCGTCCTGCGCTCTCAAAATTTTTTTCGCAGTTTCACATGCCCATCTTCAAACGACGATTCCCAAGCAACTAAAAGAGTCTAACTATCGCAGTAAGTTTCAGAATCTGCGGAATATATTCTAGTTTCATAATAACCGCACCGGAAATTTTGCACGGTGAAACTTTGGGCCCGGGGGGCGTTTTTACGCGGACTTTCGGCAGCCGTCCTGCGCTCTCAAAATTTTTCTCGCAGTTTCACATGCCCATCTTCAAACGACGATTCCCAAGCAACTAAAAGAGTCTAACTATCGCAGTAAGTTTCAGAATCTGCGAAATGTATTCTAGTTTCATAATAACATCACCGGGAATTTTGCACGGTGAAACTTTAGGCCCGGGGGGCGTTTTTACGCGGACTTTCGGCAGCCGTCCTGCGCTCTCAAAATTTTTCTCGCAGTTTCACATGCCCATCTTCAAACGACGATTCCCAAGCAACTAAAAGAGTCTAACTATCGCAATAACTTTCAGAATCTGCGAAATGTATTCTAGTTTCATAATAACCGCACCGGAAATTTTGCACGGTGAAACTTTGGGCCCGGGGGGCGTTTTTACGCGGACTTTCGGCAGCCGTCCTGCGCTCTCAAAATTTTTCTCGCAGTTTCACATGCCCATCTTCAAACGACGATTCCCAAGCAACTAAAAGAGTCTAACTATCGCAGTAAGTTTCAGAATCTGCGGAATATATTCTAGTTTCATAATAACCGCACCGGAAATTTTGCACGGTGAAACTTTGGGCCCGGGGGGCGTTTTTACGCGGACTTTCGGCAGCCGTCCTGCGCTCTCAAAATTTTTCTCGCAGTTTCACATGCCCATCTTCAAACGACGATTCCCAAGCAACTAAAAGAGTCTAACTATCGCAGTAAGTTTCAGAATCTGCGAAATGTATTCTAGTTTCATAATAACATCACCGGGAATTTTGCACGGTGAAACTTTAGGCCCGGGGGGCGTTTTTACGCGGACTTTCGGCAGCCGTCCTGCGCTCTCAAAATTTTTCTCGCAGTTTCACATGCCCATCTTCAAACGACGATTCCCAAGCAACTAAAAGAGTCTAACTATCGCAATAACTTTCAGAATCTGCGAAATGTATTCTAGTTTCATAATAACCGCACCGGAAATTTTGCACGGTGAAACTTTGGGCCCGGGGGGCGTTTTTACGCGGACTTTCGGCAGCCGTCCTGCGCTCTCAAAATTTTTCTCGCAGTTTCACATGCCCATCTTCAAACGACGATTCCCAAGCAACTAAAAGAGTCTAACTATCGCAGTAAGTTTCAGAATCTGCGGAATATATTCTAGTTTCATAATAACCGCACCGGAAATTTTGCACGGTGAAACTTTGGGCCCGGGGGGCATTTTTACGCGGACTTTCGGCAGCCGTCCTGCGCTCTCAAAATTTTTCTCGCAGTTTCACATGCCCATCTTCAAACGACGATTCCCAAGCAACTAAAAGAGTCTAACTATCGCAGTAAGTTTCAGAATCTGCGAAATGTATTCTAGTTTCATAATAACATCACCGGGAATTTTGCACGGTGAAACTTTAGGCCCGGGGGGCGTTTTTACGCGGACTTTCGGCAGCCGTCCTGCGCTCTCAAAATTTTTTTCGCAGTTTCACATGCCCATCTTCAAACGACGATTCCCAAGCAACTAAAAGAGTCTAACTATCGCAGTAAGTTTCAGAATCTGCGGAATATATTCTAGTTTCATAATAACCGCACCGGAAATTTTGCACGGTGAAACTTTGGGCCCGGGGGGCGTTTTTACGCGGACTTTCGGCAGCCGTCCTGCGCTCTCAAAATTTTTCTCGCAGTTTCACATGCCCATCTTCAAACGACGATTCCCAAGCAACTAAAAGAGTCTAACTATCGCAGTAAGTTTCAGAATCTGCGAAATGTATTCTAGTTTCATAATAACATCACCGGGAATTTTGCACGGTGAAACTTTAGGCCCGGGGGGCGTTTTTACGCGGACTTTCGGCAGCCGTCCTGCGCTCTCAAAATTTTTCTCGCAGTTTCACATGCCCATCTTCAAACGACGATTCCCAAGCAACTAAAAGAGTCTAACTATCGCAATAACTTTCAGAATCTGCGAAATGTATTCTAGTTTCATAATAACCGCACCGGAAATTTTGCACGGTGAAACTTTGGGCCCGGGGGGCGTTTTTACGCGGACTTTCGGCAGCCGTCCTGCGCTCTCAAAATTTTTCTCGCAGTTTCACATGCCCATCTTCAAACGACGATTCCCAAGCAACTAAAAGAGTCTAACTATCGCAGTAAGTTTCAGAATCTGCGGAATATATTCTAGTTTCATAATAACCGCACCGGAAATTTTGCACGGTGAAACTTTGGGCCCGGGGGGCGTTTTTACGCGGACTTTCGGCAGCCGTCCTGCGCTCTCAAAATTTTTCTTCCTGCGCTCTCAAAATTTTTCTCGCAGTTTCACATGCCCATCTTCAAACGACGATTCCCAAGCAACTAAAAGAGTCTAACTATCGCAGTAAGTTTCAGAATCTGCGAAATGTATTCTAGTTTCATAATAACATCACCGGGAATTTTGCACGGTGAAACTTTAGGCCCGGGGGGCGTTTTTACGCGGACTTTCGGCAGCCGTCCTGCGCTCTCAAAATTTTTCTCGCAGTTTCACATGCCCATCTTCAAACGACGATTCCCAAGCAACTAAAGAGTCTAACTATCGCAATAACTTTCAGAATCTGCGAAATGTATTCTAGTTTCATAATAACCGCACCGGAAATTTTGCACGGTGAAACTTTGGGCCCGGGGGCGCGTTTTTACGCGGACTTTCGGCAGCCGTCCTGCGCTCTCAAATTTTTTTCGCAGTTTCACATGCCCATCTTCAAACGACGATTCCCAAGCAACTAAAAGAGTCTAACTATCGCAGTAAGTTTCAGAATCTGCGGAATATATTCTAGTTTCATAATAACCGCACCGGAAATTTTGCACGGTTGAAACTTTGGGCCCGGGGGGCGTTTTTACGCGGACTTTCGGCAGCCGTCCTGCGCTCTCAAAATTTTTCTCGCAGTTTCACATGCCCATCTTCAAACGACGATTCCCAAGCAACTAAAAGAGTCCTAACTATCGCAGTAAGTTTCAGAATCTGCGAAATGTATTCTAGTTTCATAATAACATCACCGGGAATTTTGCACGGTGAAACTTTAGGCCCGGGGGGCGTTTTTACGCGGACTTTCGGCAGCCGTCTGCCGCTCTCAAAATTTTTCTCGCAGTTTCACATGCCCATCTTCAAACGACGATTCCCAAGCAACTAAAAGAGTCTAACTATCGCAATAACTTTCAGAATCTGCGAAATGTATTCTAGTTTCATAATAACCGCACCGGAAATTTTGCACGGTGAAACTTTGGGCCGGGGGGCGTTTTTACGCGGACTTTCGGCAGCCGTCTCTGCGCCTCTCAAAATTTTTTTCGCAGTTTCACATGCCCATCTTCAAACGACGATTCCCAAGCAACTAAAAGAGTCTAACTATCGCAGTAAGTTTCAGAATCTGCGGAATATATTCTAGTTTCATAATAACCGCACCGGAAATTTTGCACGGTGAAACTTTGGGCCCGGGGGGCGTTTTTACGCGACTTTCGGCAGCCGTCCTGCGCTCTCAAAATTTTTCTCGCAGTTTCACATGCCCATCTTCAAACGACGATTCCCAAGCAACTAAAAGAGTCTAACTATCGCAGTAAGTTTCAGAATCTGCGAAATGTATTCTTGTTTCATAATAACATCACCGGGAATTTTGCACGGTGAAACTTTAGGCCCGGGGGGCGTTTTTACGCGGACTTTCGGCAGCCGTCCTGCGCTCTCAAAATTTTTCTCGCAGTTTCACATGCCCATCTTCAAACGACGATTCCCAAGCAACTAAAAGAGTCTAACTATCGCAATAACTTTCAGAATCTGCGAAATGTATTCTAGTTTCATAATAACCGCACCGAAATTTTGCACGGTGAAACTTTGGGCCCGGGGGGCGTTTTTACGCGGACTTTCGGCAGCCGTCCTGCGCTCTCAAAATTTTTTTCGCAGTTTCACATGCCCATCTTCAAACGACGATTCCCAAGCAACTAAAAGAGTCTAACTATCGCAGTAGTTCAGAATCTGCGGAATATATTCTAGTTTCATAATAACCGCACCGGAAATTTTGCACGGTGAAACTTTGGGCCCGGGGGGCGTTTTTACGCGGACTTTCGGCAGCCGTCCTGCGCTCTCAAAATTTTTCTCGCAGTTTCACATGCCCATCTTCAAACGACGATCCCAAGCAACTAAAAGAGTCTAACTATCGCAGTAAGTTTCAGAATCTGCGAAATGTATTCTAGTTTCATAATAACATCACCGGGAATTTTGCACGGTGAAACTTTAGGCCCGGGGGGCGTTTTTACGCGGACTTTCGGCAGCCGTCCTGCGCTCTCAAAATTTTTCTCGCAGTTTCACATGCCCATCTTCAACGACGATTCCCAAGCAACTAAAAGAGTCTAACTATCGCAATAACTTTCAGAATCTGCGAAATGTATTCTAGTTTCATAATAACCGCACCGGAAATTTTGCACGGTTGAAACTTTGGGCCCGGGGGGCGTTTTTACGCGGACTTTCGGCAGCCGTCCTGCGCTCTCAAAATTTTTCTCGCAGTTTCACATGCCCATCTTCAAACGACGATTCCCAAGCAACTTAAAGAGTCTAACTATCGCAGTAAGTTTCAGAATCTGCGGAATATATTCTAGTTTCATAATAACCGCACCGGAAATTTTGCACGGTGAAACTTTGGGCCCGGGGGGCGTTTTTACGCGGACTTTCGGCAGCCGTCCTGCGCTCTCAAATTTTTTTCGCAGTTTCACATGCCCATCTTCAAACGACGATTCCCAAGCAACTAAAAGAGTCTAACTATCGCAGTAAGTTTCAGAATCTGCGGAATATATTCTAGTTTCATAATAACCGCACCGAAATTTTGCACGGTGAAACTTTGGGCCCGGGGGGCGTTTTTACGCGGACTTTCGGCAGCCGTCCTGCGCTCTCAAAATTTTCTCGCAGTTTCACATGCCCATCTTCAAACGACGATTCCCAAGCAACTAAAAGAGTCTAACTATCGCAGTAAGTTTCAGAATCTGCGAAATGTATTCTAGTTTCATAATAACATCACCGGGAATTTTGCACGGTGAAACTTTAGGCCCGGGGGGCGTTTTTACGCGGACTTTCGGCAGCCGTCCTGCGCTCTCAAATTTTTCTCGCAGTTTCACTATGCCCATCTTCAAACGACGATTCCCAAGCAACTAAAAGAGTCTAACTATCGCAATAACTTTCAGAATCTGCGAAATGTATTCTAGTTTCATAATAACCGCACCGGAAATTTTGCACGGTGAAACTTTGGGCCCGGGGGGCGTTTTTACGCGGACCTTTCGGCAGCCGTCCTGCGCTCTCAAAATTTTTCTCGCAGTTTCACATGCCCATCTTCAAACGACGATTCCCAAGCAACTAAAGAGTCTAACTATCGCAGTAAGTTTCAGAATCTGCGGAATATATTCTAGTTTCATAATAACCGCACCGGAAATTTGCACGGTGAAACTTTGGGCCCGGGGGGCGTTTTTACGCGGACTTTCGGCAGCCGTCCTGCGCTCTCAAATTTTTCTCGCAGTTTCACATGCCCATCTTCAAACGACGATTCCCAAGCAACTAAAAGAGTCTAACTATCGCAATAACTTTCAGAATCTGCGAAATGTATTCTAGTTTCATAATAACCGCACCGGCAATTTTGCACGGTGAAACTTTGGGCCCGGGGGGCGTTTTTTACGCGGACTTTCGGCAGCCGTCCTGCGCTCTCAAAATTTTTTTCGCAGTTTCACATGCCCATCTTCAAACGACGATTCCCAAGCAACTAAAAGAGTCTAACTATCGCAGTAAGTTTCAGAATCTGCGGAATATATTCTAGTTTCATAATAACCGCACCGGAAATTTTGCACGGTGAAACTTTGGGCCCGGGGGGCGTTTTTACGCGGACTTTCGGCAGCCCGTCCTGCGCTCTCAAATTTTTCTCGCAGTTTCACATGCCCATCTTCAAACGACGTTCCCAAGCAACTAAAAGAGTCTAACTATCGCAGTAAGTTTCAGAATCTGCGAAATGTATTCTAGTTTCATAATAACATCACCGGGAATTTTGCACGGTGAAACTTTAGGCCCGGGGGGCGTTTTTACGCGGACTTTCGGCAGCCGTCCTGCGCTCTCAAATTTTTCTCGCAGTTTCACATGCCCATCTTCAAACGACGATTCCCAAGCAACTAAAAGAGTCTAACTATCGCAATAACTTTCAGAATCTGCGAAATGTATTCTAGTTTCATAATAACCGCACCGGAAATTTTGCACGGTGAAACTTTGGGCCCGGGGGGCGTTTTTACGCGGACTTTCGGCAGCCGTCCTGCCCTCTCAAATTTTTCTCGCAGTTTCACATGCCCATCTTCAAACGACGATTCCCAAGCAACTAAAAGAGTCTAACTATCGCAGTAAGTTTCAGAATCTGCGGAATATATTCTAGTTTCATAATAACCGCACCGGAAATTTTGCACGGTGAAACTTTGGGCCCGGGGGGCGTTTTTACGCGGACTTTCGGCAGCCGTCCTGCGCTCTCAAAATTTTTCTCGCAGTTTCACATGCCCATCTTCAAACGACGATTCCCAAGCAACTAAAAGAGTCTAACTATCGCAGTAAGTTTCAGAATCTGCGAAATGTATTCTAGTTTCATATAACATCACCGGGAATTTTGCACGGTGAAACTTTAGGCCCGGGGGGCGTTTTTACGCGACTTTCGGCAGCCGTCCTGCGCTCTCAAATTTTTCTCGCAGTTTCACATGCCCATCTTCAAACGACGATTCCCAAGCAACTAAAGAGTCTAACTATCGCAATAACTTTCAGAATCTGCGAAATGTATTCTAGTTTCATAATAACCGCACCGGAAATTTTGCACGGTGAAACTTTGGGCCCGGGGGGGCGTTTTTACGCGGACTTTCGGCAGCCGTCCTGCGCTCTCAAAATTTTTCTCGCAGTTTCACATGCCCATCTTCAAACGACGATTCCCAAGCAACTTAAAGAGTCTAACTATCGCAGTAAGTTTCAGAATCTGCGGAATATATTCTAGTTTCATAATAACCGCACCGGAAATTTTGCACGGTGAAACTTTGGGCCCGGGGGGCGTTTTTTACGCGGACTTTCGGCAGCCGTCCTGCGCTCTCAAAATTTTTTTCGCAGTTTCACATGCCCATCTTCAAACGACGATTCCCAAGCAACTAAAAGAGTCTAACTATCGCAGTAAGTTTCAGAATCTGCGGAATATATTCTAGTTTCATAATAACCGCACCGGAAATTTTGCACGGTGAAACTTTGGGCCCGGGGGGCGTTTTTACGCGGACTTTCGGCAGCCGTCCTGCGCTCTCAAAATTTTCTCGCAGTTTCACATGCCCATCTTCAAACGACGATTCCCAAGCAACTAAAAGAGTCTAAACTATCGCAATAACTTTCAGAATCTGCGAAATGTATTCTAGTTTCATAATAACCGCACCGGAAATTTTGCACGGTGAAACTTTGGGCCCGGGGGGCGTTTTTACGCGGACTTTCGGCAGCCGTCCTGCGCTCTCAAAATTTTTCTCGCAGTTTCACATGCCCATCTTCAAACGACGATTCCCAAGCAACTAAAAGAGTCTAACTATCGCAATAACTTTCAGAATCTGCGAAATGTATTCTAGTTTCATAATACCGCACCGGAAATTTTGCACGGTGAAACTTTGGGCCCGGGGGGCGTTTTTACGCGGACTTTCGGCAGCCGTCCTGCGCTCTCAAATTTTTCTCGCAGTTTCACATGCCCATCTTCAAACGACGATTCCCAAGCAACTAAAGAGTCTAACTATCGCAGTAAGTTTCAGAATCTGCGAAATGTATTCTAGTTTCATAATAACATCACCGGGAATTTTGCACGGTGAAACTTTAGGCCCGGGGGGCGTTTTTACGCGGACTTTCGGCAGCCGTCCTGCGCTCTCAAAATTTTTCTCGCAGTTTCACATGCCCATCTTTCAAACGACGATTCCCAAGCAACTAAAAGAGTCTAACTATCGCAATAACTTTCAGAATCTGCGAAATGTATTCTAGTTTCATAATAACCGCACCGGAAATTTTGCACGGTGAAACTTTGGCCCGGGGGGCGTTTTTACGCGGACTTTCGGCAGCCGTCCTGCGCTCTCAAAATTTTTTTCGCAGTTTCACATGCCCATCTTCAAACGACGATTCCCAAGCAACTAAAAGAGTCTAACTATCGCAGTAAGTTTCAGAATCTGCGGAATATATTCTAGTTTCATAATAACCGCACCGGAAATTTTGCACGGTGAAACTTTGGGCCCGGGGGGGCGTTTTTACGCGGACTTTCGGCAGCCGTCCTGCGCTCTCAAAATTTTTCTCGCAGTTTCACATGCCCATCTTCAAACGACGATTCCCAAGCAACTAAAAGAGTCTAACTATCGCAGTAAGTTTCAGAATCTGCGAAATGTATTCTAGTTTCAATAACATCACCGGGAATTTTGCACGGTGAAACTTTAGGCCCGGGGGGCGTTTTTACGCGGACTTTCGGCAGCCGTCCTGCGCTCTCAAAATTTTTCTCGCAGTTTCACATGCCCATCTTCAAACGACGATTCCCAAGCAACTAAAAGAGTCTAACTATCGCAATAACTTTCAGAATCTGCGAAATGTATTCTAGTTTCATAATAACCGCACCGGAAATTTTGCACGGTGAAACTTTGGGCCCGGGGGGCGTTTTTACGCGGACTTTCGGCAGCCGTCCTGCGCTCTCAAAATTTTTCTCGCAGTTTCACATGCCCATCTTCAAACGACGATTCCCAAGCAACTAAAAGAGTCTAACTATCGCAGTAAGTTTCAGAATCTGCGGAATATATTCTAGTTTCATAATAACCGCACCGGAAATTTTGCACGGTGAAACTTTGGGCCCGGGGGCGTTTTTACGCGGACTTTCGGCAGCCGTCCTGCGCTCTCAAAATTTTTCTCGCAGTTTCACATGCCCATCTTCAAACGACGATTCCCAAGCAACTAAAAGAGTCTAACTATCGCAGTAAGTTTCAGAATCTGCGAAATGTATTCTAGTTTCATAATAACATCACCGGGAATTTTGCACGGTGAAACTTTAGGCCCGGGGGCGTTTTTACGCGGACTTTCGGCAGCCGTCCTGCGCTCTCAAAATTTTTCTCGCAGTTTCACATGCCCATCTTCAAACGACGATTCCCAAGCAACTAAAAGAGTCTAACTATCGCAATAACTTTCAGAATCTGCGAAATGTATTCTAGTTTCATAATAACCGCACCGGAAATTTTGCACGGTGAAACTTTGGGCCCGGGGGGCGTTTTACGCAGACTTTCGGCAGCCGTCCTGCGCTCTCAAAATTTTTTTCGCAGTTTCACATGCCCATCTTCAAACGACGATTCCCAAGCAACTAAAGAGTCTAACTATCGCAGTAAGTTTCAGAATCTGCGAAATGTATTCTAGTTTCATAATAACATCACCGGAATTTTGCACGGTGAAACTTTAGGCCCGGGGGGCGTTTTTACGCGGACTTTCGGCAGCCGTCCTGCGCTCTCAAAATTTTTCTCGCAGTTTCACATGCCCATCTTCAAACGACGATTCCCAAGCAACTAAAAGAGTCTAACTATCGCAATAACTTTCAGAATCTGCGAAATGTATTCTAGTTTCATAATAACCGCACCGGAATTTTGCACGGTGAAACTTTGGGCCCGGGGGGCGTTTTTACGCGACTTTCGGCAGCCGTCCTGCGCTCTCAAATTTTTTTCGCAGTTTCACATGCCCATCTTCAAACGACGATTCCCAAGCAACTAAAAGAGTCTAACTATCGCAAGTAAGTTTCAGAATCTGCGGAATATATTCTAGTTTCATAATAACCGCACCGGAAATTTTGCACGGTGAAACTTTGGGCCCGGGGGGCGTTTTTACGCGGACTTTCGGCAGCCGTCCTGCGCTCTCAAAATTTTCTCGCAGTTTCACATGCCCATCTTCAAACGACGATTCCCAAGCAACTAAAAGAGTCTAACTATCGCAGTAAGTTTCAGAATCTGCGAAATGTATTCTAGTTTCATAATAACATCACCGGGAATTTTGCACGGTGAAACTTTAGGCCCGGGGGGCGTTTTACGCGGACTTTCGGCAGCCGTCCTGCGCTCTCAAAATTTTTCTCGCAGTTTCACATGCCCATCTTCAAACGACGATTCCCAAGCAACTAAAAGAGTCTAACTATCGCAATAACTTTCAGAATCTGCGAAATGTATTCTAGTTTCATAATAACCGCACCGGAAATTTTGCACGGTGAAACTTTGGGCCCGGGGGGCGTTTTTACGCGGACTTTCGGCAGCCGTCCTGCGCTCTCAAAATTTTTTTTCGCAGTTTCACATGCCCATCTTCAAACGACGATTCCCAAGCAACTAAAAGAGTCTAACTATCGCAGTAAGTTTCAGAATCTGCGGAATATATTCTAGTTTCATAATAACCGCACCGGAAATTTTGCACGGTTGAAACTTTGGGCCCGGGGGGCGTTTTTACGCGGACTTTCGGCAGCCGTCCTGCGCTCTCAAAATTTTTCTCGCAGTTTCACATGCCCATCTTCAAACGACGATTCCCAAGCAACTAAAAGAGTCTAACTATCGCAGTAAGTTTCAGAATCTGCGAAATGTATTCTAGTTTCATAATAACATCACCGGGAATTTTGCACGGTGAAACTTTAGGCCCGGGGGGCGTTTTTACGCGGACTTTCGGCAGCGTCCTGCGCTCTCAAAATTTTTCTCGCAGTTTCACATGCCCATCTTCAAACGACGATTCCCAAGCAACTAAAAGAGTCTAACTATCGCAATAACTTTCAGAATCTGCGAAATGTATTCTAGTTTCATAATAACCGCACCGGAAATTTTGCACGGTGAAACTTTGGGCCCGGGGGGCGTTTTTACGCGGACTTTCGGCAGCCGTCCTGCGCTCTCAAAATTTTTTTCGCAGTTTCACATGCCCATCTTCAAACGACGATTCCCAAGCAACTAAAAGAGTCTAACTATCGCAGTAAGTTTCAGATCTGCGGAATATATTCTAGTTTCATAATAACCGCACCGGAAATTTTGCACGGTGAAACTTTGGGCCCGGGGGGCGTTTTTTACGCGGACTTTCGGCAGCCGTCCTGCGCTCTCAAAATTTTTCTCGCAGTTTCACATGCCCATCTTCAAACGACGATTCCCAAGCAACTAAAAGAGTCTAACTATCGCAGTAAGTTTCAGAATCTGCGAAATGTATTCTTGTTTCATAATAACATCACCGGGAATTTTGCACGGTGAAACTTTAGGCCCGGGGGGCGTTTTTACGCGGACTTTCGGCAGCCGTCCTGCGCTCTCAAAATTTTTCTCGCAGTTTCACATGCCCATCTTCAAACGACGATTCCCAAGCAACTAAAAGAGTCTAACTATCGCAATAACTTTCAGAATCTGCGAAATGTATTCTAGTTTCATAATAACCGCACCGGAAATTTTGCACGGTGAAACTTTGGGCCCGGGGGGCGTTTTTACGCGGACTTTCGGCAGCCGTCCTGCGCTCTCAAAATTTTTTTTCGCAGTTTCACATGCCCATCTTCAAACGACGATTCCCAAGCAACTAAAAGAGTCTAACTATCGCAGTAAGTTTCAGAATCTGCGGAATATATTCTAGTTTCATAATAACCGCACCGGAAATTTTGCACGGTGAAACTTTGGCCCGGGGGGCGTTTTTACGCGGACTTTCGGCAGCCGTCCTGCGCTCTCAAAATTTTTCTCGCAGTTTCACATGCCCATCTTCAAACGACGATTCCCAAGCAACTAAAAGAGTCTAACTATCGCAGTAAGTTTCAGAATCTGCGAAATGTATTCTAGTTTCATAATAACATCACCGGGAATTTTGCACGGTGAAACTTTAGGCCCGGGGGGCGTTTTTACGCGGACTTTCGGCAGCCGTCCTGCGCTCTCAAAATTTTTCTCGCAGTTTCACATGCCCATCTTCAAACGACGATTCCCAAGCAACTAAAAGAGTCTAACTATCGCAATAACTTTCAGAATCTGCGAAATGTATTCTAGTTTCATAATAACCGCACCGGAAATTTTGCACGGTGAAACTTTGGGCCCGGGGGGCGTTTTTACGCGGACTTTCGGCAGCCGTCCTGCGCTCTCAAAATTTTTCTCGCAGTTTCACATGCCCATCTTCAAACGACGATTCCCAAGCAACTTAAAGAGTCTAACTATCGCAGTAAGTTTCAGAATCTGCGGAATATATTCTAGTTTCATAATAACCGCACCGGAAATTTGCACGGTTGAAACTTTGGGCCCGGGGGGCGTTTTTACGCGGACTTTCGGCAGCCGTCCTGCGCTCTCAAAATTTTTTTCGCAGTTTCACATGCCCATCTTCAAACGACGATTCCCAAGCAACTAAAAGAGTCTAACTATCGCAGTAAGTTTCAGAATCTGCGGAATATATTCTAGTTTCATAATAACCGCACCGGAAATTTTGCACGGTGAAACTTTGGCCCGGGGGGCGTTTTTACGCGGACTTTCGGCAGCCGTCCTGCGCTCTCAAAATTTTTCTCGCAGTTTCACATGCCCATCTTCAAACGACGATTCCCAAGCAACTAAAAGAGTCTAACTATCGCAGTAAGTTTCAGAATCTGCGAAATGTATTCTAGTTTCATAATAACATCACCGGGAATTTTTGCACGGTGAAACTTTAGGCCCGGGGGGCGTTTTTACGCGGACTTTCGGCAGCCGTCCTGCGCTCTCAAAATTTTTCTCGCAGTTTCACATGCCCATCTTCAAACGACGATTCCCAAGCAACTAAAAGAGTCTAACTATCGCAATAAATTTCAGAATCTGCGAAATGTATTCTAGTTTCATAATAACCGCACCGGAAATTTTGCACGGTGAAACTTTGGGCCCGGGGGGCGTTTTTACGCGGACTTTCGGCAGCCGTCCTGCGCTCTCAAAATTTTTCTCGCAGTTTCACATGCCCATCTTCAAACGACGATTCCCAAGCAACTAAAAGAGTCTAACTATCGCAGTAAGTTTCAGAATCTGCGGAATATATTCTAGTTTCATAATAACCGCACCGGAAATTTTTGCACGGTGAAACTTTGGGCCCGGGGGGCGTTTTTACGCGGACTTTCGGCAGCCGTCCTGCGCTCTCAAAATTTTTCTCGCAGTTTCACATGCCCATCTTCAAACGACGATTCCCAAGCAACTAAAAGAGTCTAACTATCGCAATAACTTTCAGAATCTGCGAAATGTATTCTAGTTTCATAATAACCGCACCGGAAATTTTGCACGGTGAAACTTTGGGCCCGGGGGGCGTTTTTACGCGGACTTTCGGCAGCCGTCCTGCGCTCTCAAAAATTTTTTTCGCAGTTTCACATGCCCATCTTCAAACGACGATTCCCAAGCAACTAAAAGAGTCTAACTATCGCAGTAAGTTTCAGAATCTGCGGAATATATTCTAGTTTCATAATAACCGCACCGGAAATTTTGCACGGTGAAACTTTGGGCCGGGGGGCGTTTTTACGCGGACTTTCGGCAGCCGTCCTGCGCTCTCAAAATTTTTCTCGCAGTTTCACATGCCCATCTTCAAACGACGATTCCCAAGCAACTAAAAGAGTCTAACTATCGCAGTAAGTTTCAGAATCTGCGAAATGTATTCTAGTTTCATAATAACATCACCGGGAATTTTGCACGGTGAAACTTTAGGCCCGGGGGGCGTTTTTACGCGGACTTTCGGCAGCCGTCCTGCGCTCTCAAAATTTTTCTCGCAGTTTCACATGCCCATCTTCAAACGACGATTCCCAAGCAACTAAAAGAGTCTAACTATCGCAATAACTTTCAGAATCTGCGAAATGTATTCTAGTTTCATAATAACCGCACCGGAAATTTTGCACGGTGAAACTTTGGGCCCGGGGGGCGTTTTTACGCGGACTTTCGGCAGCCGTCCTGCCCTCTCAAAATTTTCTCGCAGTTTCACATGCCCATCTTCAAACGACGATTCCCAAGCAACTAAAAGAGTCTAACTATCGCAGTAAGTTTCAGAATCTGCGGAATATATTCTAGTTTCATAATAACCGCGCACCGGAAATTTTGCACGGTGAAACTTTGGGCCCGGGGGGCGTTTTTACGCGGACTTTCGGCAGCCGTCCTGCGCTCTCAAAATTTTTCTCGCAGTTTCACATGCCCATCTTCAAACGACGATTCCCAAGCAACTAAAAGAGTCTAACTATCGCAGTAAGTTTCAGAATCTGCGAAATGTATTCTAGTTTCATAATAACATCACCGGGAATTTTGCACGGTGAAACTTTAGGCCCGGGGGGCGTTTTTACGCGGACTTTCGGCAGCCGTCCTGCGCTCTCAAAATTTTTCTCGCAGTTTCACATGCCCATCTTCAAACGACGATTCCCAAGCAACTAAAAGAGTCTAACTATCGCAATAACTTTCAGAATCTGCGAAATGTATTCTAGTTTCATAATAACCGCACCGGAAATTTTGCACGGTGAAACTTTGGGCCCGGGGGGCGTTTTTACGCGGACTTTCGGCAGCCGTCCTGCGCTCTCAAAATTTTTCTCGCAGTTTCACATGCCCATCTTCAAACGACGATTCCCAAGCAACTTAAAGAGTCTAACTATCGCAGTAAGTTTCAGAATCTGCGGAATATATTCTAGTTTCATAATAACCGCACCGGAAATTTTGCACGGTGAAACTTTGGGCCCGGGGGGCGTTTTTACGCGGACTTTCGGCAGCCGTCCTGCGCTCTCAAAATTTTTTTCGCAGTTTCACATGCCCATCTTCAAACGACGATTCCCAAGCAACTAAAAGAGTCTAACTATCGCAGTAAGTTTCAGAATCTGCGGAATATATTCTAGTTTCATAATAACCGCACCGGAAATTTTGCACGGTGAAACTTTGGGCCCGGGGGGCGTTTTTACGCGGACTTTCGGCAGCCGTCCTGCGCTCTCAAAATTTTTCTCGCAGTTTCACATGCCCATCTTCAAACGACGATTCCAAGCAACTAAAAGAGTCTAACTATCGCAGTAAGTTTCAGAATCTGCGAAATGTATTCTAGTTTCATAATAACATCACCGGGAATTTTGCACGGTGAAACTTTAGGCCCGGGGGGCGTTTTTACGCGGACTTTCGGCAGCCGTCCTGCGCTCTCAAAATTTTTCTCGCAGTTTCACATGCCCATCTTCAAACGACGATTCCCAAGCAACTAAAAGAGTCTAACTATCGCAATAACTTTCAGAATCTGCGAAATGTATTCTAGTTTCATAATAACCGCACCGGAAATTTTGCACGGTGAAACTTTGGGCCCGGGGGGCGTTTTTACGCGGACTTTCGGCAGCCGTCCTGCGCTCTCAAAATTTTTCTCGCAGTTTCACATGCCCATCTTCAAACGACGATTCCCAAGCAACTAAAAGAGTCTAACTATCGCAGTAAGTTTCAGAATCTGCGGAATATATTCTAGTTTCATAATAACCGCACCGGAAATTTTGCACGGTGAAACTTTGGGCCCGGGGGGCGTTTTTACGCGGACTTTCGGCAGCCGTCCTGCGCTCTCAAAATTTTTCTCGCAGTTTCACATGCCCATCTTCAAACGACGATTCCAAGCAACTAAAAGAGTCTAACTATCGCAATAACTTTCAGAATCTGCGAAATGTATTCTAGTTTCATAATAACCGCACCGGAATTTTGCACGGTGAAACTTTGGCCCGGGGGGCGTTTTTACGCGGACTTTCGGCAGCCGTCCTGCGCTCTCAAAATTTTTTCGCAGTTTCACATGCCCATCTTCAAACGACGATTCCCAAGCAACTAAAAGAGTCTAACTATCGCAGTAAGTTTCAGAATCTGCGGAATATATTCTAGTTTCATAATAACCGCACCGGAAATTTTGCACGGTGAAACTTTGGGCCCGGGGGGCGTTTTTACGCGGACTTTCGGCAGCCGTCCTGCGCTCTCAAAATTTTTCTCGCAGTTTCACATGCCCATCTTCAAACGACGATTCCCAAGCAACTAAAAGAGTCTAACTATCGCAATAACTTTCAGAATCTGCGAAATGTATTCTAGTTTCATAATAACCGCACCGGAAATTTTGCACGGTGAAACTTTGGGCCCGGGGGGCGTTTTTACGCGGACTTTCGGCAGCCGTCCTGCGCTCTCAAAATTTTTTTCGCAGTTTCACATGCCCATCTTCAAACGACGATTCCCAAGCAACTAAAAGAGTCTAACTATCGCAGTAAGTTTCAGAATCTGCGGAATATATTCTAGTTTCATAATAACCGCACCGGAAATTTTGCACGGTGAAACTTTGGGCCCGGGGGGCGTTTTTACGCGGACTTTCGGCAGCCGTCCTGCGCTCTCAAAATTTTTCTCGCAGTTTCACATGCCCATCTTCAAACGACGATTCCCAAGCAACTAAAAGAGTCTAACTATCGCAGTAAGTTTCAGAATCTGCGAAATGTATTCTAGTTTCATAATAACATCACCGGGAATTTTGCACGGTGAAACTTTAGGCCCGGGGGGCGTTTTTACGCGGACTTTCGGCAGCCGTCCTGCGCTCTCAAAATTTTTCTCGCAGTTTCACATGCCCATCTTCAAACGACGATTCCCAAGCAACTAAAAGAGTCTAACTATCGCAATAACTTTCAGAATCTGCGAAATGTATTCTAGTTTCATAATAACCGCACCGGAAATTTTGCACGGTGAAACTTTGGGCCCGGGGGGCGTTTTTACGCGGACTTTCGGCAGCCGTCCTGCCCTCTCAAAATTTTTCTCGCAGTTTCACATGCCCATCTTCAAACGACGATTCCCAAGCAACTAAAAGAGTCTAACTATCGCAGTAAGTTTCAGAATCTGCGGAATATATTCTAGTTTCATAATAACCGCACCGGAAATTTTGCACGGTGAAACTTTGGGCCCGGGGGGCGTTTTTACGCGGACTTTCGGCAGCCGTCCTGCGCTCTCAAAATTTTTCTCGCAGTTTCACATGCCCATCTTCAAACGACGATTCCCAAGCAACTAAAAGAGTCTAACTATCGCAGTAAGTTTCAGAATCTGCGAAATGTATTCTAGTTTCATAATAACATCACCGGAATTTTGCACGGTGAAACTTTAGGCCCGGGGGGCGTTTTTACGCGGACTTTCGGCAGCCGTCCTGCGCTCTCAAAATTTTTCTCGCAGTTTCACATGCCCATCTTCAAACGACGATTCCCAAGCAACTAAAAGAGTCTAACTATCGCAATAACTTTCAGAATCTGCGAAATGTATTCTAGTTTCATAATAACCGCACCGGAAATTTTGCACGGTGAAACTTTGGGCCCGGGGGGCGTTTTTTACGCGGACTTTCGGCAGCCGTCCTGCGCTCTCAAAATTTTTCTCGCAGTTTCACATGCCCATCTTCAAACGACGATTCCCAAGCAACTAAAAGAGTCTAACTATCGCAGTAAGTTTCAGAATCTGCGAAATGTATTCTAGTTTCATAATAACATCACCGGGAATTTTGCACGGTGAAACTTTAGGCCCGGGGGGCGTTTTTACGCGGACTTTCGGCAGCCGTCCTGCGCTCTCAAAATTTTTCTCGCAGTTTCACATGCCCATCTTCAAACGACGATTCCCAAGCAACTAAAAGAGTCTAACTATCGCAATAACTTTCAGAATCTGCGAAATGTATTCTAGTTTCATAATAACCGCACCGGAAATTTTGCACGGTGAAACTTTGGGCCCGGGGGGCGTTTTTACGCGGACTTTCGGCAGCCGTCCTGCGCTCTCAAAATTTTTCTCGCAGTTTCACATGCCCATCTTCAAACGACGATTCCCAAGCAACTAAAAGAGTCTAACTATCGCAGTAAGTTTCAGAATCTGCGGAATATATTCTAGTTTCATAATAACCGCACCGGAAATTTTGCACGGTGAAACTTTGGGCCCGGGGGGCGTTTTTACGCGGACTTTCGGCAGCCGTCCTGCGCTCTCAAAATTTTTCTCGCAGTTTCACATGCCCATCTTCAAACGACGATTCCCAAGCAACTAAAAGAGTCTAACTATCGCAATAACTTTCAGAATCTGCGAAATGTATTCTAGTTTCATAATAACCGCACCGGAAATTTTGCACGGTGAAACTTTGGGCCCGGGGGGCGTTTTTACGCGGACTTTCGGCAGCCGTCCTGCGCTCTCAAAATTTTTTTCGCAGTTTCACATGCCCATCTTCAAACGACGATTCCCAAGCAACTAAAAGAGTCTAACTATCGCAGTAAGTTTCAGAATCTGCGGAATATATTCTAGTTTCATAATAACCGCACCGGAAATTTTGCACGGTGAAACTTTGGGCCCGGGGGGCGTTTTTACGCGGACTTTCGGCAGCCGTCCTGCGCTCTCAAATTTTTCTCGCAGTTTCACATGCCATCTTCAAACGACGATTCCCAAGCAACTAAAAGAGTCTAACTATCGCAGTAAGTTTCAGAATCTGCGGAATATATTCTAGTTTCATAATAACCGCACCGGAAATTTTGCACGGTGAAACTTTGGGCCCGGGGGGCGTTTTTACGCGGACTTTCGGCAGCCGTCCTGCGCTCTCAAAATTTTTCTCGCAGTTTCACATGCCCATCTTCAAACGACGATTCCCAAGCAACTAAAAGAGTCTAACTATCGCAGTAAGTTTCAGAATCTGCGAAATGTATTCTAGTTTCATAATAACATCACCGGGAATTTTGCACGGTGAAACTTTAGGCCCGGGGGGCGTTTTTACGCGGACTTTCGGCAGCCGTCCTGCGCTCTCAAAATTTTTCTCGCAGTTTCACATGCCCATCTTCAAACGACGATTCCCAAGCAACTAAAAGAGTCTAACTATCGCAATAACTTTCAGAATCTGCGAAATGTATTCTAGTTTCATAATAACCGCACCGGAAATTTTGCACGGTGAAACTTTGGGCCCGGGGGGCGTTTTTACGCAGACTTTCGGCAGCCGTCCTGCGCTCTCAAAATTTTTTTCGCAGTTTCACATGCCCATCTTCAAACGACGATTCCCAAGCAACTAAAAGAGTCTAACTATCGCAGTAAGTTTCAGAATCTGCGAAATGTATTCTAGTTTCATAATAACATCACCGGGAATTTTGCACGGTGAAACTTTAGGCCCGGGGGGCGTTTTTACGCGGACTTTCGGCAGCCGTCCTGCGCTCTCAAATTTTTCTCGCAGTTTCACATGCCCATCTTCAAACGACGATTCCCAAGCAACTAAAAGAGTCTAACTATCGCAATAACTTTCAGAATCTGCGAAATGTATTCTAGTTTCATAATAACCGCACCGGAAATTTTGCACGGTGAAACTTTGGGCCCGGGGGGCGTTTTACGCGGACTTTCGGCAGCCGTCCTGCGCTCTCAAAATTTTTTTCGCAGTTTCACATGCCCATCTTCAAACGACGATTCCCAAGCAACTAAAAGAGTCTAACTATCGCAGTAAGTTTCAGAATCTGCGGAATATATTCTAGTTTCATAATAACCGCACCGGAAATTTTGCACGGTGAAACTTTGGGCCCGGGGGGCGTTTTTACGCGGACTTTCGGCAGCCGTCCTGCGCTCTCAAAATTTTTCTCGCAGTTTCACATGCCCATCTTCAAACGACGATTCCCAAGCAACTAAAAGAGTCTAACTATCGCAGTAAGTTTCAGAATCTGCGAAATGTATTCTAGTTTCATAATAACATCACCGGGAATTTTGCACGGTGAAACTTTAGGCCCGGGGGGCGTTTTTACGCGGACTTTCGGCAGCCGTCCTGCGCTCTCAAAATTTTTCTCGCAGTTTCACATGCCCATCTTCAAACGACGATTCCCAAGCAACTAAAAGAGTCTAACTATCGCAATAACTTTCAGAATCTGCGGAATATATTCTAGTTTCATAATAACCGCACCGGAAATTTTGCACGGTGAAACTTTGGGCCCGGGGGGCGTTTTTACGCGGACTTTCGGCAGCCGTCCTGCGCTCTCAAAATTTTTCTCGCAGTTTCACATGCCCATCTTCAAACGACGATTCCCAAGCAACTAAAAGAGTCTAACTATCGCAGTAAGTTTCAGAATCTGCGAAATGTATTCTAGTTTCATAATAACATCACCGGGAATTTTGCACGGTGAAACTTAGGCCCGGGGGGCGTTTTTACGCGGACTTTCGGCAGCCGTCCTGCGCTCTCAAAATTTTCTCGCAGTTTCACATGCCCATCTTCAAACGACGATTCCCAAGCAACTAAAAGAGTCTAACTATCGCAATAACTTTCAGAATCTGCGAAATGTATTCTAGTTTCATAATAACCGCACCGGAAATTTTGCACGGTGAAACTTTGGGCCCGGGGGGCGTTTTTACGCGGACTTTCGGCAGCCGTCCTGCGCTCTCAAAATTTTTTCGCAGTTTCACATGCCCATCTTCAAACGACGATTCCCAAGCAACTAAAAGAGTCTAACTATCGCAGTAAGTTTCAGAATCTGCGGAATATATTCTAGTTTCATAATGACCGCACCGGAAATTTTGCACGGTGAAACTTTGGGCCCGGGGGGCGTTTTTACGCGGACTTTCGGCAGCCGTCCTGCGCTCTCAAAATTTTTCTCGCAGTTTCACATGCCCATCTTCAAACGACGATTCCCAAGCAACTAAAAGAGTCTAACTATCGCAGTAAGTTTCAGAATCTGCGAAATGTGTTCTAGTTTCATAATAACATCACCGGGAATTTTGCACGGTGAAACTTTAGGCCCGGGGGGCGTTTTTACGCGGACTTTCGGCAGCCGTCCTGCGCTCTCAAAATTTTTCTCGCAGTTTCACATGCCCATCTTCAAACGACGATTCCCAAGCAACTAAAAGAGTCTAACTATCGCAATAACTTTCAGAATCTGCGAAATGTATTCTAGTTTCATAATAACCGCACCGGAAATTTTGCACGGTGAAACTTTGGGCCCGGGGGGCGTTTTTACGCGGACTTTCGGCAGCCGTCCTGCGCTCTCAAAATTTTTCTCGCAGTTTCACATGCCCATCTTCAAACGACGATTCCCAATCAACTAAAAGAGTCTAACTATCGCAATAACTTTCAGAATCTGCGAAATGTATTCTAGTTTCATAATAACCGCACCGGAAATTTTGCACGGTGAAACTTTGGGCCCGGGGGGCGTTTTTACGCGGACTTTCGGCAGCCGTCCTGCGCTCTCAAAATTTTTCTCGCAGTTTCACATGCCCATCTTCAAACGACGATTCCCAATCAACTAAAAGAGTCTAACTATCGCAATAACTTTCAGAATCTGCGAAATGTATTCTAGTTTCATAATAACCGCACCGGAAATTTTGCACGGTGAAACTTTGGGCCCGGGGGGCGTTTTTACGCGGACTTTCGGCAGCCGTCCTGCGCTCTCAAAATTTTTTTCGCAGTTTCACATGCCCATCTTCAAACGACGATTCCCAAGCAACTAAAAGAGTCTAACTATCGCAGTAAGTTTCAGAATCTGCGGAATATATTCTAGTTTCATAATAACCGCACCGGAAATTTTGCACGGTGAAACTTTGGGCCCGGGGGGCGTTTTTACGCGGACTTTCGGCAGCCGTCCTGCGCTCTCAAAATTTTTCTCGCAGTTTCACATGCCCATCTTCAAACGACGATTCCCAAGCAACTAAAAGAGTCTAACTATCGCAGTAAGTTTCAGAATCTGCGAAATGTATTCTAGTTTCATAATAACATCACCGGGAATTTTGCACGGTGAAACTTTAGGCCCGGGGGGCGTTTTTACGCGGACTTTCGGCAGCCGTCCTGCGCTCTCAAAATTTTTCTCGCAGTTTCACATGCCCATCTTCAAACGACGATTCCCAAGCAACTAAAAGAGTCTAACTATCGCAATAACTTTCAGAATCTGCGAAATGTATTCTAGTTTCATAATAACCGCACCGGAAATTTTGCACGGTGAAACTTTGGGCCCGGGGGGCGTTTTTACGCGGACTTTCGGCAGCCGTCCTGCCCTCTCAAAATTTTTCTCGCAGTTTCACATGCCCATCTTCAAACGACGATTCCCAAGCAACTAAAAGAGTCTAACTATCGCAGTAAGTTTCAGAATCTGCGGAATATATTCTAGTTTCATAATAACCGCACCGGAAATTTTGCACGGTGAAACTTTGGGCCCGGGGGGCGTTTTTACGCGGACTTTCGGCAGCCGTCCTGCGCTCTCAAAATTTTTCTCGCAGTTTCACATGCCCATCTTCAAACGACGATTCCCAAGCAACTAAAAGAGTCTAACTATCGCAGTAAGTTTCAGAATCTGCGAAATGTATTCTAGTTTCATAATAACATCACCGGGAATTTTGCACGGTGAAACTTTAGGCCCGGGGGGCGTTTTTACGCGGACTTTCGGCAGCCGTCCTGCGCTCTCAAAATTTTTCTCGCAGTTTCACATGCCCATCTTCAAACGACGATTCCCAAGCAACTAAAAGAGTCTAACTATCGCAATAACTTTCAGAATCTGCGAAATGTATTCTAGTTTCATAATAACCGCACCGGAAATTTTGCACGGTGAAACTTTGGGCCCGGGGGGCGTTTTTACGCGGACTTTCGGCAGCCGTCCTGCGCTCTCAAAATTTTTCTCGCAGTTTCACATGCCCATCTTCAAACGACGATTCCCAAGCAACTAAAAGAGTCTAACTATCGCAGTAAGTTTCAGAATCTGCGAAATGTATTCTAGTTTCATAATAACATCACCGGGAATTTTGCACGGTGAAACTTTAGGCCCGGGGGGCGTTTTTACGCGGACTTTCGGCAGCCGTCCTGCGCTCTCAAAATTTTTCTCGCAGTTTCACATGCCCATCTTCAAACGACGATTCCCAAGCAACTAAAAGAGTCTAACTATCGCAATAACTTTCAGAATCTGCGAAATGTATTCTAGTTTCATAATAACCGCACCGGAAATTTTGCACGGTGAAACTTTGGGCCCGGGGGGCGTTTTTACGCGGACTTTCGGCAGCCGTCCTGCGCTCTCAAAATTTTTCTCGCAGTTTCACATGCCCATCTTCAAACGACGATTCCCAAGCAACTAAAAGAGTCTAACTATCGCAGTAAGTTTCAGAATCTGCGGAATATATTCTAGTTTCATAATAACCGCACCGGAAATTTTGCACGGTGAAACTTTGGGCCCGGGGGGCGTTTTTACGCGGACTTTCGGCAGCCGTCCTGCGCTCTCAAAATTTTTCTCGCAGTTTCACATGCCCATCTTCAAACGACGATTCCCAAGCAACTAAAAGAGTCTAACTATCGCAATAACTTTCAGAATCTGCGAAATGTATTCTAGTTTCATAATAACCGCACCGGAAATTTTGCACGGTGAAACTTTGGGCCCGGGGGGCGTTTTTACGCGGACTTTCGGCAGCCGTCCTGCGCTCTCAAAATTTTTTTCGCAGTTTCACATGCCCATCTTCAAACGACGATTCCCAAGCAACTAAAAGAGTCTAACTATCGCAGTAAGTTTCAGAATCTGCGGAATATATTCTAGTTTCATAATAACCGCACCGGAAATTTTGCACGGTGAAACTTTGGGCCCGGGGGGCGTTTTTACGCGGACTTTCGGCAGCCGTCCTGCGCTCTCAAAATTTTTCTCGCAGTTTCACATGCCCATCTTCAAACGACGATTCCCAAGCAACTAAAAGAGTCTAACTATCGCAATAACTTTCAGAATCTGCGAAATGTATTCTAGTTTCATAATAACCGCACCGGAAATTTTGCACGGTGAAACTTTGGGCCCGGGGGGCGTTTTTACGCGGACTTTCGGCAGCCGTCCTGCGCTCTCAAAATTTTTTTCGCAGTTTCACATGCCCATCTTCAAACGACGATTCCCAAGCAACTAAAAGAGTCTAACTATCGCAGTAAGTTTCAGAATCTGCGGAATATATTCTAGTTTCATAATAACCGCACCGGAAATTTTGCACGGTGAAACTTTGGGCCCGGGGGGCGTTTTTACGCGGACTTTCGGCAGCCGTCCTGCGCTCTCAAAATTTTTCTCGCAGTTTCACATGCCCATCTTCAAACGACGATTCCCAAGCAACTAAAAGAGTCTAACTATCGCAGTAAGTTTCAGAATCTGCGAAATGTATTCTAGTTTCATAATAACATCACCGGGAATTTTGCACGGTGAAACTTTAGGCCCGGGGGGCGTTTTTACGCGGACTTTCGGCAGCCGTCCTGCGCTCTCAAAATTTTTCTCGCAGTTTCACATGCCCATCTTCAAACGACGATTCCCAAGCAACTAAAAGAGTCTAACTATCGCAATAACTTTCAGAATCTGCGAAATGTATTCTAGTTTCATAATAACCGCACCGGAAATTTTGCACGGTGAAACTTTGGGCCCGGGGGGCGTTTTTACGCGGACTTTCGGCAGCCGTCCTGCCCTCTCAAAATTTTTCTCGCAGTTTCACATGCCCATCTTCAAACGACGATTCCCAAGCAACTAAAAGAGTCTAACTATCGCAGTAAGTTTCAGAATCTGCGGAATATATTCTAGTTTCATAATAACCGCACCGGAAATTTTGCACGGTGAAACTTTGGGCCCGGGGGGCGTTTTTACGCGGACTTTCGGCAGCCGTCCTGCGCTCTCAAAATTTTTCTCGCAGTTTCACATGCCCATCTTCAAACGACGATTCCCAAGCAACTAAAAGAGTCTAACTATCGCAGTAAGTTTCAGAATCTGCGAAATGTATTCTAGTTTCATAATAACATCACCGGGAATTTTGCACGGTGAAACTTTAGGCCCGGGGGGCGTTTTTACGCGGACTTTCGGCAGCCGTCCTGCGCTCTCAAAATTTTTCTCGCAGTTTCACATGCCCATCTTCAAACGACGATTCCCAAGCAACTAAAAGAGTCTAACTATCGCAATAACTTTCAGAATCTGCGAAATGTATTCTAGTTTCATAATAACCGCACCGGAAATTTTGCACGGTGAAACTTTGGGCCCGGGGGGCGTTTTTACGCGGACTTTCGGCAGCCGTCCTGCGCTCTCAAAATTTTTCTCGCAGTTTCACATGCCCATCTTCAAACGACGATTCCCAAGCAACTAAAAGAGTCTAACTATCGCAGTAAGTTTCAGAATCTGCGAAATGTATTCTAGTTTCATAATAACATCACCGGGAATTTTGCACGGTGAAACTTTAGGCCCGGGGGGCGTTTTTACGCGGACTTTCGGCAGCCGTCCTGCGCTCTCAAAATTTTTCTCGCAGTTTCACATGCCCATCTTCAAACGACGATTCCCAAGCAACTAAAAGAGTCTAACTATCGCAATAACTTTCAGAATCTGCGAAATGTATTCTAGTTTCATAATAACCGCACCGGAAATTTTGCACGGTGAAACTTTGGGCCCGGGGGGCGTTTTTACGCGGACTTTCGGCAGCCGTCCTGCGCTCTCAAAATTTTTCTCGCAGTTTCACATGCCCATCTTCAAACGACGATTCCCAAGCAACTAAAAGAGTCTAACTATCGCAATAACTTTCAGAATCTGCGAAATGTATTCTAGTTTCATAATAACCGCACCGGAAATTTTGCACGGTGAAACTTTGGGCCCGGGGGGCGTTTTTACGCGGACTTTCGGCAGCCGTCCTGCGCTCTCAAAATTTTTTTCGCAGTTTCACATGCCCATCTTCAAACGACGATTCCCAAGCAACTAAAAGAGTCTAACTATCGCAGTAAGTTTCAGAATCTGCGGAATATATTCTAGTTTCATAATAACCGCACCGGAAATTTTGCACGGTGAAACTTTGGGCCCGGGGGGCGTTTTTACGCGGACTTTCGGCAGCCGTCCTGCGCTCTCAAAATTTTTCTCGCAGTTTCACATGCCCATCTTCAAACGACGATTCCCAAGCAACTAAAAGAGTCTAACTATCGCAATAACTTTCAGAATCTGCGAAATGTATTCTAGTTTCATAATAACCGCACCGGAAATTTTGCACGGTGAAACTTTGGGCCCGGGGGGCGTTTTTACGCGGACTTTCGGCAGCCGTCCTGCGCTCTCAAAATTTTTTTCGCAGTTTCACATGCCCATCTTCAAACGACGATTCCCAAGCAACTAAAAGAGTCTAACTATCGCAGTAAGTTTCAGAATCTGCGGAATATATTCTAGTTTCATAATAACCGCACCGGAAATTTTGCACGGTGAAACTTTGGGCCCGGGGGGCGTTTTTACGCGGACTTTCGGCAGCCGTCCTGCGCTCTCAAAATTTTTCTCGCAGTTTCACATGCCCATCTTCAAACGACGATTCCCAAGCAACTAAAAGAGTCTAACTATCGCAGTAAGTTTCAGAATCTGCGAAATGTATTCTAGTTTCATAATAACATCACCGGGAATTTTGCACGGTGAAACTTTAGGCCCGGGGGGCGTTTTTACGCGGACTTTCGGCAGCCGTCCTGCGCTCTCAAAATTTTTCTCGCAGTTTCACATGCCCATCTTCAAACGACGATTCCCAAGCAACTAAAAGAGTCTAACTATCGCAATAACTTTCAGAATCTGCGAAATGTATTCTAGTTTCATAATAACCGCACCGGAAATTTTGCACGGTGAAACTTTGGGCCCGGGGGGCGTTTTTACGCGGACTTTCGGCAGCCGTCCTGCCCTCTCAAAATTTTTCTCGCAGTTTCACATGCCCATCTTCAAACGACGATTCCCAAGCAACTAAAAGAGTCTAACTATCGCAGTAAGTTTCAGAATCTGCGGAATATATTCTAGTTTCATAATAACCGCACCGGAAATTTTGCACGGTGAAACTTTGGGCCCGGGGGGCGTTTTTACGCGGACTTTCGGCAGCCGTCCTGCGCTCTCAAAATTTTTCTCGCAGTTTCACATGCCCATCTTCAAACGACGATTCCCAAGCAACTAAAAGAGTCTAACTATCGCAGTAAGTTTCAGAATCTGCGAAATGTATTCTAGTTTCATAATAACATCACCGGGAATTTTGCACGGTGAAACTTTAGGCCCGGGGGGCGTTTTTACGCGGACTTTCGGCAGCCGTCCTGCGCTCTCAAAATTTTTCTCGCAGTTTCACATGCCCATCTTCAAACGACGATTCCCAAGCAACTAAAAGAGTCTAACTATCGCAATAACTTTCAGAATCTGCGAAATGTATTCTAGTTTCATAATAACCGCACCGGAAATTTTGCACGGTGAAACTTTGGGCCCGGGGGGCGTTTTTACGCGGACTTTCGGCAGCCGTCCTGCGCTCTCAAAATTTTTCTCGCAGTTTCACATGCCCATCTTCAAACGACGATTCCCAAGCAACTAAAAGAGTCTAACTATCGCAGTAAGTTTCAGAATCTGCGAAATGTATTCTAGTTTCATAATAACATCACCGGGAATTTTGCACGGTGAAACTTTAGGCCCGGGGGGCGTTTTTACGCGGACTTTCGGCAGCCGTCCTGCGCTCTCAAAATTTTTCTCGCAGTTTCACATGCCCATCTTCAAACGACGATTCCCAAGCAACTAAAAGAGTCTAACTATCGCAATAACTTTCAGAATCTGCGAAATGTATTCTAGTTTCATAATAACCGCACCGGAAATTTTGCACGGTGAAACTTTGGGCCCGGGGGGCGTTTTTACGCGGACTTTCGGCAGCCGTCCTGCGCTCTCAAAATTTTTCTCGCAGTTTCACATGCCCATCTTCAAACGACGATTCCCAAGCAACTAAAAGAGTCTAACTATCGCAGTAAGTTTCAGAATCTGCGGAATATATTCTAGTTTCATAATAACCGCACCGGAAATTTTGCACGGTGAAACTTTGGGCCCGGGGGGCGTTTTTACGCGGACTTTCGGCAGCCGTCCTGCGCTCTCAAAATTTTTCTCGCAGTTTCACATGCCCATCTTCAAACGACGATTCCCAAGCAACTAAAAGAGTCTAACTATCGCAATAACTTTCAGAATCTGCGAAATGTATTCTAGTTTCATAATAACCGCACCGGAAATTTTGCACGGTGAAACTTTGGGCCCGGGGGGCGTTTTTACGCGGACTTTCGGCAGCCGTCCTGCGCTCTCAAAATTTTTTTCGCAGTTTCACATGCCCATCTTCAAACGACGATTCCCAAGCAACTAAAAGAGTCTAACTATCGCAGTAAGTTTCAGAATCTGCGGAATATATTCTAGTTTCATAATAACCGCACCGGAAATTTTGCACGGTGAAACTTTGGGCCCGGGGGGCGTTTTTACGCGGACTTTCGGCAGCCGTCCTGCGCTCTCAAAATTTTTCTCGCAGTTTCACATGCCCATCTTCAAACGACGATTCCCAAGCAACTAAAAGAGTCTAACTATCGCAATAACTTTCAGAATCTGCGAAATGTATTCTAGTTTCATAATAACCGCACCGGAAATTTTGCACGGTGAAACTTTGGGCCCGGGGGGCGTTTTTACGCGGACTTTCGGCAGCCGTCCTGCGCTCTCAAAATTTTTTTCGCAGTTTCACATGCCCATCTTCAAACGACGATTCCCAAGCAACTAAAAGAGTCTAACTATCGCAGTAAGTTTCAGAATCTGCGGAATATATTCTAGTTTCATAATAACCGCACCGGAAATTTTGCACGGTGAAACTTTGGGCCCGGGGGGCGTTTTTACGCGGACTTTCGGCAGCCGTCCTGCGCTCTCAAAATTTTTCTCGCAGTTTCACATGCCCATCTTCAAACGACGATTCCCAAGCAACTAAAAGAGTCTAACTATCGCAGTAAGTTTCAGAATCTGCGAAATGTATTCTAGTTTCATAATAACATCACCGGGAATTTTGCACGGTGAAACTTTAGGCCCGGGGGGCGTTTTTACGCGGACTTTCGGCAGCCGTCCTGCGCTCTCAAAATTTTTCTCGCAGTTTCACATGCCCATCTTCAAACGACGATTCCCAAGCAACTAAAAGAGTCTAACTATCGCAATAACTTTCAGAATCTGCGAAATGTATTCTAGTTTCATAATAACCGCACCGGAAATTTTGCACGGTGAAACTTTGGGCCCGGGGGGCGTTTTTACGCGGACTTTCGGCAGCCGTCCTGCCCTCTCAAAATTTTTCTCGCAGTTTCACATGCCCATCTTCAAACGACGATTCCCAAGCAACTAAAAGAGTCTAACTATCGCAGTAAGTTTCAGAATCTGCGGAATATATTCTAGTTTCATAATAACCGCACCGGAAATTTTGCACGGTGAAACTTTGGGCCCGGGGGGCGTTTTTACGCGGACTTTCGGCAGCCGTCCTGCGCTCTCAAAATTTTTCTCGCAGTTTCACATGCCCATCTTCAAACGACGATTCCCAAGCAACTAAAAGAGTCTAACTATCGCAATAACTTTCAGAATCTGCGAAATGTATTCTAGTTTCATAATAACCGCACCGGAAATTTTGCACGGTGAAACTTTGGGCCCGGGGGGCGTTTTTACGCGGACTTTCGGCAGCCGTCCTGCGCTCTCAAAATTTTTTTCGCAGTTTCACATGCCCATCTTCAAACGACGATTCCCAAGCAACTAAAAGAGTCTAACTATCGCAGTAAGTTTCAGAATCTGCGGAATATATTCTAGTTTCATAATAACCGCACCGGAAATTTTGCACGGTGAAACTTTGGGCCCGGGGGGCGTTTTTACGCGGACTTTCGGCAGCCGTCCTGCGCTCTCAAAATTTTTCTCGCAGTTTCACATGCCCATCTTCAAACGACGATTCCCAAGCAACTAAAAGAGTCTAACTATCGCAGTAAGTTTCAGAATCTGCGAAATGTATTCTAGTTTCATAATAACATCACCGGGAATTTTGCACGGTGAAACTTTAGGCCCGGGGGGCGTTTTTACGCGGACTTTCGGCAGCCGTCCTGCGCTCTCAAAATTTTTCTCGCAGTTTCACATGCCCATCTTCAAACGACGATTCCCAAGCAACTAAAAGAGTCTAACTATCGCAATAACTTTCAGAATCTGCGAAATGTATTCTAGTTTCATAATAACCGCACCGGAAATTTTGCACGGTGAAACTTTGGGCCCGGGGGGCGTTTTTACGCGGACTTTCGGCAGCCGTCCTGCCCTCTCAAAATTTTTCTCGCAGTTTCACATGCCCATCTTCAAACGACGATTCCCAAGCAACTAAAAGAGTCTAACTATCGCAGTAAGTTTCAGAATCTGCGGAATATATTCTAGTTTCATAATAACCGCACCGGAAATTTTGCACGGTGAAACTTTGGGCCCGGGGGGCGTTTTTACGCGGACTTTCGGCAGCCGTCCTGCGCTCTCAAAATTTTTCTCGCAGTTTCACATGCCCATCTTCAAACGACGATTCCCAAGCAACTAAAAGAGTCTAACTATCGCAGTAAGTTTCAGAATCTGCGAAATGTATTCTAGTTTCATAATAACATCACCGGGAATTTTGCACGGTGAAACTTTAGGCCCGGGGGGCGTTTTTACGCGGACTTTCGGCAGCCGTCCTGCGCTCTCAAAATTTTTCTCGCAGTTTCACATGCCCATCTTCAAACGACGATTCCCAAGCAACTAAAAGAGTCTAACTATCGCAGTAAGTTTCAGAATCTGCGAAATGTATTCTAGTTTCATAATAACATCACCGGGAATTTTGCACGGTGAAACTTTAGGCCCGGGGGGCGTTTTTACGCGGACTTTCGGCAGCCGTCCTGCGCTCTCAAAATTTTTCTCGCAGTTTCACATGCCCATCTTCAAACGACGATTCCCAAGCAACTAAAAGAGTCTAACTATCGCAATAACTTTCAGAATCTGCGAAATGTATTCTAGTTTCATAATAACCGCACCGGAAATTTTGCACGGTGAAACTTTGGGCCCGGGGGGCGTTTTTACGCGGACTTTCGGCAGCCGTCCTGCGCTCTCAAAATTTTTCTCGCAGTTTCACATGCCCATCTTCAAACGACGATTCCCAAGCAACTAAAAGAGTCTAACTATCGCAGTAAGTTTCAGAATCTGCGGAATATATTCTAGTTTCATAATAACCGCACCGGAAATTTTGCACGGTGAAACTTTGGGCCCGGGGGGCGTTTTTACGCGGACTTTCGGCAGCCGTCCTGCGCTCTCAAAATTTTTCTCGCAGTTTCACATGCCCATCTTCAAACGACGATTCCCAAGCAACTAAAAGAGTCTAACTATCGCAATAACTTTCAGAATCTGCGAAATGTATTCTAGTTTCATAATAACCGCACCGGAAATTTTGCACGGTGAAACTTTGGGCCCGGGGGGCGTTTTTACGCGGACTTTCGGCAGCCGTCCTGCGCTCTCAAAATTTTTTTCGCAGTTTCACATGCCCATCTTCAAACGACGATTCCCAAGCAACTAAAAGAGTCTAACTATCGCAGTAAGTTTCAGAATCTGCGGAATATATTCTAGTTTCATAATAACCGCACCGGAAATTTTGCACGGTGAAACTTTGGGCCCGGGGGGCGTTTTTACGCGGACTTTCGGCAGCCGTCCTGCGCTCTCAAAATTTTTCTCGCAGTTTCACATGCCCATCTTCAAACGACGATTCCCAAGCAACTAAAAGAGTCTAACTATCGCAATAACTTTCAGAATCTGCGAAATATATTCTAGTTTCATAATAACCGCACCGGAAATTTTGCACGGTGAAACTTTGGGCCCGGGGGGCGTTTTTACGCGGACTTTCGGCAGCCGTCCTGCGCTCTCAAAATTTTTCTCGCAGTTTCACATGCCCATCTTCAAACGACGATTCCCAAGCAACTAAAAGAGTCTAACTATCGCAATAACTTTCAGAATCTGCGAAATGTATTCTAGTTTCATAATAACCGCACCGGAAATTTTGCACGGTGAAACTTTGGGCCCGGGGGGCGTTTTTACGCGGACTTTCGGCAGCCGTCCTGCGCTCTCAAAATTTTTTTCGCAGTTTCACATGCCCATCTTCAAACGACGATTCCCAAGCAACTAAAAGAGTCTAACTATCGCAGTAAGTTTCAGAATCTGCGGAATATATTCTAGTTTCATAATAACCGCACCGGAAATTTTGCACGGTGAAACTTTGGGCCCGGGGGGCGTTTTTACGCGGACTTTCGGCAGCCGTCCTGCGCTCTCAAAATTTTTCTCGCAGTTTCACATGCCCATCTTCAAACGACGATTCCCAAGCAACTAAAAGAGTCTAACTATCGCAATAACTTTCAGAATCTGCGAAATGTATTCTAGTTTCATAATAACCGCACCGGAAATTTTGCACGGTGAAACTTTGGGCCCGGGGGGCGTTTTTACGCGGACTTTCGGCAGCCGTCCTGCGCTCTCAAAATTTTTTTCGCAGTTTCACATGCCCATCTTCAAACGACGATTCCCAAGCAACTAAAAGAGTCTAACTATCGCAGTAAGTTTCAGAATCTGCGGAATATATTCTAGTTTCATAATAACCGCACCGGAAATTTTGCACGGTGAAACTTTGGGCCCGGGGGGCGTTTTTACGCGGACTTTCGGCAGCCGTCCTGCGCTCTCAAAATTTTTCTCGCAGTTTCACATGCCCATCTTCAAACGACGATTCCCAAGCAACTAAAAGAGTCTAACTATCGCAGTAAGTTTCAGAATCTGCGAAATGTATTCTAGTTTCATAATAACATCACCGGGAATTTTGCACGGTGAAACTTTAGGCCCGGGGGGCGTTTTTACGCGGACTTTCGGCAGCCGTCCTGCGCTCTCAAAATTTTTCTCGCAGTTTCACATGCCCATCTTCAAACGACGATTCCCAAGCAACTAAAAGAGTCTAACTATCGCAATAACTTTCAGAATCTGCGAAATGTATTCTAGTTTCATAATAACCGCACCGGAAATTTTGCACGGTGAAACTTTAGGCCCGGGGGGCGTTTTTACGCGGACTTTCGGCAGCCGTCCTGCGCTCTCAAAATTTTTCTCGCAGTTTCACATGCCCATCTTCAAACGACGATTCCCAAGCAACTAAAAGAGTCTAACTATCGCAATAACTTTCAGAATCTGCGAAATGTATTCTAGTTTCATAATAACCGCACCGGAAATTTTGCACGGTGAAACTTTGGGCCCGGGGGGCGTTTTTACGCGGACTTTCGGCAGCCGTCCTGCGCTCTCAAAATTTTTTTCGCAGTTTCACATGCCCATCTTCAAACGACGATTCCCAAGCAACTAAAAGAGTCTAACTATCGCAGTAAGTTTCAGAATCTGCGGAATATATTCTAGTTTCATAATAACCGCACCGGAAATTTTGCACGGTGAAACTTTGGGCCCGGGGGGCGTTTTTACGCGGACTTTCGGCAGCCGTCCTGCGCTCTCAAAATTTTTCTCGCAGTTTCACATGCCCATCTTCAAACGACGATTCCCAAGCAACTAAAAGAGTCTAACTATCGCAGTAAGTTTCAGAATCTGCGAAATGTATTCTAGTTTCATAATAACATCACCGGGAATTTTGCACGGTGAAACTTTAGGCCCGGGGGGCGTTTTTACGCGGACTTTCGGCAGCCGTCCTGCGCTCTCAAAATTTTTCTCGCAGTTTCACATGCCCATCTTCAAACGACGATTCCCAAGCAACTAAAAGAGTCTAACTATCGCAATAACTTTCAGAATCTGCGAAATGTATTCTAGTTTCATAATAACCGCACCGGAAATTTTGCACGGTGAAACTTTGGGCCCGGGGGGCGTTTTTACGCGGACTTTCGGCAGCCGTCCTGCGCTCTCAAAATTTTTCTCGCAGTTTCACATGCCCATCTTCAAACGACGATTCCCAAGCAACTAAAAGAGTCTAACTATCGCAGTAAGTTTCAGAATCTGCGGAATATATTCTAGTTTCATAATAACCGCACCGGAAATTTTGCACGGTGAAACTTTGGGCCCGGGGGGCGTTTTTACGCGGACTTTCGGCAGCCGTCCTGCGCTCTCAAAATTTTTCTCGCAGTTTCACATGCCCATCTTCAAACGACGATTCCCAAGCAACTAAAAGAGTCTAACTATCGCAGTAAGTTTCAGAATCTGCGAAATGTATTCTAGTTTCATAATAACATCACCGGGAATTTTGCACGGTGAAACTTTAGGCCCGGGGGGCGTTTTTACGCGGACTTTCGGCAGCCGTCCTGCGCTCTCAAAATTTTTCTCGCAGTTTCACATGCCCATCTTCAAACGACGATTCCCAATCAACTAAAAGAGTCTAACTATCGCAATAACTTTCAGAATCTGCGAAATGTATTCTAGTTTCATAATAACCGCAACGGAAATTTTGCACGGTGAAACTTTGGGCCCGGGGGGCGTTTTTACGCGGACTTTCGGCAGCCGTCCTGCGCTCTCAAAATTTTTCTCGCAGTTTCACATGCCCATCTTCAAACGACGATTCCCAAGCAACTAAAAGAGTCTAACTATCGCAGTAAGTTTCAGAATCTGCGAAATGTATTCTAGTTTCATAATAACATCACCGGGAATTTTGCACGGTGAAACTTTAGGCCCGGGGGGCGTTTTTACGCGGACTTTCGGCAGCCGTCCTGCGCTCTCAAAATTTTTCTCGCAGTTTCACATGCCCATCTTCAAACGACGATTCCCAAGCAACTAAAAGAGTCTAACTATCGCAATAACTTTCAGAATCTGCGAAATGTATTCTAGTTTCATAATAACCGCACCGGAAATTTTGCACGGTGAAACTTTGGGCCCGGGGGGCGTTTTTACGCGGACTTTCGGCAGCCGTCCTGCGCTCTCAAAATTTTTTTCGCAGTTTCACATGCCCATCTTCAAACGACGATTCCCAAGCAACTAAAAGAGTCTAACTATCGCAGTAAGTTTCAGAATCTGCGGAATATATTCTAGTTTCATAATAACCGCACCGGAAATTTTGCACGGTGAAACTTTGGGCCCGGGGGGCGTTTTTACGCGGACTTTCGGCAGCCGTCCTGCGCTCTCAAAATTTTTCTCGCAGTTTCACATGCCCATCTTCAAACGACGATTCCCAAGCAACTAAAAGAGTCTAACTATCGCAATAACTTTCAGAATCTGCGAAATGTATTCTAGTTTCATAATAACCGCACCGGAAATTTTGCACGGTGAAACTTTGGGCCCGGGGGGCGTTTTTACGCGGACTTTCGGCAGCCGTCCTGCGCTCTCAAAATTTTTCTCGCAGTTTCACATGCCCATCTTCAAACGACGATTCCCAAGCAACTAAAAGAGTCTAACTATCGCAGTAAGTTTCAGAATCTGCGGAATATATTCTAGTTTCATAATAACCGCACCGGAAATTTTGCACGGTGAAACTTTGGGCCCGGGGGGCGTTTTTACGCGGACTTTCGGCAGCCGTCCTGCGCTCTCAAAATTTTTCTCGCAGTTTCACATGCCCATCTTCAAACGACGATTCCCAAGCAACTAAAAGAGTCTAACTATCGCAGTAAGTTTCAGAATCTGCGAAATGTATTCTAGTTTCATAATAACATCACCGGGAATTTTGCACGGTGAAACTTTAGGCCCGGGGGGCGTTTTTACGCGGACTTTCGGCAGCCGTCCTGCGCTCTCAAAATTTTTCTCGCAGTTTCACATGCCCATCTTCAAACGACGATTCCCAAGCAACTAAAAGAGTCTAACTATCGCAATAACTTTCAGAATCTGCGAAATGTATTCTAGTTTCATAATAACCGCACCGGAAATTTTGCACGGTGAAACTTTGGGCCCGGGGGGCGTTTTTACGCGGAATTTCGGCAGCCGTCCTGCGCTCTCAAAATTTTTCTCGCAGTTTCACATGCCCATCTTCAAACGACGATTCCCAAGCAACTAAAAGAGTCTAACTATCGCAGTAAGTTTCAGAATCTGCGAAATGTATTCTAGTTTCATAATAACATCACCGGGAATTTTGCACGGTGAAACTTTAGGCCCGGGGGGCGTTTTTACGCGGACTTTCGGCAGCCGTCCTGCGCTCTCAAAATTTTTCTCGCAGTTTCACATGCCCATCTTCAAACGACGATTCCCAAGTTACTAAAAGAGTCTAACTATCGCAATAACTTTCAGAATCTGCGAAATGTATTCTAGTTTCATAATAACCGCACCGGAAATTTTGCACGGTGAAACTTTGGGCCCGGGGGGCGTTTTTACGCGGACTTTCGGCAGCCGTCCTGCGCTCTCAAAATTTTTTTCGCAGTTTCACATGCCCATCTTCAAACGACGATTCCCAAGCAACTAAAAGAGTCTAACTATCGCAGTAAGTTTCAGAATCTGCGGAATATATTCTAGTTTCATAATAACCGCACCGGAAATTTTGCACGGTGAAACTTTGGGCCCGGGGGGCGTTTTTACGCGGACTTTCGGCAGCCGTCCTGCGCTCTCAAAATTTTTCTCGCAGTTTCACATGCCCATCTTCAAACGACGATTCCCAAGCAACTAAAAGAGTCTAACTATCGCAGTAAGTTTCAGAATCTGCGAAATGTATTCTAGTTTCATAATAACATCACCGGGAATTTTGCACGGTGAAACTTTAGGCCCGGGGGGCGTTTTTACGCGGACTTTCGGCAGCCGTCCTGCGCTCTCAAAATTTTTCTCGCAGTTTCACATGCCCATCTTCAAACGACGATTCCCAAGCAACTAAAAGAGTCTAACTATCGCAATAACTTTCAGAATCTGCGAAATGTATTCTAGTTTCTTAATAACCGCACCGGAAATTTTGCACGGTGAAACTTTGTGCCCGGGGGGCGTTTTTACGCGGACTTTCGGCAGCCGTCCTGCGCTCTCAAAATTTTTCTCGCAGTTTCACATGCCCATCTTCAAACGACGATTCCCCAGCAACTAAAAGAGTCTAACTATCGCAGTAAGTTTCAGAATCTGCGGAATATATTCTAGTTTCATAATAACCGCACCGGAAATTTTGCACGGTGAAACTTTGGGCCCGGGGGGCGTTTTTACGCGGACTTTCGGCAGCCGTCCTGCGCTCTCAAAATTTTTCTCGCAGTTTCACATGCCCATCTTCAAACGACGATTCCCAAGCAACTAAAAGAGTCTAACTATCGCAGTAAGTTTCAGAATCTGCGAAATGTATTCTAGTTTCATAATAACATCACCGGGAATTTTGCACGGTGAAACTTTAGGCCCGGGGGGCGTTTTTACGCGGACTTTCGGCAGCCGTCCTGCGCTCTCAAAATTTTTCTCGCAGTTTCACATGCCCATCTTCAAACGACGATTCCCAAGCAACTAAAAGAGTCTAACTATCGCAATAACTTTCAGAATCTGCGAAATGTATTCTAGTTTCATAATAACCGCACCGGAAATTTTGCACGGTGAAACTTTGGGCCCGGGGGGCGTTTTTACGCGGACTTTCGGCAGCCGTCCTGCGCTCTCAAAATTTTTTTCGCAGTTTCACATGCCCATCTTCAAACGACGATTCCCAAGCAACTAAAAGAGTCTAACTATCGCAGTAAGTTTCAGAATCTGCGGAATATATTCTAGTTTCATAATAACCGCACCGGAAATTTTGCACGGTGAAACTTTGGGCCCGGGGGGCGTTTTTACGCGGACTTTCGGCAGCCGTCCTGCGCTCTCAAAATTTTTCTCGCAGTTTCACATGCCCATCTTCAAACGACGATTCCCAAGCAACTAAAAGAGTCTAACTATCGCAGTAAGTTTCAGAATCTGCGAAATGTATTCTAGTTTCATAATAACATCACCGGGAATTTTGCACGGTGAAACTTTAGGCCCGGGGGGCGTTTTTACGCGGACTTTCGGCAGCCGTCCTGTGCTCTCAAAATTTTTCTCGCAGTTTCACATGCCCATCTTCAAACGACGATTCCCAAGCAACTAAAAGAGTCTAACTATCGCAATAACTTTCAGAATCTGCGAAATGTATTCTAGTTTCATAATAACCGCACCGGAAATTTTGCACGGTGAAACTTTGGGCCCGGGGGGCGTTTTTACGCGGACTTTCGGCAGCCGTCCTGCGCTCTCAAAATTTTTCTCGCAGTTTCACATGCCCATCTTCAAACGACGATTCCCCAGCAACTAAAAGAGTCTAACTATCGCAGTAAGTTTCAGAATCTGCGGAATATATTCTAGTTTCATAATAACCGCACCGGAAATTTTGCACGGTGAAACTTTGGGCCCGGGGGGCGTTTTTACGCGGACTTTCGGCAGCCGTCCTGCGCTCTCAAAATTTTTCTCGCAGTTTCACATGCCCATCTTCAAACGACGATTCCCAAGCAACTAAAAGAGTCTAACTATCGCAGTAAGTTTCAGAATCTGCGAAATGTATTCTAGTTTCATAATAACATCACCGGGAATTTTGCACGGTGAAACTTTAGGCCCGGGGGGCGTTTTTACGCGGACTTTCGGCAGCCGTCCTGCGCTCTCAAAATTTTTCTCTCAGTTTCACATGCCCATCTTCAAACGACGATTCCCAAGCAACTAAAAGAGTCTAACTATCGCAATAACTTTCAGAATCTGCGAAATGTATTCTAGTTTCATAATAACCGCACCGGAAATTTTGCACGGTGAAACTTTGGGCCCGGGGGGCGTTTTTACGCGGACTTTCGGCAGCCGTCCTGCGCTCTCAAAATTTTTTTCGCAGTTTCACATGCCCATCTTCAAACGACGATTCCCAAGCAACTAAAAGAGTCTAACTATCGCAGTAAGTTTCAGAATCTGCGGAATATATTCTAGTTTCATAATAACCGCACCGGAAATTTTGCACGGTGAAACTTTGGGCCCGGGGGGCGTTTTTACGCGGACTTTCGGCAGCCGTCCTGCGCTCTCAAAATTTTTCTCGCAGTTTCACATGCCCATCTTCAAACGACGATTCCCAAGCAACTAAAAGAGTCTAACTATCGCAGTAAGTTTCAGAATCTGCGAAATGTATTCTAGTTTCATAATAACATCACCGGGAATTTTGCACGGTGAAACTTTAGGCCCGGGGGGCGTTTTTACGCGGACTTTCGGCAGCCGTCCTGCGCTCTCAAAATTTTTCTCGCAGTTTCACATGCCCATCTTCAAACGACGATTCCCAAGCAACTAAAAGAGTCTAACTATCGCAATAACTTTCAGAATCTGCGAAATGTATTCAAGTTTCATAATAACCGCACCGGAAATTTTGCACGGTGAAACTTTGGGCCCGGGGGGCGTTTTTACGCGGACTTTCGGCAGCCGTCCTGCGCTCTCAAAATTTTTCTCGCAGTTTCACATGCCCATCTTCAAACGACGATTCCCAAGCAACTAAAAGAGTCTAACTATCGCAGTAAGTTTCAGAATCTGCGGAATATATTCTAGTTTCATAATAACCGCACCGGAAATTTTGCACGGTGAAACTTTGGGCCCGGGGGGCGTTTTTACGCGGACTTTCGGCAGCCGTCCTGCGCTCTCAAAATTTTTCTCGCAGTTTCACATGCCCATCTTCAAACGACGATTCCCAAGCAACTAAAAGAGTCTAACTATCGCAGTAAGTTTCAGAATCTGCGAAATGTATTCTAGTTTCATAATAACATCACCGGGAATTTTGCACGGTGAAACTTTAGGCCCGGGGGGCGTTTTTACGCGGACTTTCGGCAGCCGTCCTGCGCTCTCAAAATTTTTCTCGCAGTTTCACATGCCCATCTTCAAACGACGATTCCCAAGCAACTAAAAGAGTCTAACTATCGCAATAACTTTCAGAATCTGCGAAATGTATTCTAGTTTCATAATAACCGCACCGGAAATTTTGCACGGTGAAACTTTGGGCCCGGGGGGCGTTTTTACGCGGACTTTCGGCAGCCGTCCTGCGCTCTCAAAATTTTTTTCGCAGTTTCACATGCCCATCTTCAAACGACGATTCCCAAGCAACTAAAAGAGTCTAACTATCGCAGTAAGTTTCAGAATCTGCGGAATATATTCTAGTTTCATAATAACCGCACCGGAAATTTTGCACGGTGAAACTTTGGGCCCGGGGGGCGTTTTTACGCGGACTTTCGGCAGCCGTCCTGCGCTCTCAAAATTTTTCTCGCAGTTTCACATGCCCATCTTCAAACGACGATTCCCAAGCAACTAAAAGAGTCTAACTATCGCAGTAAGTTTCAGAATCTGCGAAATGTATTCTAGTTTCATAATAACATCACCGGGAATTTTGCACGGTGAAACTTTAGGCCCGGGGGGCGTTTTTACGCGGACTTTCGGCAGCCGTCCTGCGCTCTCAAAATTTTTCTCGCAGTTTCACATGCCCATCTTCAAACGACGATTCCCAAGCAACTAAAAGAGTCTAACTATCGCAATAACTTTCAGAATCTGCGAAATGTATTCAAGTTTCATAATAACCGCACCGGAAATTTTGCACGGTGAAACTTTGGGCCCGGGGGGCGTTTTTACGCGGACTTTCGGCAGCCGTCCTGCGCTCTCAAAATTTTTCTCGCAGTTTCACATGCCCATCTTCAAACGACGATTCCCAAGCAACTAAAAGAGTCTAACTATCGCAGTAAGTTTCAGAATCTGCGAAATGTATTCTAGTTTCATAATAACATCACCGGGAATTTTGCACGGTGAAACTTTAGGCCCGGGGGGCGTTTTTACGCGGACTTTCGGCAGCCGTCCTGCGCTCTCAAAATTTTTCTCGCAGTTTCACATGCCCATCTTCAAACGACGATTCCCAAGCAACTAAAAGAGTCTAACTATCGCAATAACTTTCAGAATCTGCGAAATGTATTCTAGTTTCATAATAACCGCACCGGAAATTTTGCACGGTGAAACTTTGGGCCCGGGGGGCGTTTTTACGCGGACTTTCGGCAGCCGTCCTGCGCTCTCAAAATTTTTCTCGCAGTTTCACATGCCCATCTTCAAACGACGATTCCCAAGCAACTAAAAGAGTCTAACTATCGCAGTAAGTTTCAGAATCTGCGAAATGTATTCTAGTTTCATAATAACATCACCGGGAATTTTGCACGGTGAAACTTTAGGCCCGGGGGGCGTTTTTACGCAGACTTTCGGCAGCCGTCCTGCGCTCCCAAAATTTTTCTCGCAGTTTCACATGCCCATCTTCAAACGACGATTCCCAAGCAACTAAAAGAGTCTAACTATCGCAATAACTTTCAGAATCTGCGAAATGTATTCTAGTTTCATAATAACATCACCGGGAATTTTGCACGGTGAAACTTTACGCCCGGGGGGCGTTTTTACGCAGACTTTCGGCAGCCGTCCTGCGCTCTCAAAATTTTTCTCGCAGTTTCACATGCCCATCTTCAAACGACGATTCCCAAGCAACTAAAAGAGTCTAACTATCGCAGTAAGTTTCAGAATCTGCGGAATATATTCTAGTTTCATAATAACCGCACCGGAAATTTTGCACGGTGAAACTTTGGGCCCGGGGGGCGTTTTTACGCGGACTTTCGGCAGCCGTCCTGCGCTCTCAAAATTTTTTTCGCAGTTTCACATGCCCATCTTCAAACGACGATTCCCAAGCAACTAAAAGAGTCTAACTATCGCAGTAAGTTTCAGAATCTGCGGAATATATTCTAGTTTCATAATAACCGCACCGGAAATTTTGCACGGTGAAACTTTGGGCCCGGGGGGCGTTTTTACGCGGACTTTCGGCAGCCGTCCTGCGCTCTCAAAATTTTTCTCGCAGTTTCACATGCCCATCTTCAAACGACGATTCCCAAGCAACTAAAAGAGTCTAACTATCGCAGTAAGTTTCAGAATCTGCGAAATGTATTCTAGTTTCATAATAACATCACCGGGAATTTTGCACGGTGAAACTTTAGGCCCGGGGGGCGTTTTTACGCGGACTTTCGGCAGCCGTCCTGCGCTCTCAAAATTTTTCTCGCAGTTTCACATGCCCATCTTCAAACGACGATTCCCAAGCAACTAAAAGAGTCTAACTATCGCAATAACTTTCAGAATCTGCGAAATGTATTCTAGTTTCATAATAACCGCACCGGAAATTTTGCACGGTGAAACTTTGGGCCCGGGGGGCGTTTTTACGCGGACTTTCGGCAGCCGTCCTGCGCTCTCAAAATTTTTCTCGCAGTTTCACATGCCCATCTTCAAACGACGATTCCCAAGCAACTAAAAGAGTCTAACTATCGCAGTAAGTTTCAGAATCTGCGGAATATATTCTAGTTTCATAATAACCGCACCGGAAATTTTGCACGGTGAAACTTTGGGCCCGGGGGGCGTTTTTACGCGGACTTTCGGCAGCCGTCCTGCGCTCTCAAAATTTTTCTCGCAGTTTCACATGCCCATCTTCAAACGACGATTCCCAAGCAACTAAAAGAGTCTAACTATCGCAGTAAGTTTCAGAATCTGCGAAATGTATTCTAGTTTCATAATAACATCACCGGGAATTTTGCACGGTGAAACTTTAGGCCCGGGGGGCGTTTTTACGCGGACTTTCGGCAGCCGTCCTGCGCTCTCAAAATTTTTCTCGCAGTTTCACATGCCCATCTTCAAACGACGATTCCCAAGCAACTAAAAGAGTCTAACTATCGCAATACCTTTCAGAATCTGCGAAATGTATTCTAGTTTCATAATAACCGCACCGGAAATTTTGCACGGTGAAACTTTGGGCCCGGGGGGCGTTTTTACGCGGACTTTCGGCAGCCGTCCTGCGCTCTCAAAATTTTTTTCGCAGTTTCACATGCCCATCTTCAAACGACGATTCCCAAGCAACTAAAAGAGTCTAACTATCGCAGTAAGTTTCAGAATCTGCGGAATATATTCTAGTTTCATAATAACCGCACCGGAAATTTTGCACGGTGAAACTTTGGGCCCGGGGGGCGTTTTTACGCGGACTTTCGGCAGCCGTCCTGCGCTCTCAAAATTTTTCTCGCAGTTTCACATGCCCATCTTCAAACGACGATTCCCAAGCAACTAAAAGAGTCTAACTATCGCAGTAAGTTTCAGAATCTGCGAAATGTATTCTAGTTTCATAATAACATCACCGGGAATTTTGCACGGTGAAACTTTAGGCCCGGGGGGCGTTTTTACGCGGACTTTCGGCAGCCGTCCTGCGCTCTCAAAATTTTTCTCGCAGTTTCACATGCCCATCTTCAAACGACGATTCCCAAGCAACTAAAAGAGTCTAACTATCGGAATAACTTTCAGAATCTGCGAAATGTATTCTAGTTTCATAATAACCGCACCGGAAATTTTGCACGGTGAAACTTTGGGCCCGGGGGGCGTTTTTACGCGGACTTTCGGCAGCCGTCCTGCGCTCTCAAAATTTTTCTCGCAGTTTCACATGCCCATCTTCAAACGACGATTCCCAAGCAACTAAAAGAGTCTAACTATCGCAGTAAGTTTCAGAATCTGCGGAATATATTCTAGTTTCATAATAACCGCACCGGAAATTTTGCACGGTGAAACTTTGGGCCCGGGGGGCGTTTTTACGCGGACTTTCGGCAGCCGTCCTGCGCTCTCAAAATTTTTTTCGCAGTTTCACATGCCCATCTTCAAACGACGATTCCCAAGCAACTAAAAGAGTCTAACTATCGCAGTAAGTTTCAGAATCTGCGGAATATATTCTAGTTTCATAATAACCGCACCGGAAATTTTGCACGGTGAAACTTTGGGCCCGGGGGGCGTTTTTACGCGGACTTTCGGCAGCCGTCCTGCGCTCTCAAAATTTTTCTCGCAGTTTCACATGCCCATCTTCAAACGACGATTCCCAAGCAACTAAAAGAGTCTAACTATCGCAGTAAGTTTCAGAATCTGCGAAATGTATTCTAGTTTCATAATAACACCGTCCTGCGCTCTCAAAATTTTTCTCGCAGTTTCACATGCCCATCTTCAAACGACGATTCCCAAGCAACTAAAAGAGTCTAACTATCGCAATAACTTTCAGAATCTGCGAAATGTATTCTAGTTTCATAATAACATCACCGGGAATTTTGCACGGTGAAACTTTAGGCCCGGGGGGCGTTTTTACGCAGACTTTCGGCAGCCGTCCTGCGCTCTCAAAATTTTTCTCGCAGTTTCACATGCCCATCTTCAAACGACGATTCCCAAGCAACTAAAAGAGTCTAACTATCGCAGTAAGTTTCAGAATCTGCGGAATATATTCTAGTTTCATAATAACCGCACCGGAAATTTTGCACGGTGAAACTTTGGGCCCGGGGGGCGTTTTTACGCGGACTTTCGGCAGCCGTCCTGCGCTCTCAAAATTTTTTTCGCAGTTTAACATGCCAATCTTCAAACGACGATTCCCAAGCAACTAAAAGAGTCTAACTATCGCAGTAAGTTTCAGAATCTGCGGAATATATTCTAGTTTCATAATAACCGCACCGGAAATTTTGCACGGTGAAACTTTGGGCCCGGGGGGCGTTTTTACGCGGACTTTCGGCAGCCGTCCTGCGCTCTCAAAATTTTTCTCGCAGTTTCACATGCCCATCTTCAAACGACGATTCCCAAGCAACTAAAAGAGTCTAACTATCGCAGTAAGTTTCAGAATCTGCGAAATGTATTCTAGTTTCATAATAACATCACCGGGAATTTTGCACGGTGAAACTTTAGGCCCGGGGGGCGTTTTTACGCGGACTTTCGGCAGCCGTCCTGCGCTCTCAAAATTTTTCTCGCAGTTTCACATGCCCATCTTCAAACGACGATTCCCAAGCAACTAAAAGAGTCTAACTATCGCAATAACTTTCAGAATCTGCGAAATGTATTCTAGTTTCATAATAACCGCACCGGAAATTTTGCACGGTGAAACTTTGGGCCCGGGGGGCGTTTTTACGCGGACTTTCGGCAGCCGTCCTGCGCTCTCAAAATTTTTCTCGCAGTTTCACATGCCCATCTTCAAACGACGATTCCCAAGCAACTAAAAGAGTCTAACTATCGCAGTAAGTTTCAGAATCTGCGAAATGTATTCTAGTTTCATAATAACATCACCGGGAATTTTGCACGGTGAAACTTTAGGCCCGGGGGGCGTTTTTACGCAGACTTTCGGCAGCCGTCCTGCGCTCTCAAAATTTTTCTCGCAGTTTCACATGCCCATCTTCAAACGACGATTCCCAAGCAACTAAAAGAGTCTAACTATCGCAATAACTTTCAGAATCTGCGAAATGTATTCTAGTTTCATAATAACATCACCGGGAATTTTGCACGGTGAAACTTTAGGCCCGGGGGGCGTTTTTACGCAGACTTTCGGCAGCCGTCCTGCGCTCTCAAAATTTTTCTCGCAGTTTCACATGCCCATCTTCAAACGACGATTCCCAAGCAACTAAAAGAGTCTAACTATCGCAGTAAGTTTCAGAATCTGCGGAATATATTCTAGTTTCATAATAACCGCACCGGAAATTTTGCACGGTGAAACTTTGGGCCCGGGGGGCGTTTTTACGCGGACTTTCGGCAGCCGTCCTGCGCTCTCAAAATTTTTTTCGCAGTTTCACATGCCCATCTTCAAACGACGATTCCCAAGCAACTAAAAGAGTCTAACTATCGCAGTAAGTTTCAGAATCTGCGGAATATATTCTAGTTTCATAATAACCGCACCGGAAATTTTGCACGGTGAAACTTTGGGCCCGGGGGGCGTTTTTACGCGGACTTTCGGCAGCCGTCCTGCGCTCTCAAAATTTTTCTCGCAGTTTCACATGCCCATCTTCAAACGACGATTCCCAAGCAACTAAAAGAGTCTAACTATCGCAGTAAGTTTCAGAATCTGCGAAATGTATTCTAGTTTCATAATAACATCACCGGGAATTTTGCACGGTGAAACTTTAGGCCCGGGGGGCGTTTTTACGCGGACTTTCGGCAGCCGTCCTGCGCTCTCAAAATTTTTCTCGCAGTTTCACATGCCCATCTTCAAACGACGATTCCCAAGCAACTAAAAGAGTCTAACTATCGCAATAACTTTCAGAATCTGCGAAATGTATTCTAGTTTCATAATAACCGCACCGGAAATTTTGCACGGTGAAACTTTGGGCCCGGGGGGCGTTTTTACGCGGACTTTCGGCAGCCGTCCTGCGCTCTCAAAATTTTTCTCGCAGTTTCACATGCCCATCTTCAAACGACGATTCCCAAGCAACTAAAAGAGTCTAACTATCGCAGTAAGTTTCAGAATCTGCGGAATATATTCTAGTTTCATAATAACCGCACCGGAAATTTTGCACGGTGAAACTTTGGGCCCGGGGGGCGTTTTTACGCGGACTTTCGGCAGCCGTCCTGCGCTCTCAAAATTTTTCTCGCAGTTTCACATGCCCATCTTCAAACGACGATTCCCAAGCAACTAAAAGAGTCTAACTATCGCAGTAAGTTTCAGAATCTGCGAAATGTATTCTAGTTTCATAATAACATCACCGGGAATTTTGCACGGTGAAACTTTAGGCCCGGGGGCGTTTTTACGCGGACTTTCGGCAGCCGTCCTGCGCTCTCAAAATTTTTCTCGCAGTTTCACATGCCCATCTTCAAACGACGATTCCCAAGCAACTAAAAGAGTCTAACTATCGCAATAACTTTCAGAATCTGCGAAATGTATTCTAGTTTCATAATAACCGCACCGGAAATTTTGCACGGTGAAACTTTGGGCCCGGGGGGCGTTTTTACGCGGACTTTCGGCAGCCGTCCTGCGCTCTCAAAATTTTTTTCGCAGTTTCACATGCCCATCTTCAAACGACGATTCCCAAGCAACTAAAAGAGTCTAACTATCGCAGTAAGTTTCAGAATCTGCGGAATATATTCTAGTTTCATAATAACCGCACCGGAAATTTTGCACGGTGAAACTTTGGGCCCGGGGGGCGTTTTTACGCGGACTTTCGGCAGCCGTCCTGCGCTCTCAAAATTTTTCTCGCAGTTTCACATGCCCATCTTCAAACGACGATTCCCAAGCAACTAAAAGAGTCTAACTATCGCAGTAAGTTTCAGAATCTGCGAAATGTATTCTAGTTTCATAATAACATCACCGGGAATTTTGCACGGTAAAACTTTAGGCCCGGGGGGCGTTTTTACGCGGACTTTCGGCAGCCGTCCTGCGCTCTCAAAATTTTTCTCGCAGTTTCACATGCCCATCTTCAAACGACGATTCCCAAGCAACTAAAAGAGTCTAACTATCGCAATAACTTTCAGAATCTGCGAAATGTATTCTAGTTTCATAATAACCGCACCGGAAATTTTGCACGGTGAAACTTTGGGCCCGGGGGGCGTTTTTACGCGGACTTTCGGCAGCCGTCCTGCGCTCTCAAAATTTTTCTCGCAGTTTCACATGCCCATCTTCAAACGACGATTCCCAAGCAACTAAAAGAGTCTAACTATCGCAGTAAGTTTCAGAATCTGCGGAATATATTCTAGTTTCATAATAACCGCACCGGAAATTTTGCACGGTGAAACTTTGGGCCCGGGGGGCGTTTTTACGCGGACTTTCGGCAGCCGTCCTGCGCTCTCAAAATTTTTTTCGCAGTTTCACATGCCCATCTTCAAACGACGATTCCCAAGCAACTAAAAGAGTCTAACTATCGCAGTAAGTTTCAGAATCTGCGGAATATATTCTAGTTTCATAATAACCGCACCGGAAATTTTGCACGGTGAAACTTTGGGCCCGGGGGGCGTTTTTACGCGGACTTTCGGCAGCCGTCCTGCGCTCTCAAAATTTTTCTCGCAGTTTCACATGCCCATCTTCAAACGACGATTCCCAAGCAACTAAAAGAGTCTAACTATCGCAGTAAGTTTCAGAATCTGCGAAATGTATTCTAGTTTCATAATAACACCGTCCTGCGCTCTCAAAATTTTTCTCGCAGTTTCACATGCCCATCTTCAAACGACGATTCCCAAGCAACTAAAAGAGTCTAACTATCGCAATAACTTTCAGAATCTGCGAAATGTATTCTAGTTTCATAATAACATCACCGGGAATTTTGCACGGTGAAACTTTAGGCCCGGGGGGCGTTTTTACGCAGACTTTCGGCAGCCGTCCTGCGCTCTCAAAATTTTTCTCGCAGTTTCACATGCCCATCTTCAAACGACGATTCCCAAGCAACTAAAAGAGTCTAACTATCGCAGTAAGTTTCAGAATCTGCAGAATATATTCTAGTTTCATAATAACATCACCGGGAATTTTGCACGGTGAAACTTTAGGCCCGGGGGGCGTTTTTACGCGGACTTTCGGCAGCCGTCCTGCGCTCTCAAAATTTTTCTCGCAGTTTCACATGCCCATCTTCAAACGACGATTCCCAAGCAACTAAAAGAGTCTAACTATCGCAATAACTTTCAGAATCTGCGAAATGTATTCTAGTTTCATAATAACCGCACCGGAAATTTTGCACGGTGAAACTTTGGGCCCGGGGGGCGTTTTTACGCGGACTTTCGGCAGCCGTCCTGCGCTCTCAAAATTTTTTTCGCAGTTTCACATGCCCATCTTCAAACGACGATTCCCAAGCAACTAAAAGAGTCTAACTATCGCAGTAAGTTTCAGAATCTGCGGAATATATTCTAGTTTCATAATAACCGCACCGGAAATTTTGCACGGTGAAACTTTGGGCCCGGGGGGCGTTTTTACGCGGACTTTCGGCAGCCGTCCTGCGCTCTCAAAATTTTTCTCGCAGTTTCACATGCCCATCTTCAAACGACGATTCCCAAGCAACTAAAAGAGTCTAACTATCGCAGTAAGTTTCAGAATCTGCGAAATGTATTCTAGTTTCATAATAACATCACCGGGAATTTTGCACGGTGAAACTTTAGGCCCGGGGGGCGTTTTTACACGGACTTTCGGCAGCCGTCCTGCGCTCTCAAAATTTTTCTCGCAGTTTCACATGCCCATCTTCAAACGACGATTCCCAAGCAACTAAAAGAGTCTAACTATCGCAATAACTTTCAGAATCTGCGAAATGTATTCTAGTTTCATAATAACCGCACCGGAAATTTTGCACGGTGAAACTTTGGGCCCAGGGGGCGTTTTTACGCGGACTTTCGGCAGCCGTCCTGCGCTCTCAAAATTTTTCTCGCAGTTTCACATGCCCATCTTCAAACGACGATTCCCAAGCAACTAAAAGAGTCTAACTATCGCAGTAAGTTTCAGAATCTGCGGAATATATTCTAGTTTCATAATAACCGCACCGGAAATTTTGCACGGTGAAACTTTGGGCCCGGGGGGCGTTTTTACGCGGACTTTCGGCAGCCGTCCTGCGCTCTCAAAATTTTTTTCGCAGTTTCACATGCCCATCTTCAAACGACGATTCCCAAGCAACTAAAAGAGTCTAACTATCGCAGTAAGTTTCAGAATCTGCGGAATATATTCTAGTTTCATAATAACCGCACCGGAAATTTTGCACGGTGAAACTTTGGGCCCGGGGGGCGTTTTTACGCGGACTTTCGGCAGCCGTCCTGCGCTCTCAAAATTTTTCTCGCAGTTTCACATGCCCATCTTCAAACGACGATTCCCAAGCAACTAAAAGAGTCTAACTATCGCAGTAAGTTTCAGAATCTGCGAAATGTATTCTAGTTTCATAATAACATCACCGGGAATTTTGCACGGTGAAACTTTAGGCCCGGGGGGCGTTTTTACGCGGACTTTCGGCAGCCGTCCTGCGCTCTCAAAATTTTTCTCGCAGTTTCACATGCCCATCTTCAAACGACGATTCCCAAGCAACTAAAAGAGTCTAACTATCGCAATAACTTTCAGAATCTGCGAAATGTATTCTAGTTTCATAATAACCGCACCGGAAATTTTGCACGGTGAAACTTTGGGCCCGGGGGGCGTTTTTACGCGGACTTTCGGCAGCCGTCCTGCGCTCTCAAAATTTTTCTCGCAGTTTCACATGCCCATCTTCAAACGACGATTCCCAAGCAACTAAAAGAGTCTAACTATCGCAGTAAGTTTCAGAATCTGCGGAATATATTCTAGTTTCATAATAACCGCACCGGAAATTTTGCACGGTGAAACTTTGGGCCCGGGGGGCGTTTTTACGCGGACTTTCGGCAGCCGTCCTGCGCTCTCAAATTTTTTCTCGCAGTTTCACATGCCCATCTTCAAACGACGATTCCCAAGCAACTAAAAGAGTCTAACTATCGCAGTAAGTTTCAGAATCTGCGAAATGTATTCTAGTTTCATAATAACATCACCGGGAATTTTGCACGGTGAAACTTTAGGCCCGGGGGGCGTTTTTACGCGGACTTTCGGCAGCCGTCCTGCGCTCTCAAAATTTTTCTCGCAGTTTCACATGCCCATCTTCAAACGACGATTCCCAAGCAACTAAAAGAGTCTAACTATCGCAATAACTTTCAGAATCTGCGAAATGTATTCTAGTTTCATAATAACCGCATCGGAAATTTTGCACGGTGAAACTTTGGGCCCGGGGGGCGTTTTTACGCGGACTTTCGGCAGCCGTCCTGCGCTCTCAAAATTTTTTTCGCAGTTTCACATGCCCATCTTCAAACGACGATTCCCAAGCAACTAAAAGAGTCTAACTATCGCAGTAAGTTTCAGAATCTGCGGAATATATTCTAGTTTCATAATAACCGCACCGGAAATTTTGCACTGTGAAACTTTGGGCCCGGGGGGCGTTTTTACGCGGACTTTCGGCAGCCGTCCTGCGCTCTCAAAATTTTTCTCGCAGTTTCACATGCCCATCTTCAAACGACGATTCCCAAGCAACTAAAAGAGTCTAACTATCGCAATAACTTTCAGAATCTGCGAAATGTATTCTAGTTTCATAATAACCGCACCGGAAATTTTGCACGGTGAAACTTTGGGCCCGGGGGGCGTTTTTACGCGGACTTTCGGCAGCCGTCCTGCGCTCTCAAAATTTTTTTCGCAGTTTCACATGCCCATCTTCAAACGACGATTCCCAAGCAACTAAAAGAGTCTAACTATCGCAGTAAGTTTCAGAATCTGCGGAATATATTCTAGTTTCATAATAACCGCACCGGAAATTTTGCACGGTGAAACTTTGGGCCCGGGGGGCGTTTTTACGCGGACTTTCGGCAGCCGTCCTGCGCTCTCAAAATTTTTCTCGCAGTTTCACATGCCCATCTTCAAACGACGATTCCCAAGCAACTAAAAGAGTCTAACTATCGCAGTAAGTTTCAGAATCTGCGAAATGTATTCTAGTTTCATAATAACATCACCGGGAATTTTGCACGGTGAAACTTTAGGCCCGGGGGGCGTTTTTACGCGGACTTTCGGCAGCCGTCCTGCGCTCTCAAAATTTTTCTCGCAGTTTCACATGCCCATCTTCAAACGACGATTCCCAAGCAACTAAAAGAGTCTAACTATCGCAATAACTTTCAGAATCTGCGAAATGTATTCTAGTTTCATAATAACCGCACCGGAAATTTTGCACGGTGAAACTTTGGGCCCGGGGGGCGTTTTTACGCGGACTTTCGGCAGCCGTCCTGCGCTCTCAAAATTTTTCTCGCAGTTTCACATGCCCATCTTCAAACGACGATTCCCAAGCAACTAAAAGAGTCTAACTATCGCAGTAAGTTTCAGAATCTGCGGAATATATTCTAGTTTCATAATAACCGCACCGGAAATTTTGCACGGTGAAACTTTGGGCCCGGGGGGCGTTTTTACGCGGACTTTCGGCAGCCGTCCTGCGCTCTCAAAATTTTTCTCGCAGTTTCACATGCCCATCTTCAAACGACGATTCCCAAGCAACTAAAAGAGTCTAACTATCGCAGTAAGTTTCAGAATCTGCGAAATGTATTCTAGTTTCATAATAACATCACCGGGAATTTTGCACGGTGAAACTTTAGGCCCGGGGGGCGTTTTTACGCGGACTTTCGGCAGCCGTCCTGCGCTCTCAAAATTTTTCTCGCAGTTTCACATGCCCATCTTCAAACGACGATTCCCAAGCAACTAAAAGAGTCTAACTATCGCAATAACTTTCAGAATCTGCGAAATGTATTCTAGTTTCATAATAACCGCACCGGAAATTTTGCACGGTGAAACTTTGGGCCCGGGGGGCGTTTTTACGCGGACTTTCGGCAGCCGTCCTGCGCTCTCAAAATTTTTTTCGCAGTTTCACATGCCCATCTTCAAACGACGATTCCCAAGCAACTAAAAGAGTCTAACTATCGCAGTACGTTTCAGAATCTGCGGAATATATTCTAGTTTCATAATAACCGCACCGGAAATTTTGCACGGTGAAACTTTGGGCCCGGGGGGCGTTTTTACGCGGACTTTCGGCAGCCGTCCTGCGCTCTCAAAATTTTTCTCGCAGTTTCACATGCCCATCTTCAAACGACGATTCCCAAGCAACTAAAAGGGTCTAACTATCGCAGTAAGTTTCAGAATCTGCGAAATGTATTCTAGTTTCATAATAACATCACCGGGAATTTTGCACGGTGAAACTTTAGGCCCGGGGGGCGTTTTTACGCGGACTTTCGGCAGCCGTCCTGCGCTCTCAAAATTTTTCTCGCAGTTTCACATGCCCATCTTCAAACGACGATTCCCAAGCAACTAAAAGAGTCTAACTATCGCAATAACTTTCAGAATCTGCGAAATGTATTCTAGTTTCATAATAACCGCACCGGAAATTTTGCACGGTGAAACTTTGGGCCCAGGGGGCGTTTTTACGCGGACTTTCGGCAGCCGTCCTGCGCTCTCAAAATTTTTCTCGCAGTTTCACATGCCCATCTTCAAACGACGATTCCCAAGCAACTAAAAGAGTCTAACTATCGCAGTAAGTTTCAGAATCTGCGGAATATATTCTAGTTTCATAATAACCGCACCGGAAATTTTGCACGGTGAAACTTTGGGCCCGGGGGGCGTTTTCACGCGGACTTTCGGCAGCCGTCCTGCGCTCTCAAAATTTTTTTCGCAGTTTCACATGCCCATCTTCAAACGACGATTCCCAAGCAACTAAAAGAGTCTAACTATCGCAGTAAGTTTCAGAATCTGCGGAATATATTCTAGTTTCATAATAACCGCACCGGAAATTTTGCACGGTGAAACTTTGGGCCCGGGGGGCGTTTTTACGCGGACTTTCGGCAGCCGTCCTGCGCTCTCAAAATTTTTCTCGCAGTTTCACATGCCCATCTTCAAACGACGATTCCCAAGCAACTAAAAGAGTCTAACTATCGCAGTAAGTTTCAGAATCTGCGAAATGTATTCTAGTTTCATAATAACATCACCGGGAATTTTGCACGGTGAAACTTTAGGCCCGGGGGGCGTTTTTACGCGGACTTTCGGCAGCCGTCCTGCGCTCTCAAAATTTTTCTCGCAGTTTCACATGCCCATCTTCAAACGACGATTCCCAAGCAACTAAAAGAGTCTAACTATCGCAATAACTTTCAGAATCTGCGAAATGTATTCTAGTTTCATAATAACCGCACCGGAAATTTTGCACGGTGAAACTTTGGGCCCGGGGGGCGTTTTTACGCGGACTTTCGGCAGCCGTCCTGCGCTCTCAAAATTTTTCTCGCAGTTTCACATGCCCATCTTCAAACGACGATTCCCAAGCAACTAAAAGAGTCTAACTATCGCAGTAAGTTTCAGAATCTGCGGAATATATTCTAGTTTCATAATAACCGCACCGGAAATTTTGCACGGTGAAACTTTGGGCCCGGGGGGCGTTTTTACGCGGACTTTCGGCAGCCGTCCTGCGCTCTCAAAATTTTTCTCGCAGTTTCACATGCCCATCTTCAAACGACGATTCCCAAGCAACTAAAAGAGTCTAACTATCGCAGTAAGTTTCAGAATCTGCGAAATGTATTCTAGTTTCATAATAACATCACCGGGAATTTTGCACGGTGAAACTTTAGGCCCGGGGGGCGTTTTTACGCGGACTTTCGGCAGCCGTCCTGCGCTCTCAAAATTTTTCTCGCAGTTTCACATGCCCATCTTCAAACGACGATTCCCAAGCAACTAAAAGAGTCTAACTATCGCAATAACTTTCAGAATCTGCGAAATGTATTCTAGTTTCATAATAACCGCATTGGAAATTTTGCACGGTGAAACTTTGGGCCCGGGGGGCGTTTTTACGCGGACTTTCGGCAGCCGTCCTGCGCTCTCAAAATTTTTTTCGCAGTTTCACATGCCCATCTTCAAACGACGATTCCCAAGCAACTAAAAGAGTCTAACTATCGCAGTAAGTTTCAGAATCTGCGGAATATATTCTAGTTTCATAATAACCGCACCGGAAATTTTGCACGGTGAAACTTTGGGCCCGGGGGGCGTTTTTACGCGGACTTTCGGCAGCCGTCCTGCGCTCTCAAAATTTTTCTCGCAGTTTCACATGCCCATCTTCAAACGACGATTCCCAAGCAACTAAAAGAGTCTAACTATCGCAATAACTTTCAGAATCTGCGAAATGTATTCTAGTTTCATAATAACCGCACCGGAAATTTTGCACGGTGAAACTTTGGGCCCGGGGGGCGTTTTTACGCGGACTTTCGGCAGCCGTCCTGCGCTCTCAAAATTTTTCTCGCAGTTTCACATGCCCATCTTCAAACGACGATTCCCAAGCAACTAAAAGAGTCTAACTATCGCAGTAAGTTTCAGAATCTGCGGAATATATTCTAGTTTCATAATAACCGCACCGGAAATTTTGCACGGTGAAACTTTGGGCCCGGGGGGCGTTTTTACGCGGACTTTCGGCAGCCGTCCTGCGCTCTAAAAATTTTTCTCGCAGTTTCACATGCCCATCTTCAAACGACGATTCCCAAGCAACTAAAAGAGTCTAACTATCGCAGTAAGTTTCAGAATCTGCGAAATGTATTCTAGTTTCATAATAACATCACCGGGAATTTTGCACGGTGAAACTTTAGGCCCGGGGGGCGTTTTTACGCGGACTTTCGGCAGCCGTCCTGCGCTCTCAAAATTTTTCTCGCAGTTTCACATGCCCATCTTCAAACGACGATTCCCAAGCAACTAAAAGAGTCTAACTATCGCAATAACTTTCAGAATCTGCGAAATGTATTCTAGTTTCATAATAACCGCACCGGAAATTTTGCACGGTGAAACTTTGGGCCCGGGGGGCGTTTTTACGCGGACTTTCGGCAGCCGTCCTGCGCTCTCAAAATTTTTTTCGCAGTTTCACATGCCCATCTTCAAACGACGATTCCCAAGCAACTAAAAGAGTCTAACTATCGCAGTAAGTTTCAGAATCTGCGGAATATATTCTAGTTTCATAATAACCGCACCGGAAATTTTGCACGGTGAAACTTTGGGCCCGGGGGGCGTTTTTACGCGGACTTTCGGCAGCCGTCCTGCGCTCTCAAAATTTTTCTCGCAGTTTCACATGCCCATCTTCAAACGACGATTCCCAAGCAACTAAAAGGGTCTAACTATCGCAGTAAGTTTCAGAATCTGCGAAATGTATTCTAGTTTCATAATAACATCACCGGGAATTTTGCACGGTGAAACTTTAGGCCCGGGGGGCGTTTTTACGCGGACTTTCGGCAGCCGTCCTGCGCTCTCAAAATTTTTCTCGCAGTTTCACATGCCCATCTTCAAACGACGATTCCCAAGCAACTAAAAGAGTCTAACTATCGCAATAACTTTCAGAATCTGCGAAATGTATTCTAGTTTCATAATAACCGCACCGGAAATTTTGCACGGTGAAACTTTGGGCCCAGGGGGCGTTTTTACGCGGACTTTCGGCAGCCGTCCTGCGCTCTCAAAATTTTTCTCGCAGTTTCACATGCCCATCTTCAAACGACGATTCCCAAGCAACTAAAAGAGTCTAACTATCGCAGTAAGTTTCAGAATCTGCGGAATATATTCTAGTTTCATAATAACCGCACCGGAAATTTTGCACGGTGAAACTTTGGGCCCGGGGGGCGTTTTCACGCGGACTTTCGGCAGCCGTCCTGCGCTCTCAAAATTTTTTTCGCAGTTTCACATGCCCATCTTCAAACGACGATTCCCAAGCAACTAAAAGAGTCTAACTATCGCAGTAAGTTTCAGAATCTGCGGAATATATTCTAGTTTCATAATAACCGCACCGGAAATTTTGCACGGTGAAACTTTGGGCCCGGGGGGCGTTTTTACGCGGACTTTCGGCAGCCGTCCTGCGCTCTCAAAATTTTTCTCGCAGTTTCACATGCCCATCTTCAAACGACGATTCCCAAGCAACTAAAAGAGTCTAACTATCGCAGTAAGTTTCAGAATCTGCGAAATGTATTCTAGTTTCATAATAACATCACCGGGAATTTTGCACGGTGAAACTTTAGGCCCGGGGGGCGTTTTTACGCGGACTTTCGGCAGCCGTCCTGCGCTCTCAAAATTTTTCTCGCAGTTTCACATGCCCATCTTCAAACGACGATTCCCAAGCAACTAAAAGAGTCTAACTATCGCAATAACTTTCAGAATCTGCGAAATGTATTCTAGTTTCATAATAACCGCACCGGAAATTTTGCACGGTGAAACTTTGGGCCCGGGGGGCGTTTTTACGCGGACTTTCGGCAGCCGTCCTGCGCTCTCAAAATTTTTCTCGCAGTTTCACATGCCCATCTTCAAACGACGATTCCCAAGCAACTAAAAGAGTCTAACTATCGCAGTAAGTTTCAGAATCTGCGGAATATATTCTAGTTTCATAATAACCGCACCGGAAATTTTGCACGGTGAAACTTTGGGCCCGGGGGGCGTTTTTACGCGGACTTTCGGCAGCCGTCCTGCGCTCTCAAAATTTTTCTCGCAGTTTCACATGCCCATCTTCAAACGACGATTCCCAAGCAACTAAAAGAGTCTAACTATCGCAGTAAGTTTCAGAATCTGCGAAATGTATTCTAGTTTCATAATAACATCACCGGGAATTTTGCACGGTGAAACTTTAGGCCCGGGGGGCGTTTTTACGCGGACTTTCGGCAGCCGTCCTGCGCTCTCAAAATTTTTCTCGCAGTTTCACATGCCCATCTTCAAACGACGATTCCCAAGCAACTAAAAGAGTCTAACTATCGCAATAACTTTCAGAATCTGCGAAATGTATTCTAGTTTCATAATAACCGCATTGGAAATTTTGCACGGTGAAACTTTGGGCCCGGGGGGCGTTTTTACGCGGACTTTCGGCAGCCGTCCTGCGCTCTCAAAATTTTTTTCGCAGTTTCACATGCCCATCTTCAAACGACGATTCCCAAGCAACTAAAAGAGTCTAACTATCGCAGTAAGTTTCAGAATCTGCGGAATATATTCTAGTTTCATAATAACCGCACCGGAAATTTTGCACGGTGAAACTTTGGGCCCGGGGGGCGTTTTTACGCGGACTTTCGGCAGCCGTCCTGCGCTCTCAAAATTTTTCTCGCAGTTTCACATGCCCATCTTCAAACGACGATTCCCAAGCAACTAAAAGAGTCTAACTATCGCAATAACTTTCAGAATCTGCGAAATGTATTCTAGTTTCATAATAACCGCACCGGAAATTTTGCACGGTGAAACTTTGGGCCCGGGGGGCGTTTTTACGCGGACTTTCGGCAGCCGTCCTGCGCTCTCAAAATTTTTCTCGCAGTTTCACATGCCCATCTTCAAACGACGATTCCCAAGCAACTAAAAGAGTCTAACTATCGCAGTAAGTTTCAGAATCTGCGGAATATATTCTAGTTTCATAATAACCGCACCGGAAATTTTGCACGGTGAAACTTTGGGCCCGGGGGGCGTTTTTACGCGGACTTTCGGCAGCCGTCCTGCGCTCTAAAAATTTTTCTCGCAGTTTCACATGCCCATCTTCAAACGACGATTCCCAAGCAACTAAAAGAGTCTAACTATCGCAGTAAGTTTCAGAATCTGCGAAATGTATTCTAGTTTCATAATAACATCACCGGGAATTTTGCACGGTGAAACTTTAGGCCCGGGGGGCGTTTTTACGCGGACTTTCGGCAGCCGTCCTGCGCTCTCAAAATTTTTCTCGCAGTTTCACATGCCCATCTTCAAACGACGATTCCCAAGCAACTAAAAGAGTCTAACTATCGCAATAACTTTCAGAATCTGCGAAATGTATTCTAGTTTCATAATAACCGCACCGGAAATTTTGCACGGTGAAACTTAGGGCCCGGGGGGCGTTTTTACGCGGACTTTCGGCAGCCGTCCTGCGCTCTCAAAATTTTTTTCGCAGTTTCACATGCCCATCTTCAAACGACGATTCCCAAGCAACTAAAAGAGTCTAACTATTGCAGTAAGTTTCAGAATCTGCGGAATATATTCTAGTTTCATAATAACCGCACCGGAAATTTTGCACGGTGAAACTTTGGGCCCGCGGGGCGTTTTTACGCGGACTTTCGGCAGCCGTCCTGCGCTCTCAAAATTTTTCTCGCAGTTTCACATGCCCATCTTCAAACGACGATTCCCAAGCAACTAAAAGAGTCTAACTATCGCAGTAAGTTTCAGAATCTGCGAAATGTATTCTAGTTTCATAATAACATCACCGGGAATTTTGCACGGTGAAACTTTAGGCCTGGGGGGCGTTTTTACGCGGACTTTCGGCAGCCGTCCTGCGCTCTCAAAATTTTTCTCGCAGTTTCACATGCCCATCTTCAAACGACGATTCCCAAGCAACTAAAAGAGTCTAACTATCGCAATAACTTTCAGAATCTGCGAAATGTATTCTAGTTTCATAATAACCGCACCGGAAATTTTGCACGGTGAAACTTTGGGCCCGGGGGGCGTTTTTACGCGGACTTTCGGCAGCCGTCCTGCGCTCTCAAAATTTTTCTCGCAGTTTCACATGCCCATCTTCAAACGACGATTCCCAAGCAACTAAAAGAGTCTAACTATCGCAGTAAGTTTCAGAATCTGCGGAATATATTCTAGTTTCATAATAACCGCACCGGAAATTTTGCACGGTGAAACTTTGGGCCCGGGGGGCGTTTTTACGCGGACTTTCGGCAGCCGTCCTGCGCTCTCAAAATTTTTCTCGCAGTTTCACATGCCCATCTTCAAACGACGATTCCCAAGCAACTAAAAGAGTCTAACTATCGCAGTAAGTTTCAGAATCTGCGAAATGTATTCTAGTTTCATAATAACATCACCGGGAATTTTGCACGGTGAAACTTTAGGCCCGGGGGGCGTTTTTACGCGGACTTTCGGCAGCCGTCCTGCGCTCTCAAAATTTTTCTCGCAGTTTCACATGCCCATCTTCAAACGACGATTCCCAAGCAACTAAAAGAGTCTAACTATCGCAATAACTTTCAGAATCTGCGAAATGTATTCTAGTTTCATAATAACCGCACCGGAAATTTTGCACGGTGAAACTTTGGGCCCGGGGGGCGTTTTTACGCGGACTTTCGGCAGCCGTCCTGCGCTCTCAAAATTTTTCTCGCAGTTTCACATGCCCATCTTCAAACGACGATTCCCAAGCAACTAAAAGAGTCTAACTATCGCAGTAAATTTCAGAATCTGCGAAATGTATTCTAGTTTCATAATAACATCACCGGGAATTTTGCACGGTGAAACTTTAGGCCCGGGGGGCGTTTTTACGCAGACTTTCGGCAGCCGTCCTGCGCTCTCAAAATTTTTCTCGCAGTTTCACATGCCCATCTTCAAACGACGATTCCCAAGCAACTAAAAGAGTCTAACTATCGCAATAACTTTCAGAATCTGCGAAATGTATTCTAGTTTCATAATAACATCACCGGGAATTTTGCACGGTGAAACTTTAGGCCCGGGGGGCGTTTTTACGCAGACTTTCGGCAGCCGTCCTGCGCTCTCAAAATTTTTCTCGCAGTTTCACATGCCCATCTTCAAACGACGATTCCCAAGCAACTAAAAGAGTCTAACTATCGCAGTAAGTTTCAGAATCTGCGGAATATATTCTAGTTTCATAATAACCGCACCGGAAATTTTGCACGGTGAAACTTTGGGCCCGGGGGGCGTTTTTACGCGGACTTTCGGCAGCCGTCCTGCGCTCTCAAAATTTTTTTCGCAGTTTCACATGCCCATCTTCAAACGACGATTCCCAAGCAACTAAAAGAGTCTAACTATCGCAGTAAGTTTCAGAATCTGCGGAATATATTCTAGTTTCATAATAACCGCACCGGAAATTTTGCACGGTGAAACTTTGGGCCCGGGGGGCGTTTTTACGCGGACTTTCGGCAGCCGTCCTGCGCTCTCAAAATTTTTCTCGCAGTTTCACATGCCCATCTTCAAACGACGATTCCCAAGCAACTAAAAGAGTCTAACTATCGCAGTAAGTTTCAGAATCTGCGAAATGTATTCTAGTTTCATAATAACATCACCGGGAATTTTGCACGGTGAAACTTTAGGCCCGGGGGGCGTTTTTACGCGGACTTTCGGCAGCCGTCCTGCGCTTTCAAAATTTTTCTCGCAGTTTCACATGCCCATCTTCAAACGACGATTCCCAAGCAACTAAAAGAGTCTAACTATCGCAATAACTTTCAGAATCTGCGAAATGTATTCTAGTTTCATAATAACCGCACCGGAAATTTTGCACGGTGAAACTTTGGGCCCGGGGGGCGTTTTTACGCGGACTTTCGGCAGCCGTCCTGCGCTCTCAAAATTTTTCTCGCAGTTTCACATGCCCATCTTCAAACGACGATTCCCAAGCAACTAAAAGAGTCTAACTATCGCAGTAAGTTTCAGAATCTGCGGAATATATTCTAGTTTCATAATAACCGCACCGGAAATTTTGCACGGTGAAACTTTGGGCCCGGGGGGCGTTTTTACGCGGACTTTCGGCAGCCGTCCTGCGCTCTCAAAATTTTTCTCGCAGTTTCACATGCCCATCTTCAAACGACGATTCCCAAGCAACTAAAAGAGTCTAACTATCGCAGTAAGTTTCAGAATCTGCGAAATGTATTCTAGTTTCATAATAACATCACCGGGAATTTTGCACGGTGAAACTTTAGGCCCGGGGGGCGTTTTTACGCGGACTTTCGGCAGCCGTCCTGCGCTCTCAAAATTTTTCTCGCAGTTTCACATGCCCATCTTCAAACGACGATTCCCAAGCAACTAAAAGAGTCTAACTATCGCAATAACTTTCAGAATCTGCGAAATGTATTCTAGTTTCATAATAACCGCACCGGAAATTTTGCACGGTGAAACTTTGGGCCCGGGGGGCGTTTTTACGCGGACTTTCGGCAGCCGTCCTGCGCTCTCAAAATTTTTTTCGCAGTTTCACATGCCCATCTTCAAACGACGATTCCCAAGCAACTAAAAGAGTCTAACTATCGCAGTAAGTTTCAGAATCTGCGGAATATATTCTAGTTTCATAATAACCGCACCGGAAATTTTGCACGGTGAAACTTTGGGCCCGGGGGGCGTTTTTACGCGGACTTTCGGCAGCCGTCCTGCGCTCTCAAAATTTTTCTCGCAGTTTCACATGCCCATCTTCAAACGACGATTCCCAAGCAACTAAAAGAGTCTAACTATCGCAGTAAGTTTCAGAATCTGCGAAATGTATTCTAGTTTCATAATAACATCACCGGGAATTTTGCACGGTGAAACTTTAGGCCCGGGGGGCGTTTTTACGCGGACTTTCGGCAGCCGTCCTGCGCTCTCAAAATTTTTCTCGCAGTTTCACATGCCCATCTTCAAACGACGATTCCCAAGCAACTAAAAGAGTCTAACTATCGCAATAACTTTCAGAATCTGCGAAATGTATTCTAGTTTCATAATAACCGCACCGGAAATTTTGCACGGTGAAACTTTGGGCCCGGGGGGCGTTTTTACGCGGACTTTCGGCAGCCGTCCTGCGCTCTCAAAATTTTTCTCGCAGTTTCACATGCCCATCTTCAAACGACGATTCCCAAGCAACTTAAAGAGTCTAACTATCGCAGTAAGTTTCAGAATCTGCGGAATATATTCTAGTTTCATAATAACCGCACCGGAAATTTTGCACGGTGAAACTTTGGGCCCGGGGGGCGTTTTTACGCGGACTTTCGGCAGCCGTCCTGCGCTCTCAAAATTTTTTTCGCAGTTTCACATGCCCATCTTCAAACGACGATTCCCAAGCAACTAAAAGAGTCTAACTATCGCAGTAAGTTTCAGAATCTGCGGAATATATTCTAGTTTCATAATAACCGCACCGGAAATTTTGCACGGTGAAACTTTGGGCCCGGGGGGCGTTTTTACGCGGACTTTCGGCAGCCGTCCTGCGCTCTCAAAATTTTTCTCGCAGTTTCACATGCCCATCTTCAAACGACGATTCCCAAGCAACTAAAAGAGTCTAACTATCGCAGTAAGTTTCAGAATCTGCGAAATGTATTCTAGTTTCATAATAACATCACCGGGAATTTTGCACGGTGAAACTTTAGGCCCGGGGGGCGTTTTTACGCGGACTTTCGGCAGCCGTCCTGCGCTCTCAAAATTTTTCTCGCAGTTTCACATGCCCATCTTCAAACGACGATTCCCAAGCAACTAAAAGAGTCTAACTATCGCAATAACTTTCAGAATCTGCGAAATGTATTCTAGTTTCATAATAACCGCACCGGAAATTTTGCACGGTGAAACTTTGGGCCCGGGGGGCGTTTTTACGCGGACTTTCGGCAGCCGTCCTGCGCTCTCAAAATTTTTTTCGCAGTTTCACATGCCCATCTTCAAACGACGATTCCCAAGCAACTAAAAGAGTCTAACTATCGCAGTAAGTTTCAGAATCTGCGGAATATATTCTAGTTTCATAATAACCGCACCGGAAATTTTGCACGGTGAAACTTTGGGCCCGGGGGGCGTTTTTACGCGGACTTTCGGCAGCCGTCCTGCGCTCTCAAAATTTTTCTCGCAGTTTCACATGCCCATCTTCAAACGACGATTCCCAAGCAACTAAAAGAGTCTAACTATCGCAGTAAGTTTCAGAATCTGCGAAATGTATTCTAGTTTCATAATAACATCACCGGGAATTTTGCACGGTGAAACTTTAGGCCCGGGGGGCGTTTTTACGCGGACTTTCGGCAGCCGTCCTGCGCTCTCAAAATTTTTCTCGCAGTTTCACATGCCCATCTTCAAACGACGATTCCCAAGCAACTAAAAGAGTCTAACTATCGCAATAACTTTCAGAATCTGCGAAATGTATTCTAGTTTCATAATAACCGCACCGGAAATTTTGCACGGTGAAACTTTGGGCCCGGGGGGCGTTTTTACGCGGACTTTCGGCAGCCGTCCTGCGCTCTCAAAATTTTTTTCGCAGTTTCACATGCCCATCTTCAAACGACGATTCCCAAGCAACTAAAAGAGTCTAACTATCGCAGTAAGTTTCAGAATCTGCGGAATATATTCTAGTTTCATAATAACCGCACCGGAAATTTTGCACGGTGAAACTTTGGGCCCGGGGGGCGTTTTTACGCGGACTTTCGGCAGCCGTCCTGCGCTCTCAAAATTTTTCTCGCAGTTTCACATGCCCATCTTCAAACGACGATTCCCAAGCAACTAAAAGAGTCTAACTATCGCAGTAAGTTTCAGAATCTGCGAAATGTATTCTTGTTTCATAATAACATCACCGGGAATTTTGCACGGTGAAACTTTAGGCCCGGGGGGCGTTTTTACGCGGACTTTCGGCAGCCGTCCTGCGCTCTCAAAATTTTTCTCGCAGTTTCACATGCCCATCTTCAAACGACGATTCCCAAGCAACTAAAAGAGTCTAACTATCGCAATAACTTTCAGAATCTGCGAAATGTATTCTAGTTTCATAATAACCGCACCGGAAATTTTGCACGGTGAAACTTTGGGCCCGGGGGGCGTTTTTACGCGGACTTTCGGCAGCCGTCCTGCGCTCTCAAAATTTTTTTCGCAGTTTCACATGCCCATCTTCAAACGACGATTCCCAAGCAACTAAAAGAGTCTAACTATCGCAGTAAGTTTCAGAATCTGCGGAATATATTCTAGTTTCATAATAACCGCACCGGAAATTTTGCACGGTGAAACTTTGGGCCCGGGGGGCGTTTTTACGCGGACTTTCGGCAGCCGTCCTGCGCTCTCAAAATTTTTCTCGCAGTTTCACATGCCCATCTTCAAACGACGATTCCCAAGCAACTAAAAGAGTCTAACTATCGCAGTAAGTTTCAGAATCTGCGAAATGTATTCTAGTTTCATAATAACATCACCGGGAATTTTGCACGGTGAAACTTTAGGCCCGGGGGGCGTTTTTACGCGGACTTTCGGCAGCCGTCCTGCGCTCTCAAAATTTTTCTCGCAGTTTCACATGCCCATCTTCAAACGACGATTCCCAAGCAACTAAAAGAGTCTAACTATCGCAATAACTTTCAGAATCTGCGAAATGTATTCTAGTTTCATAATAACCGCACCGGAAATTTTGCACGGTGAAACTTTGGGCCCGGGGGGCGTTTTTACGCGGACTTTCGGCAGCCGTCCTGCGCTCTCAAAATTTTTCTCGCAGTTTCACATGCCCATCTTCAAACGACGATTCCCAAGCAACTTAAAGAGTCTAACTATCGCAGTAAGTTTCAGAATCTGCGGAATATATTCTAGTTTCATAATAACCGCACCGGAAATTTTGCACGGTGAAACTTTGGGCCCGGGGGGCGTTTTTACGCGGACTTTCGGCAGCCGTCCTGCGCTCTCAAAATTTTTCTCGCAGTTTCACATGCCCATCTTCAAACGACGATTCCCAAGCAACTAAAAGAGTCTAACTATCGCAGTAAGTTTCAGAATCTGCGAAATGTATTCTAGTTTCATAATAACATCACCGGGAATTTTGCACGGTGAAACTTTAGGCCCGGGGGGCGTTTTTACGCGGACTTTCGGCAGCCGTCCTGCGCTCTCAAAATTTTTCTCGCAGTTTCACATGCCCATCTTCAAACGACGATTCCCAAGCAACTAAAAGAGTCTAACTATCGCAATAACTTTCAGAATCTGCGAAATGTATTCTAGTTTCATAATAACCGCACCGGAAATTTTGCACGGTGAAACTTTGGGCCCGGGGGGCGTTTTTACGCGGACTTTCGGCAGCCGTCCTGCGCTCTCAAAATTTTTCTCGCAGTTTCACATGCCCATCTTCAAACGACGATTCCCAAGCAACTAAAAGAGTCTAACTATCGCAGTAAGTTTCAGAATCTGCGGAATATATTCTAGTTTCATAATAACCGCACCGGAAATTTTGCACGGTGAAACTTTGGGCCCGGGGGGCGTTTTTACGCGGACTTTCGGCAGCCGTCCTGCGCTCTCAAAATTTTTCTCGCAGTTTCACATGCCCATCTTCAAACGACGATTCCCAAGCAACTAAAAGAGTCTAACTATCGCAATAACTTTCAGAATCTGCGAAATGTATTCTAGTTTCATAATAACCGCACCGGAAATTTTGCACGGTGAAACTTTGGGCCCGGGGGGCGTTTTTACGCGGACTTTCGGCAGCCGTCCTGCGCTCTCAAAATTTTTTTCGCAGTTTCACATGCCCATCTTCAAACGACGATTCCCAAGCAACTAAAAGAGTCTAACTATCGCAGTAAGTTTCAGAATCTGCGGAATATATTCTAGTTTCATAATAACCGCACCGGAAATTTTGCACGGTGAAACTTTGGGCCCGGGGGGCGTTTTTACGCGGACTTTCGGCAGCCGTCCTGCGCTCTCAAAATTTTTCTCGCAGTTTCACATGCCCATCTTCAAACGACGATTCCCAAGCAACTAAAAGAGTCTAACTATCGCAGTAAGTTTCAGAATCTGCGAAATGTATTCTAGTTTCATAATAACATCACCGGGAATTTTGCACGGTGAAACTTTAGGCCCGGGGGGCGTTTTTACGCGGACTTTCGGCAGCCGTCCTGCGCTCTCAAAATTTTTCTCGCAGTTTCACATGCCCATCTTCAAACGACGATTCCCAAGCAACTAAAAGAGTCTAACTATCGCAATAACTTTCAGAATCTGCGAAATGTATTCTAGTTTCATAATAACCGCACCGGAAATTTTGCACGGTGAAACTTTGGGCCCGGGGGGCGTTTTTACGCGGACTTTCGGCAGCCGTCCTGCCCTCTCAAAATTTTTCTCGCAGTTTCACATGCCCATCTTCAAACGACGATTCCCAAGCAACTAAAAGAGTCTAACTATCGCAGTAAGTTTCAGAATTTGCGGAATATATTCTAGTTTCATAATAACCGCACCGGAAATTTTGCACGGTGAAACTTTGGGCCCGGGGGGCGTTTTTACGCGGACTTTCGGCAGCCGTCCTGCGCTCTCAAAATTTTTCTCGCAGTTTCACATGCCCATCTTCAAACGACGATTCCCAAGCAACTAAAAGAGTCTAACTATCGCAGTAAGTTTCAGAATCTGCGAAATGTATTCTAGTTTCATAATAACATCACCGGGAATTTTGCACGGTGAAACTTTAGGCCCGGGGGGCGTTTTTACGCGGACTTTCGGCAGCCGTCCTGCGCTCTCAAAATTTTTCTCGCAGTTTCACATGCCCATCTTCAAACGACGATTCCCAAGCAACTAAAAGAGTCTAACTATCGCAATAACTTTCAGAATCTGCGAAATGTATTCTAGTTTCATAATAACCGCACCGGAAATTTTGCACGGTGAAACTTTGGGCCCGGGGGGCGTTTTTACGCGGACTTTCGGCAGCCGTCCTGCGCTCTCAAAATTTTTTTCGCAGTTTCACATGCCCATCTTCAAACGACGATTCCCAAGCAACTAAAAGAGTCTAACTATCGCAGTAAGTTTCAGAATCTGCGGAATATATTCTAGTTTCATAATAACCGCACCGGAAATTTTGCACGGTGAAACTTTGGGCCCGGGGGGCGTTTTTACGCGGACTTTCGGCAGCCGTCCTGCGCTCTCAAAATTTTTCTCGCAGTTTCACATGCCCATCTTCAAACGACGATTCCCAAGCAACTAAAAGAGTCTAACTATCGCAATAACTTTCAGAATCTGCGAAATGTATTCTAGTTTCATAATAACCGCACCGGAAATTTTGCACGGTGAAACTTTGGGCCCGGGGGGCGTTTTTACGCGGACTTTCGGCAGCCGTCCTGCGCTCTCAAAATTTTTCTCGCAGTTTCACATGCCCATCTTCAAACGACGATTCCCAAGCAACTAAAAGAGTCTAACTATCGCAATAACTTTCAGAATCTGCGAAATGTATTCTAGTTTCATAATAACCGCACCGGAAATTTTGCACGGTGAAACTTTGGGCCCGGGGGGCGTTTTTACGCGGACTTTCGACAGCCGTCCTGCGCTCTCAAAATTTTTCTCGCAGTTTCACATGCCCATCTTCAAACGACGATTCCCAAGCAACTAAAAGAGTCTAACTATCGCAGTAAGTTTCAGAATCTGCGAAATGTATTCTAGTTTCATAATAACATCACCGGGAATTTTGCACGGTGAAACTTTAGGCCCGGGGGGCGTTTTTACGCAGACTTTCGGCAGCCGTCCTGCGCTCTCAAAATTTTTCTCGCAGTTTCACATGCCCATCTTCAAACGACGATTCCCAAGCAACTAAAAGAGTCTAACTATCGCAATAACTTTCAGAATCTGCGAAATGTATTCTAGTTTCATAATAACATCACCGGGAATTTTGCACGGTGAAACTTTAGGCCCGGGGGGCGTTTTTACGCAGACTTTCGGCAGCCGTCCTGCGCTCTCAAAATTTTTCTCGCAGTTTCACATGCCCATCTTCAAACGACGATTCCCAAGCAACTAAAAGAGTCTAACTATCGCAGTAAGTTTCAGAATCTGCGGAATATATTCTAGTTTCATAATAACCGCACCGGAAATTTTGCACGGTGAAACTTTGGGCCCGGGGGGCGTTTTTACGCGGACTTTCGGCAGCCGTCCTGCGCTCTCAAAATTTTTTTCGCAGTTTCACATGCCCATCTTCAAACGACGATTCCCAAGCAACTAAAAGAGTCTAACTATCGCAGTAAGTTTCAGAATCTGCGGAATATATTCTAGTTTCATAATAACCGCACCGGAAATTTTGCACGGTGAAACTTTGGGCCCGGGGGGTGTTTTTACGCGGACTTTCGGCAGCCGTCCTGCGCTCTCAAAATTTTTCTCGCAGTTTCACATGCCCATCTTCAAACGACGATTCCCAAGCAACTAAAAGAGTCTAACTATCGCAGTAAGTTTCAGAATCTGCGAAATGTATTCTAGTTTCATAATAACATCACCGGGAATTTTGCACGGTGAAACTTTAGGCCCGGGGGGCGTTTTTACGCGGACTTTCGGCAGCCGTCCTGCGCTCTCAAAATTTTTCTCGCAGTTTCACATGCCCATCTTCAAACGACGATTCCCAAGCAACTAAAAGAGTCTAACTATCGCAATAACTTTCAGAATCTGCGAAATGTATTCTAGTTTCATAATAACATCACCGGGAATTTTGCACGGTGAAACTTTAGGCCCGGGGGGCGTTTTTACGCAGACTTTCGGCAGCCGTCCTGCGCTCTCAAAATTTTTCTCGCAGTTTCACATGCCCATCTTCAAACGACGATTCCCAAGCAACTAAAAGAGTCTAACTATCGCAGTAAGTTTCAGAATCTGCGGAATATATTCTAGTTTCATAATAACCGCACCGGAAATTTTGCACGGTGAAACTTTGGGCCCGGGGGGCGTTTTTACGCGGACTTTCGGCAGCCGTCCTGCGCTCTCAAAATTTTTTTCGCAGTTTCACATGCCCATCTTCAAACGACGATTCCCAAGCAACTAAAAGAGTCTAACTATCGCAGTAAGTTTCAGAATCTGCGGAATATATTCTAGTTTCATAATAACCGCACCGGAAATTTTGCACGGTGAAACTTTGGGCCCGGGGGGTGTTTTTACGCGGACTTTCGGCAGCCGTCCTGCGCTCTCAAAATTTTTCTCGCAGTTTCACATGCCCATCTTCAAACGACGATTCCCAAGCAACTAAAAGAGTCTAACTATCGCAGTAAGTTTCAGAATCTGCGAAATGTATTCTAGTTTCATAATAACATCACCGGGAATTTTGCACGGTGAAACTTTAGGCCCGGGGGGCGTTTTTACGCGGACTTTCGGCAGCCGTCCTGCGCTCTCAAAATTTTTCTCGCAGTTTCACATGCCCATCTTCAAACGACGATTCCCAAGCAACTAAAAGAGTCTAACTATCGCAATAACTTTCAGAATCTGCGAAATGTATTCTAGTTTCATAATAACCGCACCGGAAATTTTGCACGGTGAAACTTTGGGCCCGGGGGGCGTTTTTACGCGGACTTTCGGCAGCCGTCCTGCGCTCTCAAAATTTTTCTCGCAGTTTCACATGCCCATCTTCAAACGACGATTCCCAAGCAACTAAAAGAGTCTAACTATCGCAGTAAGTTTCAGAATCTGCGGAATATATTCTAGTTTCATAATAACCGCACCGGAAATTTTGCACGGTGAAACTTTGGGCCCGGGGGGCGTTTTTACGCGGACTTTCGGCAGCCGTCCTGCGCTCTCAAAATTTTTCTCGCAGTTTCACATGCCCATCTTCAAACGACGATTCCCAAGCAACTAAAAGAGTCTAACTATCGCAGTAAGTTTCAGAATCTGCGAAATGTATTCTAGTTTCATAATAACATCACCGGGAATTTTGCACGGTGAAACTTTAGGCCCGGGGGGCGTTTTTACGCGGACTTTCGGCAGCCGTCCTGCGCTCTCAAAATTTTTCTCGCAGTTTCACATGCCCATCTTCAAACGACGATTCCCAAGCAACTAAAAGAGTCTAACTATCGCAATAACTTTCAGAATCTGCGAAATGTATTCTAGTTTCATAATAACCGCACCGGAAATTTTGCACGGTGAAACTTTGGGCCCGGGGGGCGTTTTTACGCGGACTTTCGGCAGCCGTCCTGCGCTCTCAAAATTTTTCTCGCAGTTTCACATGCCCATCTTCAAACGACGATTCCCAAGCAACTAAAAGAGTCTAACTATCGCAGTAAGTTTCAGAATCTGCGAAATGTATTCTAGTTTCATAATAACATCACCGGGAATTTTGCACGGTGAAACTTTAGGCCCGGGGGGCGTTTTTACGCGGACTTTCGGCAGCCGTCCTGCGCTCTCAAAATTTTTCTCGCAGTTTCACATGCCCATTTTCAAACGACGATTCCCAAGCAACTAAAAGAGTCTAACTATCGCAATAACTTTCAGAATCTGCGAAATGTATTCTAGTTTCATAATAACCGCACCGGAAATTTTGCACGGTGAAACTTTGGGCCCGGGGGGCGTTTTTACGCGGACTTTCGGCAGCCGTCCTGCGCTCTCAAAATTTTTCTCGCAGTTTCACATGCCCATCTTCAAACGACGATTCCCAAGCAACTAAAAGAGTCTAACTATCGCAGTAAGTTTCAGAATCTGCGGAATATATTCTAGTTTCATAATAACCGCACCGGAAATTTTGCACGGTGAAACTTTGGGCCCGGGGGGCGTTTTTACGCGGACTTTCGGCAGCCGTCCTGCGCTCTCAAAATTTTTTTCGCAGTTTCACATGCCCATCTTCAAACGACGATTCCCAAGCAACTAAAAGAGTCTAACTATCGCAGTAAGTTTCAGAATCTGCGGAATATATTCTAGTTTCATAATAACCGCACCGGAAATTTTGCACGGTGAAACTTTGGGCCCGGGGGGCGTTTTTACGCGGACTTTCGGCAGCCGTCCTGCGCTCTCAAAATTTTTCTCGCAGTTTCACATGCCCATCTTCAAACGACGATTCCCAAGCAACTAAAAGAGTCTAACTATCGCAGTAAGTTTCAGAATCTGCGAAATGTATTCTAGTTTCATAATAACATCACCGGGAATTTTGCACGGTGAAACTTTAGGCCCGGGGGCGTTTTTACGCGGACTTTCGGCAGCCGTCCTGCGCTCTCAAAATTTTTCTCGCAGTTTCACATGCCCATCTTCAAACGACGATTCCCAAGCAACTAAAAGAGTCTAACTATCGCAATAACTTTCAGAATCTGCGAAATGTATTCTAGTTTCATAATAACCGCACCGGAAATTTTGCACGGTGAAACTTTGGGCCCGGGGGGCGTTTTTACGCGGACTTTCGGCAGCCGTCCTGCGCTCTCAAAATTTTTCTCGCAGTTTCACATGCCCATCTTCAAACGACGATTCCCAAGCAACTAAAAGAGTCTAACTATCGCAGTAAGTTTCAGAATCTGCGAAATGTATTCTAGTTTCATAATAACATCACCGGGAATTTTGCACGGTGAAACTTTAGGCCCGGGGGGCGTTTTTACGCGGACTTTCGGCAGCCGTCCTGCGCTCTCAAAATTTTTCTCGCAGTTTCACATGCCCATCTTCAAACGACGATTCCCAAGCAACTAAAAGAGTCTAACTATCGCAATAACTTTCAGAATCTGCGAAATGTATTCTAGTTTCATAATAACCGCACCGGAAATTTTGCACGGTGAAACTTTGGGCCCGGGGGGCGTTTTTACGCGGACTTTCGGCAGCCGTCCTGCGCTCTCAAAATTTTTTTCGCAGTTTCACATGCCCATCTTCAAACGACGATTCCCAAGCAACTAAAAGAGTCTAACTATCGCAGTAAGTTTCAGAATCTGCGGAATATATTCTAGTTTCATAATAACCGCACCGGAAATTTTGCACGGTGAAACTTTGGGCCCGGGGGGCGTTTTTACGCGGACTTTCGGCAGCCGTCCTGCGCTCTCAAAATTTTTCTCGCAGTTTCACATGCCCATCTTCAAACGACGATTCCCAAGCAACTAAAAGAGTCTAACTATCGCAGTAAGTTTCAGAATCTGCGAAATGTATTCTAGTTTCATAATAACATCACCGGGAATTTTGCACGGTGAAACTTTAGGCCCGGGGGGCGTTTTTACGCGGACTTTCGGCAGCCGTCCTGCGCTCTCAAAATTTTTCTCGCAGTTTCACATGCCCATCTTCAAACGACGATTCCCAAGCAACTAAAAGAGTCTAACTATCGCAATAACTTTCAGAATCTGCGAAATGTATTCTAGTTTCATAATAACCGCACCGGAAATTTTGCACGGTGAAACTTTGGGCCCGGGGGGCGTTTTTACGCGGACTTTCGGCAGCCGTCCTGCGCTCTCAAAATTTTTCTTGCAGTTTCACATGCCCATCTTCAAACGACGATTCCCAAGCAACTAAAAGAGTCTAACTATCGCAGTAAGTTTCAGAATCTGCGGAATATATTCTAGTTTCATAATAACCGCACCGGAAATTTTGCACGGTGAAACTTTGGGCCCGGGGGGCGTTTTTACGCGGACTTTCGGCAGCCGTCCTGCGCTCTCAAAATTTTTCTCGCAGTTTCACATGCCCATCTTCAAACGACGATTCCCAAGCAACTAAAAGAGTCTAACTATCGCAGTAAGTTTCAGAATCTGCGAAATGTATTCTAGTTTCATAATAACATCACCGGGAATTTTGCACGGTGAAACTTTAGGCCCGGGGGGCGTTTTTACGCGGACTTTCGGCAGCCGTCCTGCGCTCTCAAAATTTTTCTCGCAGTTTCACATGCCCATCTTCAAACGACGATTCCCAAGCAACTAAAAGAGTCTAACTATCGCAATAACTTTCAGAATCTGCGAAATGTATTCTAGTTTCATAATAACCGCACCGGAAATTTTGCACGGTGAAACTTTGGGCCCGGGGGGCGTTTTTACGCGGACTTTCGGCAGCCGTCCTGCGCTCTCAAAATTTTTTTCGCAGTTTCACATGCCCATCTTCAAACGACGATTCCCAAGCAACTAAAAGAGTCTAACTATCGCAGTAAGTTTCAGAATCTGCGGAATATATTCTAGTTTCATAATAACCGCACCGGAAATTTTGCACGGTGAAACTTTGGGCCCGGGGGGCGTTTTTACGCGGACTTTCGGCAGCCGTCCTGCGCTCTCAAAATTTTTCTCGCAGTTTCACATGCCCATCTTCAAACGACGATTCCCAAGCAACTAAAAGAGTCTAACTATCGCAGTAAGTTTCAGAATCTGCGAAATGTATTCTAGTTTCATAATAACATCACCGGGAATTTTGCACGGTGAAACTTTAGGCCCGGGGGGCGTTTTTACGCGGACTTTCGGCAGCCGTCCTGCGCTCTCAAAATTTTTCTCGCAGTTTCACATGCCCATCTTCAAACGACGATTCCCAAGCAACTAAAAGAGTCTAACTATCGCAGTAAGTTTCAGAATCTGCGAAATGTATTCTAGTTTCATAATAACATCACCGGGAATTTTGCACGGTGAAACTTTAGGCCCGGGGGGCGTTTTTACGCGGACTTTCGGCAGCCGTCCTGCGCTCTCAAAATTTTTTTCGCAGTTTCACATGCCCATCTTCAAACGACGATTCCCAAGCAACTAAAAGAGTCTAACTATCGCAATAACTTTCAGAATCTGCGAAATGTATTCTAGTTTCATAATAACCGCACCGGAAATTTTGCACGGTGAAACTTTGGGCCCGGGGGGCGTTTTTACGCGGACTTTCGGCAGCCGTCCTGCGCTCTCAAAATTTTTCTTGCAGTTTCACATGCCCATCTTCAAACGACGATTCCCAAGCAACTAAAAGAGTCTAACTATCGCAGTAAGTTTCAGAATCTGCGGAATATATTCTAGTTTCATAATAACCGCACCGGAAATTTTGCACGGTGAAACTTTGGGCCCGGGGGGCGTTTTTACGCGGACTTTCGGCAGCCGTCCTGCGCTCTCAAAATTTTTCTCGCAGTTTCACATGCCCATCTTCAAACGACGATTCCCAAGCAACTAAAAGAGTCTAACTATCGCAGTAAGTTTCAGAATCTGCGAAATGTATTCTAGTTTCATAATAACATCACCGGGAATTTTGCACGGTGAAACTTTAGGCCCGGGGGGCGTTTTTACGCGGACTTTCGGCAGCCGTCCTGCGCTCTCAAAATTTTTCTCGCAGTTTCACATGCCCATCTTCAAACGACGATTCCCAAGCAACTAAAAGAGTCTAACTATCGCAATAACTTTCAGAATCTGCGAAATGTATTCTAGTTTCATAATAACCGCACCGGAAATTTTGCACGGTGAAACTTTGGGCCCGGGGGGCGTTTTTACGCGGACTTTCGGCAGCCGTCCTGCGCTCTCAAAATTTTTTTCGCAGTTTCACATGCCCATCTTCAAACGACGATTCCCAAGCAACTAAAAGAGTCTAACTATCGCAGTAAGTTTCAGAATCTGCGGAATATATTCTAGTTTCATAATAACCGCACCGGAAATTTTGCACGGTGAAACTTTGGGCCCGGGGGGCGTTTTTACGCGGACTTTCGGCAGCCGTCCTGCGCTCTCAAAATTTTTCTCGCAGTTTCACATGCCCATCTTCAAACGACGATTCCCAAGCAACTAAAAGAGTCTAACTATCGCAGTAAGTTTCAGAATCTGCGAAATGTATTCTAGTTTCATAATAACATCACCGGGAATTTTGCACGGTGAAACTTTAGGCCCGGGGGGCGTTTTTACGCGGACTTTCGGCAGCCGTCCTGCGCTCTCAAAATTTTTCTCGCAGTTTCACATGCCCATCTTCAAACGACGATTCCCAAGCAACTAAAAGAGTCTAACTATCGCAATAACTTTCAGAATCTGCGAAATGTATTCTAGTTTCATAATAACCGCACCGGAAATTTTGCACGGTGAAACTTTGGGCCCGGGGGGCGTTTTTACGCGGACTTTCGGCAGCCGTCCTGCGCTCTCAAAATTTTTCTCGCAGTTTCACATGCCCATCTTCAAACGACGATTCCCAAGCAACTAAAAGAGTCTAACTATCGCAGTAAGTTTCAGAATCTGCGGAATATATTCTAGTTTCACAATAACCGCACCGGAAATTTTGCACGGTGAAACTTTGGGCCCGGGGGGCGTTTTTACGCGGACTTTCGGCAGCCGTCCTGCGCTCTCAAAATTTTTCTCGCAGTTTCACACGCCCATCTTCAAACGACGATTCCCAAGCAACTAAAAGAGTCTAACTATCGCAGTAAGTTTCAGAATCTGCGGAATATATTCTAGTTTCATAATAACCGCACCGGAAATTTTGCACGGTGAAACTTTGGGCCCGGGGGGCGTTTTTACGCGGACTTTCGGCAGCCGTCCTGCGCTCTCAAAATTTTTCTCGCAGTTTCACATGCCCATCTTCAAACGACGATTCCCAAGCAACTAAAAGAGTCTAACTATCGCAATAACTTTCAGAATCTGCGAAATGTATTCTAGTTTCATAATAACCGCACCGGAAATTTTGCACGGTGAAACTTTGGGCCCGGGGGGCGTTTTTACGCGGACTTTCGGCAGCCGTCCTGCGCTCTCAAAATTTTTTTCGCAGTTTCACATGCCCATCTTCAAACGACGATTCCCAAGCAACTAAAAGAGTCTAACTATCGCAGTAAGTTTCAGAATCTGCGGAATATATTCTAGTTTCATAATAACCGCACCGGAAATTTTGCACGGTGAAACTTTGGGCCCGGGGGGCGTTTTTACGCGGACTTTCGGCAGCCGTCCTGCGCTCTCAAAATTTTTCTCGCAGTTTCACATGCCCATCTTCAAACGACGATTCCCAAGCAACTAAAAGAGTCTAACTATCGCAGTAAGTTTCAGAATCTGCGAAATGTATTCTAGTTTCATAATAACATCACCGGGAATTTTGCACGGTGAAACTTTAGGCCCGGGGGGCGTTTTTACGCGGACTTTCGGCAGCCGTCCTGCGCTCTCAAAATTTTTCTCGCAGTTTCACATGCCCATCTTCAAACGACGATTCCCAAGCAACTAAAAGAGTCTAACTATCGCAATAACTTTCAGAATCTGCGAAATGTATTCTAGTTTCATAATAACCGCACCGGAAATTTTGCAC
>CAWVNO010000238.1:0-36000 GCA_963930645.1 Salticus scenicus
TAACAGCCGTTGCTAAGATACGCAGACTTTTGAAACGAAAGAAATTTCTGAAAAATGAAACATTGAAGCCAATATTTAAAATCGAAAAAATATTAATTTAAAAAATTCAAATTCGAAATTCGAAAAAATCTCGATGAGGTGCACACCTGCAGGGTCCCAGGTGCCTATATGCCAAATTTGGAGGCTCTGCGATCAATAGTGTGAGCACCAGAGCGCAGACACACACACAGACACACAGACACACACACACACAGAGAGAGAGACACTTCTCTTTATTTATATAGATGAAAGAAATTCTATTATAAACCTTAAAAAGTATTTGTGAAGAAAATATTTATCTCTAGACTTTAATACGTACATTTAAATAAAAAATATGTATATTTAGTAAAAAAATAAAAAAATCCGTTTAAAATAAAAAGTCCTGTAAAAGGCAGACACTTTAATACTAAATATTTACAAAATCACTTTAAAAGAAGCATTTATTATTACCATGTTTTTATTAACTCGCTTTCTTGCTTGTTTGTTTGTCCAGTACAAATCTTGCAGTAGATTTTTAACTAACTTTCCAATTGCTAGATATTTGAAACTCATAGAATAGCTCAGAACACGATGACAACGCAATACCTCGAAGCCCAATTTTCGAATTTTCGATTAGTTTCCTTTTAATTAATTAAAATATGAAAATAATAACCTCCAATAGCTATAAAATTAGCCATTTAAATATTAGCTATAATTTAATTGTAGCCAAAAAAATAAAAAAAATAAAAAATTACGAGTTCATTATTTTTCGACATAAAAATAAATACATTTAATTATACGTGAACATTTAAAAATTACAAAAAAGTTAAATTAGGCATCTCACAAAAATTGATGTCATTATAACTTTAAATTTTTTTTACACATTGATAAAGGAGCTGATGTAGTTCATGATGTTAGTATATGTTGTTCTAAAACGATTACTATTTTATTTTTAAAAGCAACTTTTTTTTTATATCGCTTTCAACTCGCTTTCTTGTTTGTACAGTACAAATCTTGCAATCGATTTTTAGCTAACTTCCTGACTAGCTAAGCATTTGAAACTTTTAGAATAGCTCAGAACACGATGACAATGCATTTGTTATTATTCGGGTAATGTGTCAAGTTTATATGATTCAACAGAAAATTTAGAAACGTGGTATATGAAAAGCTTTTTTTATCTTGTAATAATTTATATTTATTACAAACAACATCAATGATGTTTAAACTGTAAAATAATTGCAACTAAATATAAAAATCGCTTTAACATAAAAGATTAAATTAACGTAGATTAATTACACTCATAGATTTCTTAAAATAAATTACAATTATGTTGGTGTTGGATTTAAAGTTTGATGCCCTACATGGGGGGGTCTTCGTAAGAGGTCCTAGCCCGTATTCACACGAGTTTCGGAGAAAAATAACGGAAAGTTTCGTACGGCTAGATCGGCGAGCGCGAACTTGGATCGAACCCAGCACTTTCCATCCTTCAGCTTCCAGAGCAGATTCGGTTATTGGTGAAGCCAAAATTACAATTAGGAATTCAACGTTGCATGAATTTAAATACAATATGATAAAAACAGAATAAATTTCGATAGAGTTTAGTTGTTACAACAATGTGAACGTATAAAAAAAACTAAAATCAGCAGGATGCATAATATTGAAATATTTTTATAAACTGAATAAAAATTTAAGAACGCTAATAAAAAGTGATGCATCTTATTAGGAGCAAATTTATAACCGGTTACCTAAAGACTTTTTGACATTTGGCTTGAATAACACTCGACGATACAGAAAAGATATGGTAAATCTGTTTAAACTATAACAAAAATGCGTAAATATGCTTTTAATAAAATAGTAGCATATACTTTTGCGATTAAGAGGTAAAATTTTCAGAAATCTTAAATTTTCTATGGAGCGCTTTTTTCTTGTCCCCTGTACATATAATGAATAATCATTTTTGCGCATGGATTATTAACTTTCTTTTCTTAAATGTCCTTAAAAGCAGATTTAAATAATTCAACGTGTTGCACCATACTTTTCTCATAAAATGATATCGAAATAAACTAACATAAAACCAATGTAATATTTAAAATGAGATAAAGAATACAAAAATTTAAAACTTTAAAAATACATTATTTAAAGAATTAGAAAAGTTTTATATGAATTTATTAAAAGAATTAAAAATATATTATTAAAAGAATAATAAAGAATTTATAAAGAATTAAAAGAATTTATAATGAAGAGTTCTATTTTTCGTATAAATCAGTTTATCCTAAAGTTAAAAATTCCACTTTTCATACTACTATCCCTTATTATAAAGGTATTTCTGAAAATATCTCTAAATTACTTAGAACAGTTAATATCTCTACTAGCTGTAAACCTCAACTCCGTATTAGTAACTTTCCCTCAAACTTTAAACCCGTTGTCCCCCCTCTTAAACGTCTAGGTGTAATCTATAATATCCCTTGTAAAAATTGTGATTCTACATATATCGGTGGAAGTGGCAGAACAGGTGAAATTAGATTAAAGGAACATAAACGCTCATATAAAACAGGAGATTTAAGATCAAAACTCGTAATCCATTCTCTCAATAGTGATCATATTCCGGTTTTTGAAAACTTTAAAATGTTAGCTTCTAATGTAAATATATATGAATCCCGTATTTTTCTAGAGGGCGCTTTCACTAAAATGCAACATTCTGCCTTGAACGAGGCTAAAGCTATTCCTTCTGAATATTTAATCTTGCTGTGATGTATTATGAATTTTTGTAAATGTTGTGCTCGTATGTTCGACACTGAGGAGGGCTAGTGTTCTAGCCGAAACGTCTGTCTTGTGTTTTAATGTTTTTAATTAAAATGTATTTTTAAAGTTTTAAATTTTTATATTCTTTATCTCATTTTAAATGTTACATTGGTTTTAATATATTAATGAGACGTATAAATTATGTTTAATTTTATTAAACTAACATAAATTTAAATTAAAATATATATATTTTTTAATTTTCAGCATTACATGGAATAAAATTGAATATACATTATATTTTAGACATCCGGGAATATGAAATCATATGCAAATGCGCCCTTCACTAAAAAATTACAGAAAAGCTGAAATCCGTTTAGGCAGTACCAACGCAAATCTCCCTATGCTATATTGCAAATTTTATTCTCATTCAATTTTATGTTAAAATTTGCATACGTAGAATAAAAAATCTGAAGCATTTGTAATTGTAATTAATGAGATTTATATCATCAGCGAATGTAAATTGCAATATTCTGTATCGCATTATACAGTTTTCCCATTCTTTCCAAAACTCTTATAATTCTCATTTTTGTAAATTTGTATGTAAAAACTTTAATATTTTGAAGTTGCATGTTTTCTATTCTTAAACTACATTCGTTCATTTATTTACTCAGTATGTAAAATTACCTAATTTAAGAACACGATATACGTGATACGCGTTGCAAATTTAATTAAAGAATCTGATGAATTTAGGGTTTTAGCTTTCTCGGATTCATTTAAATTTATTAGCACGAAACTTGTAGTAATGAGGGAATATAAACATTTTAAAATACGTGAATTCAATGAGTAATTGCTGTTTTTCCAAATAAGTAAATGCTGCAGTTTATTAAACTAATTTGTTCATTATGCGCATACAGCATTCGTTAACAAAAGAAAAGTTTAACGAGATAAAACTTTAGGAATATTTATTTTGTTCATGACTAAAGAATTTTGAGGAATGCGTTTAAATAAGCTATTGAAGCTATTAAATAAGCAAATAAGATAAATATAGTAAAACCCCGAGGTAGATGCTGCAACCAACGAAATAAATTTTAAAATCCAGTATTATGTTGCAATCACAGAAAAAAAAAAAATTCTATGTCATATTATATAACAACGCCATCGACCAGTTAACAGGCAAAAATAATAAGTAAACACAACTTCTCATAATAAATTATATGCAGTTTACTGAAAATTTCACCGATAGATACTGAGTTATAACTATCTAGAAAATCACAAAAAGTAAATTTTAGCAAAGCTACTTGGCAGGTGAAATTCACCCAAATTTGATTAGGATAGTTTTATATATGTATCACACAAATCAAGTTTTGTGCGTTTATATGTCATAAAAGCTGAGGTATAGCTTTCCTGTAAATGAAGAAAATGTCAGTACAGTAACTCTGCCTATTCAAATTTGGAGAAAACTATTTGATTTAAGAAAAATAAGCATTGAAATAAACATTTTTAAAAGGAAAAAAAAAATAAGAAACTAATCGGAAGAAATTTTATTAAAAAAGTAATATGCAGGCATGAGAGTGCAGAAAATTGAAAAAAGAGGAAACACGCGTGTTCATAAAATTATTTTCAAATGAAAAATAACGCGCGTGGGGAAAACTATACATATGTGTTCATAAAATTTATTTCAAATGAAAAATAATGCTCACAGGAAAAAACTATACAAAATATTTTAAAAGTGACAAATTAAACTAAAAGAATAACACATCAACACAATAAAACATGTGTTTAGAAAAAAAAAAACAACAACATTAGCTAGCAATCAACATTTAATAACATTGACTGTTGGTGGAAAATGGGAAAAAGGAGGCGGGGGGGGGGGTTAAAAGTAGTTCATGAGTGAGAAATATTAAACACAATTCTACTTCTTTTATGGGTTCTAGAATATCATAAAGTAAGTTTAAAATTAATATTGACATTTTTATTGTGGATGGATAAATATTCAAAAATAAAAGGCTTCCCCCGCAGAATATTTGATTGGCAATGGTTAGAGATGAAAAGGAATGGGGGGGGGGAGAGGACAAAAAAAATTACATGAGTGAGAAATATTGAATAATTCTGTTCGTTTATATGTTATAGAATCTGATAAAGCATGCTTAAAATGAATATTGACATTTATATTTTGGATGGAAAAAGATTGAGAATCTAAAGTTTTTCGTTGAGCGTTTGAACACTGATCATTATTGGAGTTAGATTTTAACAAAACAAAAAATCGCAAAATAAACGAAAATCACAAAAAAGCGGAAAATCGTGGATCCGCGGAAAATTCTCATGCCTGAATATGCAAATAATTTCTTACAGTATAAAAAAATGTGTTTTACATTTCGAATAAAAGCATTATTTTCATATCCCATTTTTCCTACGAGTTTATCGGAAATTATTTGGTATAAAGAACAAATGTTTCGTTATTTATAGTGTGTCTATAAGTATGCACATGAGTCATTTTTCGCTAATTACGACTTTCCAGACCTTCTCAAAAATAAAATATATAAACTTCTAAAAAAAAAAAAAAAAAAAGTTTTCAGCCCCATGTCTTTTTGTCTATAGAACGGGTTTAAAAATAATTTTTATAAATATTTTTAAACCTGTATGGGATAAACAGAATATATTTATTGTCTAAGAAATATCATTCCCCTGTATGTCCCTAACAGTTAAATCCACAGTGTTTTTATATTTTATTTAGTTTGTAGAGAGGGACAACACAATTAAAGTTTTAGATTAGTTTATTTCAAAAGCTGAAATTCATTGCTTTCATGCATTACTGACATAGAATATTGGTCCACACCCCCTATTTATTTATTTATTTGGAGAGGGGGGGGGGGCACGGCGAAATGTCGTTTTTCAAAGTGGCGCCTGTTTTGAAATTCACTGAAATAAATTAACCCTATTTTTAAAATTAATAAAACAAACATTTTAAATTGATCTACTTCACCGTACATGAAATGTAAAATGCATGAAAATGTGTAGTGCAGTGATCAGTGCTACGCATGTATGATCGCTTTACGAGTATTAAAACCAAGAAAGGAAGAAAAAAAAATCACTAGATACGGCTAATTCGTCATGCATGAACAGGAAAACACATAAAAATCTGTAGTATAGCGTTCACTACCAAGCATAAAGCAACAAAAGAAAATCGTCATTGTACACCGCAAATTCGTCATGCATGAACCAAAAAAAGCATGAAAATTATGCATGGTCACTACCATGCATGTATGCTCGCTTCATAAGTATTAAAAAATAAAATAATAACATCATTGGATACGGCTAATTCGTCATGCATGAACCAGAAAATGCATGAAAATCTATACAGCAGCAATCATTACCACGCATTAAACACATAATATAATATAGGCCTATCATTAGTAAACACCATTTTAACTCTTTCAACAAACATTTATGCTTATCAACAATCATTTTCACTGAATCACTACTACTAGAAGCTATACTTACACACAAAATAAACGATAAGCAACATAAAAACAAGATAAATTAAAAAATAATAAAATGGAAAAATACAATCTGATTTATGGAATCGTAGTCTCCTGCTAGCGTACAAACAGAAAATAAGCGAACGCGTTCTCAAAAATACGCGGGTAGCAGGTTGCCCTACCAGATTGCCAAAGGATCTAGAACAACATCGTTATTGCCCAAAAAAGTCGCTAAAAAGTGCACCAAATATGTGTGGACCAATATCCCGGTTATACCGGACATTCCTTTTATTTTTATTAAAGATTCACGTTTAACGTTTTTAATATGCTAGTAGCGTATTGATGTTTTTTTTTTTTTTTTTTTTTTTTATAAAGAGAATAACGTATTACTAATCTCTACCTTAACACAATCTAGTTTCTAAAACTGAAGTTCAAAATTATATATATATGATATATGGTATTTAAATTACTGAAAGTTGTAACATAAATTTCGAAATTTAATGATTTAAAAAATCTTCAAAATTGTGTTTTAATAATTTTTATTTTATCGTTCTTTGGTTATTTTTCCTTAAATATATATTTATAGTATACAAACTTTCTAAGCAATAATATTCATCCATCAAAAAATTGTGTTAATGTTAAAAACTTAAATTTTAAATTTCTGCAAGGCAAGACAGTGACAACTGACAAATAAAAAAAAGCTATCGGTTAGAAAAAATGAACCAGATATAGCTATTAAGAATCAGTTAACAATATTTGATGAACAGTAGAAAAAGGTTTTATTATCACATTATTGAAAATACCTTTTAAAACACAAATTTACGATAATTATTATAACGCAAAATCGAAAAATAAAAATGCATAATAAAACATACATTTGATGCTTTAAACAAACAATTCACTTTTACTTTATATAGGGTACATCAGCAAAACTACTCAAACTCTACTCAACCAAATTTCTCTCTTGAAGTACCGGGTGATCCAAAAGTCAGGACAAACTTTAAAAATGAATAATTCGAAAACGTATCAAGATACAAAGATACGGTTTTCACCAAACGGATGAAAAAGAAACCGGGTTTTGTGTGGCAACGAAAAAAAAATTAGTTCTGTTGGCGACCAACAGATGGCGCTATAGTGTTTTATTTCACCAAAAGATGATTTACGAATGAAAAAAGTGTTGATAACTTACAAGAAAGCTTAATTACAGTTAATTAATACTACTACAATAACTGCTCAATGTCCATCATTCAAAAGTACAGCTGTGAGACGATTCACCACACCGTTCACAGGATTTAGTAGCATTTCTTGCGTTATGGCAGACACATTTTGGCGGATGTCATCTTTCAGTGCTGCTAGTGATTCCGGTTGGTCTCGGTACACTTTTGACTTCAAGAATCCCTACAGCCAAAAGTCACAGGGTGTCAGATCGGGAGATCTTGGACGCCATGCGTGATTAAAGTAGCGACTGAAAATGCGATATTTCGATGCATGTAAGCTTCGACAAATATTACCTGCCGCAGTTGCTCCTTTTTATATCGTTTGTTGCTTTGCATAATCTAACATCAGAAATCCGACAGCGCCATCTGTTGGTTACCAACAGAACTATTTTTTTTTCATTGCCACACAAAACCCGGATTCTTTCCCATCCGTTTGGTGCAAACCGTACCTTTGTATCTTGATTCGTTTTCGAATTATTCATTTTTAAAGTTTGTCCTGACTTTTGGATCACCCGGTACATAAACAATATTTCTACGACAAATAGTTTTTGTGAAAAATGAGAAAGTAAACTAGGATGTCAAATATGGTGTACGAAAAAAACTTTACTTGAAACATTACCATCGATAATTGCATGTGTTTGCATGGGATTACGTTGAAAATGTCCACCGTGCATATGAAGACATAGATAAGCGCGCCGTGAAATGTCTAACTGTACGCATTGGATTTTTAGTAATATTAAATACATTTCGCAATATTCAAAAAAGGTGTACATTGTCATTCGAAGATTATTGGTAGCTAGCAGATACAGTCTTTTAAATATGATTCACAGCACTGCATGACGTTATGAAACGGCACACGCATCCAAACCTTGAGTGGTTAATTTTAACATTTTCGTCCAAAAACCTATTAAATACCGACATTCATATTTTTAATGCTTTTTTAATTGCCCCGGTTACTACAACACTAGTCACTAGATTCTTATGTATTTTCTTTCGCATTTTTCTCAAAAACTATTTGTTGTAGAACGTAGTTTGTTCGGGCAATTTTCATGTACTCCAAGTGAAGAAGCTGGATGGAGAGCTTGGGCGGTCTTTCTGGGACACCCTGTGTACATTAGCATATAATTCAGAAAAATCTTTTTTTTTTTTTTTTTTTTTTAACAAATCTTCGTCTATGTAGATTCTAATTCCACCAATTCTCAGTCCTCTGACTCCATCTGCTCTCGCATTCTTTTATACAGCAGAAGTTTGTTTTTTCTAGAAATAAGATTTTGCGAGCACCATACTGGCAAATGGGGAACCGAAGTACTGTGCAAATACAGTTTAATTTCATTACTGCAGTTATCGTCAAGAGCCTCAGGATAACATTCTTTAAATCGTAAAAATTCACTGTAAGTTAGAAGTCCAAATCGAATGTATTTGTAGAACCGTAACAGGTTTTCACTGTTAGCTCGCTGGATATTTCGATATCCCCATTCCGTTACGGCTATCAAAAGATCATACTCGTCAATATTTAATGCATCCGTCTGGAGAACTTCCTGAACAAAGCTTTCAGGTACAGTTAAGAACTTTTCTGAATTAATCATAAGATCTGCATTTTCTGGAAATATAGCGTACATCCTGTCGATGAAAAGTGCATGTGTAAATGCACTGCTTTCAACTATTTCCCAAAATTCATCTTCAGTTATTTCAATTGACGCAACATATTGTTTGCCTATACGAAGAATATTGTGTACATGATATCTTTCACCAATAAGATGCAACTTCCAAACAGACTTGAGTGATTTGAATTTCTCTCGATCCCCGTACAAGTGGCTGCAAAGAAAACAAAAATTTATCTTTATTATTAATGTTGCAATTTCTAACGTGATAAAGTTTTCACTGGAATAGGCACCAGCAGAAAAAATAATACAATAATAATAATAGAAAGAAAAAAGAAAAGAAAAGGAAAAAATAGGATGAGAAAAGACTTTTTTTTTTTTTTTTTTTTGTCTTTAAACAATTTCGCTTCAGGCGGTTGGGGAGACAGAGTACTATACACTGTTAAAAATTTCTGTAAATTTAATGTAAATATTTATCCAGAGTCTATGTAAATTTACAGTAATTCTTAGTTAAAAGTGAATAATCGAGATTTTCAATCTTTATTCTGTATTTTTACCTAATTTCATTATTTAATTTCTTATTTAAAATTAGAAAGGACTGTTTCTACTTTAAAAAAAGCATTCCAAGTCAGAAATATATTCTCAACAATAATTAATTAAATTAATATTAGTTATTAAAATGAATGTATAAAATTAGTGGTTTAACATCTCCGTTTATTTTCCTCTGTAATTTTACGTAAGACTTAAGATAATAGATTACACAGAGTTTTCTGTTGAAATTTTTAACAGTGTACATTCATAAAAAATGTATCAAATAAGTAATATAATATCCAATATGGAGTGTACTTTATGCGCTGTGCTTTCATAATATATATATATATTAAAATAACTTTATCTAAAAATGTCATAAGATTATTAAGATAAAAAACAATTATTATGCGCTGTGCTTTCACACACACAAAATAATAATAATAAAAATAATAATTATTATTATTATTTAAAATAACTTTATTTAAAATTATAAGATTATTAAGATAAAAAACAATTTAAATGAATTTTCAAAGTCTAGGTTAGGGTCATGTGTACTATACCTGTTGCTGTCCATGTTCATTAGACATTCTTTAAATATATTTAAATTTTGATGAATTCCAAAATTATTTGAATATAAATTTTTAATTTTCACTACAGGATTATTCACCATACGTGCGAAAATCTTGCAAGATAAATAGCATTCAGGAAGACAATTTCGGAATTGCTTAGCATTACAGAATCGGACATAAACCTCTTGGTACGCTAGAGCAGTTATTGCCAACCGGTGATCCGTTGGCTATTAATTGTCCACAACAAAGTTTTGGTGATCCGCATAAAAATCTCGATATTATTTCCTTCTTCAATGTTTTGTTAGTTGGTACGCTAGTTATCTATGTCCATTTTAACTTCACATTTTCTGAAAAGCTCATACTCCAACACTACACTTTACAATTTTCTGGATGTGAGAGAAAATAAATGAAATATATGTAAAGTTTGTATCAATAAAATTTGAAATGTAATTATCAAGCATAATTATGGCTTTGAATTTCTTATCTGCATTTGACTGCTTAACTGGAATTGTCCTAAATTAGGTTATTCAAATTCTTAAATATTTAAATGTACGTAGAGAAAATATTTTTCATTTAGATTTTATATATTTATTTAATAAAACAGCACTTATGCGACTAAACTATGGCCAGGATGTCGCCGAAATGATAGCCATTTGTAAAGGTGCACCCAATGGGCGTCTGTCACCACCCCTAACACAGACAACACGTCCATGCCTTGTCGAGGATTTGAACCCGGGCCCTACTGTAAGTGAGTCAGGGGCGCTAACCACCGCGCAGTATGGGCAGAACATTTTAATAATGTAACAATACGTACATTACTAGATTTAGTAAATGCAATTTTATTTATCGCAAATAGCAATTTCTTACGGAGTTTCTAATAACATAGAAGCATTAAAAATAAATGCTCTTGTTTCGTCCATATAATTGTTTTATTTCAATTAATATATATATATATATATATATATATATGCATTTTTCTTATTATTAAAGTAGTTTGTCTGCGCCCGCCAAGTGCTCGATTTTTACTCTTGTATTACGAATTTATTTTCCCTTGCCAATACAAATTACTAAACACTGGTTTAAATGATTTTTAAAATATATGGTTTCATCTTTTACATCATGATATTTATAAGTTTTGAAGTCCAAACCTCTTCAAGAAACTAAAAATGACATCGTAATCCCGTAACTCAAATTTTATAACTACGTGTCTATTTATTTTCTAATATTAGTAATTTCTCGTAACGTATTTTAACTTTAAATATTTAAATTATTATTATTGTTTGAATTTATGTATTAATGAAATAATTTTTTAATATCTGTAGATGAACCAATGAAATTTCTATGCTTAATTTATATTTGAATCAATGAAATAATCTTCTAAAACCATGCAAACCATGGATATTTTTTTATTTTCTTTATCTCAATACGTTGGTGCGATTGTAATTTAATTTTTTCTCTAAATTATCCGCTTTCATCATTTTCTTCATTTTGTTCAGCTGAAATTCGCGCATGGAAACCATGTAAAAAATTACTTTCTTTATTCCAATATATATTGTTTTAGCTATGACATCATTTTCAGTGTTAGTTTCGGGAAACTTTGTTTTTTATTATTGAGAAGATAACAATTTGCGATCGTCTTATAGGAAAAAGTAAGTATTTTAATGCTTTATATTAAACAGATTTAAAATAACTCTCTAATGTTCTCTAATCTCATTATTCTACAAATATATATTTCATAATAAATCATATTTATGGTCCGTGAGATTTCAAATTAGAAATTTAATGGTTCATGGACCTTAATTTGTGAATTTAGTAGCCCTTGTTGTCGGAAAGGTTGGCGACTTCTCAGCTAAATGGCGTTATGCTGGAGTTAGACTGAACAATGATTCCACTAAAAATATTAATCCTGTACCTCAGTACGATTCCAACATGATGGAATACCCACCCTATTATAAGAATAAAGACCGGCAACACTCAAACATAACACATAAACAATATCGGATCCTTGTAATTCGCTTCATTGGTATGTTAGAATGAAGCTAATTCAAATCTGGAAAAATTCAGTGCAATTCAATTCAATTCTTGAAATACCAGAGAGATTTTCGTGAATGTTAGAAATGTCATTCTGCGCCGATGTGAAGCATGCGCATGTACTTATTATCTAATTTGAAGTCGAGTGCAATTAATTACAATGTTTTGTCGCTAATATGAGAGTAATTTTTAAGTTGTTGCTACGTTGTTTTTGTTGCCTGCTTTACCTCATTTGACCCTAATTCAGGTTAAAAAAAAAAAAAAAAAAATCTGAAGCTGCAACGCTATGTGATTCCAAATTGTCTTTGTATCCTCTACCTCTTCTGTAAATTTGTCCCGCTGGTAGTGAAATCACCTCGTGTCAGAAACATTGAAAAAGTTGTATTTCATCATCTATTTCTTATCTGCAAATTATGTCAAAAATCTATATATTTCTTTAAAAATTTCATAAGAAAAAATAATATAAAAATTATGAAAGGTTATCGTTTCATTTTTAAGTTAGTTAAAATTAAAGGAATTATGACAGATGAAGAATAAGTTAGAATTTTTATAATATTTTGAATGAGCATTTTTTCTATTATTGATATTAACACCAAATTTCTATTTCACTTATAATTATGAATATTTAAATGAAATTTATTATTAAGATAGTTAGATGGTAATATTTATATTTTGTTTATTTTTATGAACTTGGATTATATCGTTTTTATTTTGTCCTAGTCAAGAGAATGACGTGAGATATAAACTCAAAACAGCATCATTTAAAGCTATAAACTAATATCTTTAAAAAGGTGATAGAACCTTTGAATGATAGAACCATACATAAATTATTGTAGATAACAAAATTTGTTGTATAGAAATAAATAATTTTTTTTCTACATAGAGAGACATTAAAGCAAATAAAAAAGTTTCAGACTCCATGCCAATCTTGTACTTAAAACTGATTGCAGAAAAAAAAAATTGATAATCGAGAGTCTCAAAATCACAGTGTTAACCATCGAGTACTGATGGGAAGTAAAGGACGGATTCCCTGTACTTGCTCAGGATGAAAATTCTGTGAAAACTGCTACAGTTTTTAGTGAATCGGCGCCTTCTTTTGGCGATAATCGCTTTCTTGGCAACTGATTCTTAGAATTTTGCAAGGTAGAAGAAACCTGCTTTGGTGGAAGTGGAATGTTGGTTTAGCAAATGAATTGGTGGATTGGTGGGGATGTGATGTTTGGGAACAAATAGGTTACCAGTCCATGGTCTATTCTAATACATGTAGTCAATGGTGCCACCTCTATAAATAAACACAAAACATGCTTTTAATGACCAATAAATTCACATTTTTGGAATGATGTCAAAAACACAGCTTGACATTGAATCGGATAACTTTCGTCATATCTGTTTTCTCTCTGTGACATCGTCAAGGAGTTTTTTCTCTCCTGCTATGAGTGTGTTCAAGAGGTGCCTGCTTGTCTGCGAGCACAAAGACAAGTACATTACGGGTGCACATTCAATCGGCCAGGTTCAGAAACACCGCAATTTCATGGTTCGCTTTTGTGTTACCGACTGCACCTGCAGACGTCGGCTATACATAGGCAGTTTGGAGCCTAGCAAGTACCCAATGAATTGTGTAACTGGGCATGGAACTAAGTTTCTCATGTGACAGAGAACTTTCTAATTCGCTGATGCCTTTTGGGGAAAAAAGTTTTTCCTCCCTTACACTCCTCTAGGAAATATGGGGACCTGAGAGAGAGAGAGAGAGAAAAAAAAAAAGGAACTCAGGGACTTACATAAGCGTCATACAGAGAAGACTTTTTTTTTTTTTTTTTTTTTTTTTTTTTTTTACTTGTAATCACGGTTGCAATCACAGGAGTGATGCATGTAACTTTCATATGTCCTGTGTGGACCTTTATGTGTTTTATTATTATTATTATTAAAATTTGTTATTGTTATCTAACGAGTTTAAATTTCAATTTAACTAACTCACAACATCAACGAGGCGAGAATATATCACAGCAGAAAAAAAAAGTTGGTGGAAGTAGGTGTCATCAGAGTCTAACATAAAATAGACTTGATCTACGTAACAAACTTTGAATATTCTTATGAACTCTTGGAAGTGGTGAAACTGATCTTGAGATTGAAACTTACCAGCCCGGCAGCAGACGTCTTTTCATGGAATTCTCATTGTAAGCAACTACAAGCGGCGAGTCCCTTTCTTTTTCAATTTAAGTATCAGGGTGGTCTTATAGTTGTAGAGAAATAAAGGCTTTGCTTAATTGGGGTAACTTTCTTTCAAAAGGGAGTATTTAACTTTTTATGTGGAAGAATTTTTTTTTTTTTTTTTTTTTTTTTTTTTTCAGTTGTTCTTTGTGCTTTTTTTTTTTTTTTTTTTTTTTTTTTTTTTTTGTGGGTGAAAAAAAAAAAAATTAGCTAAAAGCTTTAGAAATTAAAATTAACTAGGGTTTTTTGTTTTGAAATTGTTTGATTCAATTTTATTCCAAGTTAAATCTACGTTTTGAAGGTAACAATGTTTGAACGTAAAACTTTACTTTAAATAGTATATTTTTCTGTACAAAATAAAGCGCCTTAAAAATCTTGATACTTTTAATGTCATATTTTATTTTGGGCGATTTATGTTTTGATGTCAATTGAATTTCAAAATTCACTCAGTTGTGAGTAAAAGCTGAAGTGTCAGTAACAAAGAAGTGTTTTTATTTTCTTTGTATTTTAGACATTAATCTGTTTATGTATTAGTTCCTCATCATACTACAGGCATGGGGAACTTAGGTAATCGTGAAAAAATTTCGACCTCGGTTTTTTGACTTTTTTATACGTTTTCAGGTGTGAGGAATCCGAAAATGACAAAACTTGTATGGTGTCTGTCTGTAGGGTGTCTGTTAGTGTGTCAGTCCGTTAATGTGTTAGTCCGTTAGTCTGTTAGTCTGTTAACACGATATCTCACGAACAAATGATCGCAGAGAGGTCAGATCAGTTTTAAAATATTACTTTCGATACTGGCAAGAACCCTATTCATTTGCAACATTCGAATTCTAAAACTTCGTAAGTTATGAGAAATTTACGATTTTCTTAACATGGGAGAATAGGACAAAATTTCACTTAAACGAGCATTAAATGGAAACTTTTTACTGTAAAAATATCGGACCAGTTTTAAAATATCAGTTTTGATGCCGAAATGAACATCAGTAACTATAAATATGCTACTTTGAAAATTTCGCAAGTTATTGGAAATTTACGAATTTCTTAACATGGCAGTATAGGGCAAAATTTCCCATAAACGTCAATTTTTAGAGATATTTTCATCGTAAAGATGTCAGACTATTTTTGAAATATTATTTAGAACACTGGCATGAATATTAATGACTATGAATTTTCTAATATAAAAATTTCGTAAGTTATTGGAAAATTAAGAATTTCTTAACATGGCAGAATAGAGCAAAATTTCACATAAACGTCAATCTTGAGGGATATTTTCATCGTAAATAAACAAATATGTCAAACCACATTTTAAATATTATTTTGGATACTGGCATGAATATCATAGACTATGATTTTTCCAATTAAAAAAATTCCTAAGTTATTTGGAATTTACGATTTACTTAAAATGGCAGAATAAAGCAAAATTGAGCATAAACTTCCATTTTGAGGATCATAAATACATTAGACAACTTCAAAATTACAATTATGATATTTGTTTGAACATGATTGAATACAAATATTCTAATAGGAAAATTTCGTAAATTATTCGTAATTTACGATTTTATCAACATAGCGAAATTGCAAATTTTTCATATAAAAATGAATTTTGAGGATTATTGCATTGGAAATAGTAGCATGAAAACTAAACAACAGAATCGACCCTGATAAAATAAATTAATAGATTAGAATAAGATAAATATATCGAAGTGAACGGTGGATAGCCTATTAGGCGGGGATTTCATTCTGTCACTGTATCAAGCTTTGGACAAATTCATTTCTTTTAACATCTCCCACTAGAAATTTATATGATGGGGAACTGAGCAGAGTCCAATTATGCCAACTAGTTTTTTTATTATTTTTCTGAAAAAAAAAAAAAAAAAAAAATTAATTTCATTTTTTTTTTTTTTTCCGAGAGTTTGAATTTTTCAAATGGTTTATTTAAGAAAGATGAATAAATGTACTTTGCTACTATTAGAACTTAATTTGAGACCGACGTATCGGAAGATACGAGAAATAAAGATATTATTCAGGCAATTTCAAACGTCTCGGATTTAGAGTTAGAAAAAAAAGAAAGAGAAAAAGAGTTAGAAATAATTGAAAGAGAGAAGGATTTAGAGAGAAAAGAAAGGGAAACTATATTAGACAGTTTGAATTCGAAGAAATGAGATTGCGACATGAGGCAGAAGTTAATAGTAGGGCGTCAACTGTTACGACTGTAGAAACGGTTGGAAAACGGGTTCAGCTGAAAGAGTTAGTTCTGAAACAAATTGATATCTCATTATTTTTTATGATTTTTGAACGTCAGCAGCAAAAAGAAAAGTTCGAAGCAGATTGTTGGGTATCTCAGTTAATTTCATTATTGCCAGCAGATATAGCCGAATTGATAGTTACAGAGCCGGCAGATAAATCTGAGGATTGTCAGCACATTAAAAAATTATTGTTCAAGAGATTTAAGTTGAGTGCGTTGGCGCTTAAAGATAAGTTCGAAGGACGCAATAAAAAATCAGGAGCTCTGTGGACAGATCTGGTGTACGAATTAAGAGGGTACCTACACTCTAAACGTAAATGTCTTAAATTCAGTTAAAAATGTGTCTTATATGGATGGTCATTTTTTAAGCGAAAAAAAAGTCTTACTTTTTAAGACACCTTTTTGCATCTGAAATTAAGACATTGCAAATGTCTTAAAACGCCGCCATGTTTTAGGCTTAAAAACGCGGCCATGTTAGGCTTAACAGTACCTTTTAAAGGCTTTTTAATAAATAAATATGGCTTACGATTATGTTTATCTATTAAAAATAGATTTTAGAATGGTTTAGAGCATAAATGAAATATTTATATTTAAAAAAAAAAAAAAAAAAAAGTTTCATTATCAGGCGTTGGGATTCGAACTCACACTATCCATGAAACCGAAGCTTTGAGTCAGTCATTGTCGGAGTGAAGCATTTACCAATCACGCCACCGTCGAATACATCGATGCGTGTTTTAAGGATAAAATATACTGCTGCATTAGCGAAACAGATCTCGGTGTTATGTTTTATTTCAAATTTTTTGCCATAAAAATATTAATAGTATGGTATCAAAGTTAATAAATATTATTATCTTAAATTTCATATCTGGAGGTCTATAATTATTTTAAAAAATGCATAACAATTATGTGAAGGTTGCAGCTCTCGATGATTACGATTTCTTTTCTTAAAGTGATATTTAAATAAAAACAAACTATAATCACGAATACAAGAAAATTTGTTGTTTTACATTTAGATGTAATTAAATATGTGAAAGAAAAAAGTTTTTAAATAAATAATAATAAGAGAAGAAAGAAAGAAAAAGTTATGCCTAAATTATTCATGATTGTTCACTTATAAATTCGCTTTCTTCTCTACATATCCGTCTATGTCTGTCTTTACACTTTTTCCTTTAATATAAGAAAGCTTTAAAAGACAAAGATTTTTTTTTTATTATTATTTATTTATTTATTTATTTATTTATTTATTTTTTTTTTTTTTAAGCTTTGTGTCTAAATATGTTGCTTATGAATTATGTTAACGATAATAGCATGCATATATCATTCACATTTCTGGAGTATTATTCCATAAAACTTTAATTTCATAAAACTACCATAGTTTAAGTAGCTTAACTTCTTATTATATAAAATAATAATATATTTATTGAATGTGGAAAGTTGTAAAATAAACATATTTTCTTAAAGTAGATTCCATATTAAAAGATTTTCTAAGTAATGCAAGTGTCTGAAAATTCAAACGCGCTTGCTGTCTGAAGTATCGCGTGTTTACATGTTTCAGACATTTTTGTGTCTAAATTGGTATTTCAGACAGAGTTTTGACTTAAATTATGATATATATATAACGTCTAATCTGCATTTTAAGACATTTACGTGTCTTAAATGCCGTTTCAGTTGTTTTTATGTCTTACTTTAAGACCCTTTTATTTGCAGTGTAGATAACTGGCTTGAAGACGTAAGAGTTACAGATTTTGAGTCTTTAAAAGAGCTAATGCTCACGGAACAAGTGAAAAAACGGGTTCCGTTTGACATCAGAGAGCATTATTTAGATAGTTGGGAAGAAATTAATAACACAGTGAACCTCGCAGAAAAATGTGTTAAATTCGAAGCGATTAGGAGAGATCACAAAAAAATTCGAGCGGAAAAAATCCTTTAGGAAAGATAGAACGAATTTTGGGAATTTTAAAAATAGTGAGGACTCGGAAGAAAAAATGATAAAATTGGGAAAAAAGAACCAAGTAAGAAAGAGTTGTCTCAGAGTGAAGAAAATCTTTTGTTTTCACTGTAAACAGGCTGGGCATATAAAACCCAGGTGCCCACTATTGAATAATAAATCAGAAGCAATTGTAAATCATGTAATTGTAGAGCATTATTTGAGTCCATCTTTTAGACCGTATGTTAAAAATTCTATTATAAACGGGCTACATCGTAACTATTTATTAGATTCAGGTTCAGAAATAGATATTATGTGACATTTCATGGGTTAACAATCAAGATTTGTTGGGAGATACTGTGAAAATACGTCAGCCATTAGACTCCGAATGTATTTATTTACCTATAGCCAGAATTACGATCGAAGAAGACTTTGGTGTTATTGTGACTAAAGCGGCAGTGAAACCATCGATCTGATTCAAGACTATTATCTAATGGGAAATGTAACATCTCTAAAATTTCTGAATTAAGAATCGCACACCTTAAAAAGGTGAGAACTATTTTGACACCGATTAATGTGAGAAAACTCTATTCTCGCTCTCTAAAATGTGACATTTCTCACTTTTCGCAAAAGAGTGATGCGTGGTCATTCTGTCACAAAGAGTGAATTATCACATATCACATTTAAATTGCAATATCGAACTTGAATAGAGTGAGAAAATGACTGTCCCCATCTATTAACGATATTTCGAATGAAATAAGAAAAACGAGTTCTATTCAATCTTACGCCTTGACTTGTTTAACAAAATTTATTGACGATTTTTGATAAATAAAAAAGAAAAATATTCAGGTAAAAAGGTAATCTGATAAAAATTAAAAACTTTTTTCGTCTAATTAGCGAAGTCGGAAAATTGATACAAGTAAAGAATATAAAAAATCATAATCGAAAATTTTTATTTTTAGATATATATATGAAGTAAAAAATACAAATATTTAATGCATAACGAATTAAAGTCTATAGAACTTTATATTTTTATTATGTTTGTTAACACCTAACACATATGAAAATTTCAAAAAGTTGGCTATAATATTTTACAAATAATTAAAATTGACAGCAAAACTTATACTCCTAAACAGTCGACCAAAATACTATTTTTTTAACTAACAGTTTTTAAAGAAATTCTACAGTTTTCCATCCAAAGATTTAACTGTTTATATATACATACATACATATATATATATATATATATATATATACACACACAAATATACTGGAATAACGTTTTTTTCTTAATCTACTTTAAAAATATAACTGTTTATCTTAGTGAATCTGTTTACAAGAGTATATTTTCTACTCTTAAAATAAATTAGCCTAAAATCATCCCACCGTTATCCAGATGGCAACTTTAAGACGATCATATAATTCCTAAAACTATTCTACAACCGTTCAGAGAACAATTATAAGACAACTATAGGATTAGTAACGGACGTAAAAATTTACTGTTAGTCCTAGATTTGTCCAAAAAACAACTGAAAGAGATGCCCTCTATATTGACGTAAGAGTGACATTTGAATATCCTTTAGCAGACCTGTGGATGTTTGACGGATCTCTTTGTCCACAGGACGTCAGGAATATCCTGAAAAAGACAATCCCTCTGGATGTCTTACACATTTCTGTGCTGTGTGGGAAACCTAACAGCACAGTTAGGCTTAACTCATCCAAAGTACATCTTAAGGATGTTTCTGGGATGTCTTTTCATCCAGAATACATCTTGAAGATATCCTTGGGAGGCGATGTGCTGTCTGGGAAGCTACTTGTCTGATACTTGTGTCGGAGCTGTTTATCCGCTGAATAATTTGATCATTTTTGTTTCGACGTTAGCACTGGACAGCGACCAATAGACTTCTTGGTCCCATACGTTTCACAAGAATTCAAATGATTTCCTATAACATGATAAGAACGTTCAGTTGCTCTTGCAATTGCTCTAATAAATAATTTGTATTTCGCCATTATTTCGTCTTTCTAACTCGGCCAATAACTTTACATGCTCCATAACTAAATCAATGTTAAATTTGAGAAAAAAATTCAAACCCATGTCGTTAGATGTTAAGATCAGATGAAATTGAAATTGTCATTTTAATCTTAGTTTCAGTGTAGCTTAACAGCGCAAACATCACAAAATTTGTATAACTAGAAATTTTATACACGTGCCTTTATCATTTTGAAACACCTTTTTAGCTACAAATATAAAAATAAATTTGCATTATTACTTTTGTGCTGACTTACAGTAATTTTCTTTACGTGTAATAACGAAAAACCTGTTCAATATTAATTGTATTTCTGCAGTTCCTGATTTATGGTCTCCTTTACGTAAGCCGGACTATTTGAATGGCACTAACATTTTGAGAAGCACCTTAATTGGCATAAAACCTTATGTTGAAACAAATTTGTTCAAAAACAGTTAGTAAAGAAAGTCAACATTTTTATAATAAAGACTCCTTATATTTTCAACTGAATTTACATTTCAAGAATATGCAAAGAGTCTTTATAACTTCGGGACGTTCGTAAAGCAGCTACAAGCAAACATTTAAATCTACAGGTGTTGGGCAAAATAATGAAAACACTTTCATTTCTTTTACATTTTGTCTAATATCTCGAAAAATACTTATTGTGTTGTTCTTGAATTTTGGGAATAAGAAAAACATGCCTTTCCTCATATTTTCCAGCAAATATTTTGTCACCTTGTTTGCCTTTGGAGGTCGAACAACAAATCCAATAAAATAAAAAATATTTATAATTACCCTGTATCTGAAAATGCGTCCATTCATCTACAAATTTGAGATGTGGTTATAAATATTATATTTTATACGTGTGTAAAGTTTTGTGAGGCTAGCTCGAATATTTAATAAGTTATAAATATTTTCTTAAAGAAACGCAAAAGTTTTTCGCAAATTTTTACTTTATAAATCTAAAAGTTTTTCGAAGTTTCATGAAACTTTCAGAAAACATGACAACATTTTTCTTTTTTCATAGGTATGTTCTACATACCTATAAAAAAAAAAAAAAAAAAAGAAAGAAAAAGAAAAATTAATTGTTTGAAAAGAAAAATGAAGCGTATTTTATGATACAAATTTTCATTTCTGAATGACCCCTTGTCGTGAAGACTTTTTTAGAAAACAGCTGAAAAACAGTTCATTTAATCACCGATATTTTTATGAATTTTCCTGATATTTAACTGGATTTTTTTTATAAGGTACTTTATACAGTTGAATATTAAACTATATATATATATTTTTTTTTTTTTTGGGGGGGGGGCAGCCACTGTCCGCGCATGCACAGTAATACATTATTTACTACAACTGTCCATATCTCTTTTAATATTAAATGTTTTAGTTTTAAACTGTAGTATAATGATTTAGGCATATGTTGTCATGTTTTCTGGAAGTTTCATGAAATTAAAAAAATAAAAACCTTTACAGTTATAAAGTAAAATCTTGCAAAAAATTTCTGCAGTTTTTAATAAAATATTTGTAACTCTTCAAATATTCCAGTTAGCCTCACTAAACTCAACACACGTATAAAATATAACATTTATAACCGCATCTAAAATTTGCAGATGAATAGATGCTCTTCCAGATACAAGGTAATCACAAATACACTGGTATTCAAAATTAAAGCAACAATCTTTTTTCTCGTTTTCTTCTTTTGCGCATAATTTTTAAACAAATAAACATATAAACGCAAAATTTGTATGACATGTTTGTTATTATATCATTAATCAAATTTTATATAAGAATTATTAATGCTAATAGCATTAATAATTGTAAACTCTGGATCCGTTACGTAGACGATATATTTACTGTTACCCCCCAAAGTATTAATCCTGAAAACCTCCTTGTTGAACTTAATAAATTTTACCCTCTCATTAAATTCACGTATGAAACTGAAATTAACAATAGTTTAAATTTTCTCGATGTTAGTATTAGCAAAAATAAAGACCATACCATAGATACTACTGTTTTCAGAAAACCCACAAACAATAACGAAATTATTAACAATAAATGTGGCACCCTCCTTCTTTATAAATACGCCGCCTTCGGTCATATGTTAATCGCGCTATTCTTATTTGCTCTAATAAAACATTTCTGAATATCGAATTAAAATGTATTAAAAGTATTGCTAAAAAAACCAACTATAACCCTGCTATTGTGGATAAGCTCTATAAAAAACGTATAAAATTTCTTAATTGTTTTCAAAACGCTCAAAAAATAAAACCTACTTTCACTTCCACGATTCCCTATTGTAAAAGTGCCTCTGTTAAAATAAAAAATGAAGCTAAAAAACATAACATTAATATTCCGATTAAGCCAAATAAAAATATTTACCAACGCATCCGGAATGAAAAAGATCCAATTCACTTTAAACACACCGCAGGGATTTATAAAATTAACTTTCAGAATTATGATAAAAAATATTGGGATGACCAAGCGTAAAATTAAAGACCGTATTTCTGAACATCTTGGTGACATTAAATACAATAAACAATCCACTGAATTCTCAAGAACTAATAATATTAAACCCATTAACACCAATACCATTAAATTTTAAAAAAATAGCCCCTTTCAACTCACATCATTACTCCCTAAAAGAGAGAAGACATAGAAATTTTAACGACTAACAATTCCGTAATTCCAATTGAGTGGCAACACTTACTCCAAGCTAAGAAGCGAAGTGAAGAAAGTGATGAGGAATGAAAATATACTGCCCAGCTGAAGTCGTCATACGAGCTCTGAAGATGGACTCGTTTGGGAGCCGAAATATATTAGCTCAATTTCTAAAGGATTTTAATGTAAGATAAAGTTAATTATTATTTATTTTTAAATCTGTCCTTGTACACATTTCCTAAGTTATATTTTATTCATAAACGCAAGAAGATTGTCAGTAGTTTTATTCATATACAAGAAAACAAATTTGTGTCATTCTTTTTTCCATAACGATCCTGGATTGATTTAGAAAAAAATAACAAAATATGTATTTTCGATCAGTAAAACTGTTTATTATTTAAATTCACTTCTTTCTGAATTACTTCCAAAATAATATTTATTCGTGAATACGAGAAATTAGATAGTATTTTAACCTAGAACAAAAATGACTTGGATAAAAAATAAGTGAGAAAATCTAAACCTTCAAAAAAGAGCCTTTTCTTACTTTCATGTTGCAAGGGGTCCACGATTTCTGTCACCAAGCTTTGAAACAGTTCATTGGTTTGAAACAAAGGCAGCCTAGGCAAAACAGAATAAGTGAAAAAAAAAACAGTAACTGAATCTAAATTTTAAGTGACAGAGGGACCCATACGTTGATTTCATTAATGCCCGTAATTTCTGTCTGTGGTATTGATTTCAGCATTTATCGAGAAAAAACACTTAAAATATTACTCTACAATTTTAAGTATTGAAATTATGAAGATTGGAAGAAAAAATTAAATCCAACTGATTTTTAGAAAAAGAATTCCAATGTCATATTGTTTTACAAAAATGTCGACTTTCTTTTGTGAGTAAAGTAGTTTGAAGAGAAACAGATAGATTCTAGTCGATGAACAACCGATTTCTTCAACTTAACTTTTCAAAATAACCGATTCAACCGATTTATTCAAGTAACTTTTCATTTATCAACATAACCGATTTCACAAATATTCTCAAAATAGCCTAATAAAACTGTTAATTCAACGAATATTCTCGAAACTGTCACGCATAACTCAATAGTTCCTATTCAGCGAATATTCTGGAAACAGTCGAAGAAGGCAGTCACTTGTTTCTCAAGAATAAAAGAAATAGTGTAAAATATTTCCCTGAGTAGGAATTTCAGTGATTCAAAAACAAAATCAATCGCTTGGATCAAAGTCTCTGAGAGGCGATCATTCAGAATAGTCCAAGGACACAAACTGACTGTGAGATTTACTCTATATGTTATATATATCTTTTAATGGACAGCGTTTGGAAATGATTCATTTGTAGAATATAGTGGAATGTTCTAGAACCCGGCTTCTATTGAAAGGAGAAACTTCAGGAATCCTATACTACCATATTTCGTCAAATTTTATCGCCAAAAGCCATTTTTATGGAAGTGAATGGACTATACTTTGTTTCCAATTTCACTGTAAATCTACTTTTACTGCAACAGCACATTTAAGACAAGAAAGATGTTTAATTTATTGCGAAAATATATTACTGGTGAAATGTAGTGTTTGAATAGTGAGTTCAGTTTTAAACATCTCACTTGCTTTCATGCACACTTCAACAAGGGACATGGACATCAGAGGGTCAAGAGGCGTCGGTCGTTTTAGAGTTTAAACCTTTTCCTCCCGGCTGTCGAAATTAAAGAATTTCTTATGATTTTTCACCGTTTTGGGGTATTTTAAGCATTTTACAAAGCATTATGACCTTTTTGTCACCTGGAAAAAATTTGAAGTGACATTGTTGTGGGGCCCATATTATCTGATTTCAGAGGGCCTACTTGCCATTGGGCAAGCTGACAGCCGGGTCAGTCCGCCACTGATTGGACCCTTCGATGAAATTATCCTCCGAAAATCACGTGCCTTTTTTATCAGATACTAATGCGCAACCCACCACTACACTCTAGAAGGTGGTGAATCGACGCATGCGCAATCTTGTGCGGGAGAATGATATAAGTGTATTACGCGTGGCAGCCATTACATTCCAAGATAGAAAGTTGTTGCACGCTTTTTTTTCTTTCGAAAATATAAAATGTTGATGTATAAAGTAAGTGTTTTCATTTGTATTTTGTTTCCTACAGTCAACTGTTCGTGTAAACATAAATTCACTACATTGTGATAAATAAAATCGAAATATAGGGTAAAATTTAGTTGTTCATTATTGCAAATTTTGAAGTTTATTATAATTCCAGTATGGAGACAACACAAAATCAGAGTATTTTTTTGACAGCCTGTAAGATCAATTTTGTTATCCGTCATGAATACACCATCCTCTGGAGGATAGCTTAGGAATGTCTGTAAGCATCCAGAAGATGTCTACATTCCTCCTGTCTGTTTAATAAGGATAATAAAATTTTATCTTTAGGGTGCCTTTGTCTAAAGGTATGACATTTTGACATCCAGAGTACATCCTGCAGCTGAAAAAAGAATTTACCTTGTCCAGAGGATATTAAGTTAACAACCAGAGTGTGATATATTCTGCATATTTTTAAAATATCATTGTGTTGTCTGGGTAAAATTATTCTAAAAACAAATACTGTTTGTAATTTTTGATTCTTTTATCAGGTGAAGTAAATACAGCATCATACTTATTTTATATACGAATCATTTTAGTTTCAGGGATTTTATGCGATACAAGTGCTATTTATTTTACAGTTCTGAAAGTAACTACTTAATTTTCATAAGAGTACATATTTTCATAATTTTCATTTTTAATGAGAATGAAAACTTTAATTAGTTTCTATTTTCATTCATTGATGTTAAAAAAATTGCTTTAAATGTTTTGTACATCTAATAACGTAATTTTCGTGAATTAGCAGTTACGTCTAAAGGCAATATGTTTCTTGTGATAGAATATTTCATTAACACATTGTGTAATAAAATAAGTAATATGTAATAAAAGGGGAAAATATGTTATAAAAGATTCTGTATAATATTTCTCTAACGTGGACCAATTTCAATTAATTTTTGTCGGAACGATACGATAGTGGTGAAATTAATAAAATACGTGAGGATAAAAAATAATATTTAAAAATGAACACTATTTAAGAACGCGGACTCAGCTCAATGGTCTAATAAGAAAACATGACGACATTTGTATGACGACATTATTTTATGGAAAATGCATTTTTAAAAGTTATTTCTTCAGAATCTTTGCAAGCGTCATTTTAAACCTAGCAATATTTTAAAGATATAAACAGAATATGAATTATTATTATAAATTGTCTAAAAAACCCAATCATAAAAAATAGAATTTTTTTTTTTTTTTTTTTTTTAAGCAAAAAATTACGCGAAAATAAATAAAATGTCATTGCATTTTTCGCTATAAAAATTTAAAAGACGGCATGGGGGTCCTTTACTAAAACTGTACTGCCTGTGGAAGTATGGAAACTGAGTCGTTAACTAATTTTATTTTGAAACTTTTCTTTGAATGATTCTGGTTTCACTACTGCACAATATTTATTTGGTTATGATAATAATTTGACTTCTGGTAAATTAAAATTTTAATTAGGTGGTGAAATTGGTATAATATTCAAATTTTAAAGGTAAACAGGAAACGAAAAAGTGTGAAAATTTCGCACGGGTTTGCTACTACGTAATAAAAGAAGAGGATTATAACTCATATTTCTGAAATAGGGGAAATTTAAGAGGGGAAAGGGGATAGAAAAATGAAGAGGGAAATGCACAAAACAATATCTAAATCAGGAAAAAAGAAGGAAGATAGCATTTAGTCTTAGAGAAACAACTCATGAGGAATCAACTATTTCTTTTCCTGACACCTCTAATGATATCATTAATACTGATATAAATTTAAACATCACTATATAAGAGATAAATGATAGAAACGATGAGCCATATATTGGTTTAAATTATTTCATGCTGGTTACATATTTAACAAAGAAATCCATTATACATCGTTGGAAGAATTGAAAGCAAAGATAATGATGTAAAGTTTATGCTTTTCATGAGGAAAAAGGGAAAAGAAGACTATCTTACATTATTTTTTTTCTATTATTGATAAAACAGACGTTATTGTGAAGCTGTGCCAATAAAAACTGTCTTAGGTAGAACTAATCAAACACAGGAATATTTTTTCTTTGATCTGGATTTGTTAAAGCATCACGTTAGATAATACTAGTTGGCATAGGTGGACTCTGCTCAGTTCCCCATCATATATATGTTCACATAAATTTCTAGTGCAAGACATATTATAATCATATTAAGAGAAATGAATTTGAAGAAACCCTTGAGACAGTGACAGAATAAAATCCCCGCCTAATAGGCTATCCATCATTCACTTCGATATATTTATGATATTCTAATGTATTAATTTATTTTATTAGGGTCAATTTCATAGTTTAGTTTTCATGCTACTATTTCCAATGCAACAATCCTCAAAATGCATATTCATATGGAATTTTTTTTTAATTTTGCAATATTAATAAAATCTTAAATTAAGAATAACTTACAAAATTTTACCATTAGAAAATTTTTAGTCAATCATGTTCAAACAAGTATTATAAACGTTATTTTGAAGTTGTCTGATATATTTACTATCCTCAATATGGACGTTAATGATCAATTTTACCCTATTCTACCATGTTTATTAAATCGTAAATTCAAAATAACTTACGAATATTTTAAATTGGAAAATTCATAGTCTATCATATTCATGCCAGTATCCTAAATAATATTTCAAAAGTGGTCTGACATCTTTACGATGAAAATATCCCTCAAGATTGACATTTATATGGAATTTTGCCCTATTATCCCATGTTAAGAAAATCGTAAATTTATAATACCTTACGAAGTTTTTTAAATCGAATGTTGCAGATGAATAGGGTTATTGCCAGTGTCGAAAGTAATATTTTAAAACTGATTTGAAGTCTCTGCGACTATTTGTTCTTGAGATATCGTGTACACAGACTAAGAAACTAACACAGTGACGGACTAACAAACTAACAGACACCATACAAATTTTGCTATTTTCAGATTCCTTACACGTGAAAACGTGTAAAAAAGTAAAAAAAACCGATGTCGAAAATTTTCACGATTACCTAAGTTCCCCATACCTATAGTAAGATGGGGAACTAATAGATGTTATTAGTACTTAATAAACCTTAAATCGAAAGTCTGTCATTCTCCCCCAAATTCTCATTTACTTACTGTCATTCACTACGGTATGTTTGTGAATCTCAAGCTAATACAAAATGCGCCTCCATTTTAAGGTAAATATAAGCTTTTTCATCTGTCTCTCCGTAGCTGAGGTGGTTAGAGTGCCATGTTAGTAACGCGGTGGTCGAGTGTTCGATACCCTGAAGGTCCGGAGTGTTAATTTTTGCAGATAATTAGTAGAAAAAATGTCAATTGATGAAAGAAAATTTTTCGTTGACTACACAGTATCCTAAGAATTTTTGAAGAGTTTTTTTAAGAAGCTTTTTTTTTTCTTCTTAATTAATTAAAATGTGAAAAAAATAAACTTCTAATTTCTGATAAATAAGCCATTTAAATTTTATCCATAATTTAATTGTTGCCTTTTTTTTTTTTTTTTGGACAGAATTAATAAAAAAAAATAAGTACATTTATTTAAAATGAAGAAAATAAATTAGAAATATCAGTCGTATCGTTACCAATAAGGTACCAAATGAAAGAGCTGCTTCACATTAAGTCACGTGTTTTGAAGTGGGATTAAAAATTTCAGTTTTCAATTTTTTTTAATTTTCTCTCACGAACACAAAAATATAATATACAGCCTGTACCCCACAAGACCAACTTGCATTTCAAATTTCATCATTTTTTTGGTTAATAAACAAAAAACTTAATTTGAAAAAAAATAATAATAAAAATAAAAGTAAGTTTTATTCTAACTTCGAAAAGATTTATGTGATACGATACATTAAAAATTTGGATTTTAAAAGTTTTTTTTAAATAGATTATTCATAATATTTTTGGAAAAATATGCATATATTTCAACTTTAAAAACATGTCCCATCCTACCCTCTTTTAAAAGATTTTTGTTTTGTTAAGGGAAGATCTAACTTTTTATACAGTCCCCTGGACTGTGTAAAAAGTTAGACTACAAGAAACTAAATATTGCACTATTTGTGGATTGTGGAGTTATGATAATGATATTGAATCCATTGTCAAATTCTGAGGTAATAGTATATCTTTTGCCTAACTATTACCCATAAGCTAATTTTATTCTGTATGAAATCGTTCTTCTTTAAAAAGCCTCATTTGATGACTATTATTGAGTCAAATGAATTAAATCAAAAATTTCTACTACTTTTACATTTTTAACATATTATTAATATAATTTTTAAAAAATACAAATCGCATAAAACATTTTACTTATATGAATAGATGGATAAATGAATATTAAAAAAAGAAAAAAAAAATCTAAGATATTTAAAGATTCTAAAAGCTAAGTATCTCATTATTTTCTAGGTATTACTGATAATAAAGACACCTTTCTCTAATTCTGTGATAATAGTATTATGATTTGTCATACCATAAGCTTATTTTACCATTTATAAAATCATTCCCCCCCCCCCCCCAAAAAAAAAAAAAAAGAAAAAAATATATATCAGTTTATGAATATCTTTCAATTAAATAAATTAAAGTAGAAATTTGAATATTCTGAATATATTTTTATTAACGTATTATATACTTTTTAAAAAGCAATATTCGCATACATACTTATGTTATGGAAATAGAAGAGTGTATGTGTATATATATTAAAAATAAATACGTAAATAAAAGACACGTAAAGATTGTAAGGAAGCTACGTATCACATTTTTTCGAAATCATGGTGATGACGTAACGATAACAAAGAATCCATTCACAGATTCTGAGGTAAAAGTTACATGCTTTGACTTATTATTAAACATAAGTTTACTTTTTTTCTGGTAAACACATTTTTCTTTGAGAAACCTGTTTTGATACCCATTCAAATAAGATAATTAAATATAAAATTTCAATATTCCGAAAATACTTTATTAACATATTATTAACATACTTTAAAAAATATACTAATCACACACATAATTATACCATGAAAACAATAGATAAGATAAAGGAAAAGACATGGATAGTTTGTAAGGAAACTGAACATTGCATTATTTTCGAAGCCATGATAAAAAAAATAATACATTCTTCAAGTTAATAAAAAAAATACATTCTCAAATGCTGAAATATTAGTAAATCCTTTTCCGCACTAATAAACAGTAGCTTACATTCTTCTTTGTAACACTTGTTCGAAAGTTCTAAAGTCATAATAACAAAATAGAGCCCATTATGAGATCTTGAGGTAAAAGTAAATCCTTGGTCTCACTAAACATTTGCATTCTTTCTTTCTTTCTTTTTTTTTTTTTTTTTTTTCATCTTTGAAGTCTCCTTTTTTAAACAACATTAAGCTAAGTAAATTAAATAAAAAAATTTACATATTCAAAAAATACTTTATTAAAAGTACTAATTAAATACCCCTTTAGGTTATGAAAATGAAAAATTATATATTCATATATATATTATTTTTTTAAAAATGTTATATATATATTGTAAGATACTGAACATGGTATTTCTTCAAAAGTAATGATAAGAAAAAAGACTCCATTGTTAGATTCCCGAGATAAACGTAAGTCTTATGCCTCACCGTTAAACATTAGTTTACTTTCTTCTTTAAGAAATTCGTCTTTTCTTGAAGCTTCATTTGATGTGCACCAGTTAGGCAAGGAATGAGTATATAGAAAATATAAATACATCAAAATTTGCAAACTGCTTTCTGCTTCAATGGCTTCAGGGTAACAGTTGATAAACTGAAAGTATTCGTCCGATGTTAAACATGAGAATCTGATGTGTTTGTAAAATTTTCTCAAATTTTGCGGACTAGGACATTTTAAATTTTGGTATGCCCATTCGGTAACGGCTACCAAAAGATCATATTCTTCAACATATAATTTATCCATTTGAAGAATTCCATCTACAATTTTTTCTGGTACGTTTAAAAACCTCTCCGATATAATTAAACTGCAAGCATTTTCTTTAAGATATGAGAGCATTTTTTGGAGGAAAAGTGGATGTGTAAAATTCTTGCTTTCAATTTCATCAAAGAAATCATCTTCAGATATTTCTGTAGATCTAATGTATTGCTTGGCAATATCCAGAATTTTAGGGACTTCATATTTTTTACCAACAGCAAAAAAATTCCATATAGATTTCAGGGATTTGATTTTGTGGTGGTATCCATAGAAATGGCTGTAAATAGAAAAAGTATTTGTTAGTTAACAAACAAAAGTTGTCCTTATCAGTAATGTCATTTTTTTTTCGTTCGATTTATAACTACTTTTTTAAAATACGGTCTTCAAGTTATTTAATTACAAACATTTTTTACAAAATTTATCTACATTATAAATTAACACAGTAAAACTCCGAGTCTCCACACATCTTAAACCTGTAAACCTCAAATATTAATCTTAGATTGGCTTGGTTTGGTTTGTCGGCCTGCAGTCATCCTTTGCCCACTAGAGTTAATTAGACCGGGACGTACTGCTTAAAGGGATTTCTGAAATACTACGAACATTCATGTCTGGATCGAAGCTCGAACCTGAGACCTGCTAACTTAAATCCAGAGCTTAAAAATTCGACAGTTTCCACACGATTATATTTCATTTTGCTTTTGTAGCCTACTATATTTGATATATAGTGGTGACCGGGGTTAGTTGGCATAAGGGGCTAGTTTCAACACAGCTTCAATTTCCTGTCATCATAGAGCTACAGCGATGTCATTTTATTAAGGGGAAGTGTATGTATAGGTGCAACATCCACCGAAACTTGAGTCTGCTTGGAAGCTTCACGAAGGAAAAATTCCTATTTCATCATTTTTTGGACTAGAGAGAAAAAAATTTCACCGCATTTTTTCTTTGTTCTGATGAGCCTACAGAGAGTCTAAGTGCGTTTTTAGGTAACCCCAAAAACACTTTTCCTAAAAGGTTGCAACTATGTCAACTAATCCTGTGTCAAGAGTTAGTTGGCTTACTGATAAGGGTCAGTTGGAATAACATGATATAGATAGGAATTGTTAGATAGAACGCCGCAAATTTTGAGGGAAAACAATTTTTTGTAATCAAAACATTTTATTTTAATAATATTTGACCAACAATTTCTGCTTAAATGAGTGAACAAATAATTAATTCTTACCGAAAAATAAATTTTGTTTATTATTATAGCTGTCTATAGTTATTCAAATTAAATTAGACGAATAGTTGAAATCAATCACGAATGTAGGATATGCGCGCTCGTTTATTTGAACAGATGGGTTCAATTTTTACACAATTTTACTCTGGTCGTATAAAAGTGAATCATCCTCGTCTGGTTATTTCTATTTTTTCCATTTTTGACCATAATGGAAACGCGAACTTAATTGCCATCAGTTTCGTAAATCTTCTAAAGGAGACAGCGGGCCTACTATTTCATCAAAGCAAAGTAATTTGTTTTGTATTCAAAATGACCAAGAAGCTCTTGATATTACATGGGATTCTTTGTTGATCTTGTTCGTTGTGATTTGTGGACATCTGTTTCAGTTTCTCCGGAGTTTGTAGATCTATCGAATGAAAACTCTTACAATTGTCTTGACAGAAGGCTGAAAGTGAAAGCTCTTTACCATGGAGAGGTTCAGACCAATTAAATCGCCTTTGAACTATCATTAAGAAAGGCCTAATTGTGCCATAGCTATACCAGAGCTGCCAACCTAATCCGGCAAATTGTTAGTACCACCCCTTTTCCTACACCACTTAATTTTTAAAGTAATTTTCTTCAAATATATTTGCGATGAATTAAGAAGAAAAAAAACTCTAAGAAATGACTGGTGTAGAAAAAAGGGCGGTGCTAACAATTTGCCGGATTTGGTTGGCAGCTCTGCTATACCAACTGACTCCATACTTTACTATGATAACTAACCTCACAGGGATATCCAATATAAGTTGGACACCACAGGATCCCCAAAACAACAATAATAATAATAATAATATATATTCATGCAACCACAGAGAACGCCTCTTTCGAAACAGTCATCAGCAGTGTCTCAAATTGTATGACACTGTAAGCAATTCATACACATCTATTTATTCCTATTTAATCAAGAAAAAATTAAAATATTTGTTCGATACAAGCAAGAAATACTTGGCTTTACAGCAGTATTGTGCCCGGTACAAGAATATTTATAGGGATATTCTTGGATCGTCATCCAGTAACCTATCTTCTCCTACTCCATTTGCTAAATTTAGAATTTGTACTTCTTCCAGTTGCAAAACTTGTCCAAATGCTTTAAAATCCCAAATTCATGATAATAATTCTTCAATCAAATTTTGTCAGGCATTCAATGTGATTTATAAAATTAGCTGTGGTCTCTACAACATGAAATATATTGGTGAAACATCCGCTCCCCTTCACCTAAGAATTAATCAACATCGTTCAGATTCCAAAAAATTCTCTTCTCATGCACCTCACTCAAAATCCACCATTGAATTACTACATTTTTACTATCATAATTTTAACTCCTGCACCACAGAAATTCTTAAAATTCACAAAAATAAACATGAGCGTCTTTTTCTTGAATCCAAATACATGCAATCTTTTAATACTATTCACCCTTATGCACTTAACACCGAGCATTATAACAAAATTGTCAAAGTTTATTCAAATACTAATCCAATACATGATTATACAACTATTTATGAACAGCTTAACCATAAATTTATCATAAAACTACTAGAAACAAACGTGGATTAAAATCTACTGAATATATAATTTCTCAAAAAGTAATGCTCAAGCATATTTTAGAGGTGCAGTCTCAATATCTTGTCAAGTTTGATTGGATTAATGTACGAAACTTCATTTTTGCTGTAAAAAAAAAAAAAAAATATATTACAGACACGACATTATTTCATTATTTAAAACATGAAAATCTGACATTGACAGATTTTAATTTAGTGCCAGAGGCCTACTGCTAAACTTGTTAATATCGACAAATTCTTCTTTAGTTAATTCGTGACGATCTAAATTCCATGATAAAGTTTTCATTAAATCAAACCAATGTGTTTCAGCTGCAGATATTGTAACAAATAACGTTGGAAGTCCAAACTGTCTTATAGCCGCAAAACAACGTTTTTTCTCTTTTTCCCAATGAGGGAGAGGTGTGCCTTGGGGGGGACTCATGTCAAAGGTGTGCCTTGAGGGGGGGGGACTCATGTCAAAGTTGTACCTTGGGGGGGACTCATGTCAAAGTTGGGCCTGGGGGGGACTCATGTCAAAGTTGGGCCTGGGGGGGACTCATGTCAAAGTTGGGCCTTGGGGGGACTCATGTCAAAGTTGTACCTTGAGGGGGACTCATGTCAAAGTTGGGCCTGGGGGGGACTCATGTCAAAGTTGGGCCTGGGGGGGACTCATGTCAAAGTTGTACTTTGGGGGGGACTCATGTCAAAGTTGGACCTGGGGGGGGACTCATGTCAAAGTTGGGCCTGGGGGGGGACTCATGTCAAAGTTGGGCCTTGGGGGGACTTCATTCAATAAATCCCCATTCAATAAACCGACTGAAATAGGCCCTTAGCACTATTAAGAGTGTATTATAAAAATTCGACAACGCTGTACCGACTGAAATAGGGGTACCTTGGGGGGGACTCATGTCAAAGTTGTGCCTTGGGGGGACTTCATTCAATAAATCCCCATTCAATAAACCGACTGAAATAGGCCCTTAGCACTATTAAGAGTGTATTATAAAAATTCGACAACGCTGTACCGACTGAAATAGGGGTACCTTGGGGGGGACTTATGTCAAAGTTGTGCCTTGGGGGGACTTCATTCAATAAATCCCCATTCAATAAACCGACTGAAATAGGCCCTTAGCACTATTAAGAGTGTATTATAAAAATTCGACAACTGTACCGACTGAAATAGGCCTCTAGCACTAAAAAAAAAGTATTTAAAAGTGTTTCTTAGTCAATCTCTCAATCAGCATTTTTCTGATATTTTTTCTGATATTATCATGTTCAAAATAAAAAAAATTAATTTAAAAACTAATAAAAAACCTCACAATGTTCATACAAATTCTCAAATTATTGTTAATTTTTCAAACCAGGTTTTTAATAACATTAACATTACTTCTATCATAAATGATAAAGATTGCCTCTTTCCGCTCAATGATGTACAGTCGGAGGAAAAAAAACGCAACACTCAACGTAACTTCGTTGCTAATCGATGCAGAAAATTGTAATAGGTATCATTCGACGGGGAATTGTGAGTAGTTTCAGAAAATGAAGTGAAATTTTGAAATGGGGGTCGTCTACATATTAAAACGCGCACCAACTTTGATTGCCATGCCCCATTTTTATTTTATATTTGAATTCCTGGGATCGCGACAACGTGAAAAAGTATATTGGTTGTATACTTTACTTATTTTTTCACAGAGTTATAAGCGTTCAAAGTTTGAAGGTGCTAATGTTAAATTCATATTTCAAACTTTTATTAATATCTAAAAAAAAATAACTTGATCGATATAATTTTTTTTTTTTTTACAAGATACAGTGAATAAACCCAAACCTAATCCATCATTACTTTTAATTCTGAAAAATATTTTTAATTCTGAAAAATACTAATGAATTCATATTTATAAAAATTATGAATTATGACCTATATTAATTTTTACAT
>CAWVNO010000239.1:0-84668 GCA_963930645.1 Salticus scenicus
AGCCCTTTTATGAAGGCATGTGCTCGATTTCGTCGCCAAATTTTTTTGTCGAATTTTACGCCCTCTCATTTTTAAAAGTCGATTCCACAGCAACTAATAGAGCTTTGCGATCGCAATCACTTCCAGAATGTGCAAAAGATATTCTAGTTTCATAACAGAACAGCAGGGACCTGCCAAAGTTAAACCATTTGGCCAGGAGAGCCCTTTTATGCAGACTTTTGCCATATTTCGATACCCAAAATTTTTGCGATTTTCACAGAATTTTTTTCAAAAGCCGATTCCAAAGCAACTAATAGAGCTTTGCGATCGCAATCACTTCCAGAATCTGTCCCACGAAGTCTACTTTCATGATAAAGCACGAGGGACCTGCCAAAGTTAAACCATTTGGCCAGGAGAGCCCTTTTATGAAGGCATGTGCTCGATTTCGTCGCCAAATTTTTTTGTCGAATTTTACGCCCTCTCATTTTTAAAAGTCGATTCCACAGCAACTAATAGAGCTTTGCGATCGCAATCACTTCCAGAATGTGCAAAAGATATTCTAGTTTCATAACAGAACAGCAGGGACCTGCCAAAGTTAAACCATTTGGCCAGGAGAGCCCTTTTATGCAGACTTTTGCCATATTTCGATACCCAAAATTTTTGCGATTTTCACAGAATTTTTTTCAAAAGCCGATTCCAAAGCAACTAATAGAGCTTTGCGATCGCAATCACTTCCAGAATCTGTCCCACGAAGTCTACTTTCATGATAAAGCACGAGGGACCTGCCAAAGTTAAACCATTTGGCCAGGAGAGCCCTTTTATGAAGGCATGTGCTCGATTTCGTCGCCAAATTTTTTTGTCGAATTTTACGCCCTCTCATTTTTAAAAGTCGATTCCACAGCAACTAATAGAGCTTTGCGATCGCAATCACTTCCAGAATGTGCAAAAGATATTCTAGTTTCATAACAGAACAGCAGGGACCTGCCAAAGTTAAACCATTTGGCCAGGAGAGCCCTTTTATGCAGACTTTTGCCATATTTCGATACCCAAAATTTTTGCGATTTTCACAGAATTTTTTTCAAAAGCCGATTCCAAAGCAACTAATAGAGCTTTGCGATCGCAATCACTTCCAGAATCTGTCCCACGAAGTCTACTTTCATGATAAAGCACGAGGGACCTGCCAAAGTTAAACCATTTGGCCAGGAGAGCCCTTTTATGAAGGCATGTGCTCGATTTCGTCGCCAAATTTTTTTGTCGAATTTTACGCCCTCTCATTTTTAAAAGTCGATTCCACAGCAACTAATAGAGCTTTGCGATCGCAATCACTTCCAGAATGTGCAAAAGATATTCTAGTTTCATAACAGAACAGCAGGGACCTGCCAAAGTTAAACCATTTGGCCAGGAGAGCCCTTTTATGCAGACTTTTGCCATATTTCGATACCCAAAATTTTTGCGATTTTCACAGAATTTTTTTCAAAAGCCGATTCCAAAGCAACTAATAGAGCTTTGCGATCGCAATCACTTCCAGAATCTGTCCCACGAAGTCTACTTTCATGATAAAGCACGAGGGACCTGCCAAAGTTAAACCATTTGGCCAGGAGAGCCCTTTTATGAAGGCATGTGCTCGATTTCGTCGCCAAATTTTTTTGTCGAATTTTACGCCCTCTCATTTTTAAAAGTCGATTCCACAGCAACTAATAGAGCTTTGCGATCGCAATCACTTCCAGAATGTGCAAAAGATATTCTAGTTTCATAACAGAACAGCAGGGACCTGCCAAAGTTAAACCATTTGGCCAGGAGAGCCCTTTTATGCAGACTTTTGCCATATTTCGATACCCAAAATTTTTGCGATTTTCACAGAATTTTTTTCAAAAGCCGATTCCAAAGCAACTAATAGAGCTTTGCGATCGCAATCACTTCCAGAATCTGTCCCACGAAGTCTACTTTCATGATAAAGCACGAGGGACCTGCCAAAGTTAAACCATTTGGCCAGGAGAGCCCTTTTATGAAGGCATGTGCTCGATTTCGTCGCCAAATTTTTTTGTCGAATTTTACGCCCTCTCATTTTTAAAAGTCGATTCCACAGCAACTAATAGAGCTTTGCGATCGCAATCACTTCCAGAATGTGCAAAAGATATTCTAGTTTCATAACAGAACAGCAGGGACCTGCCAAAGTTAAACCATTTGGCCAGGAGAGCCCTTTTATGCAGACTTTTGCCATATTTCGATACCCAAAATTTTTGCGATTTTCACAGAATTTTTTTCAAAAGCCGATTCCAAAGCAACTAATAGAGCTTTGCGATCGCAATCACTTCCAGAATCTGTCCCACGAAGTCTACTTTCATGATAAAGCACGAGGGACCTGCCAAAGTTAAACCATTTGGCCAGGAGAGCCCTTTTATGAAGGCATGTGCTCGATTTCGTCGCCAAATTTTTTTGTCGAATTTTACGCCCTCTCATTTTTAAAAGTCGATTCCACAGCAACTAATAGAGCTTTGCGATCGCAATCACTTCCAGAATGTGCAAAAGATATTCTAGTTTCATAACAGAACAGCAGGGACCTGCCAAAGTTAAACCATTTGGCCAGGAGAGCCCTTTTATGCAGACTTTTGCCATATTTCGATACCCAAAATTTTTGCGATTTTCACAGAATTTTTTTCAAAAGCCGATTCCAAAGCAACTAATAGAGCTTTGCGATCGCAATCACTTCCAGAATCTGTCCCACGAAGTCTACTTTCATGATAAAGCACGAGGGACCTGCCAAAGTTAAACCATTTGGCCAGGAGAGCCCTTTTATGAAGGCATGTGCTCGATTTCGTCGCCAAATTTTTTTGTCGAATTTTACGCCCTCTCATTTTTAAAAGTCGATTCCACAGCAACTAATAGAGCTTTGCGATCGCAATCACTTCCAGAATGTGCAAAAGATATTCTAGTTTCATAACAGAACAGCAGGGACCTGCCAAAGTTAAACCATTTGGCCAGGAGAGCCCTTTTATGCAGACTTTTGCCATATTTCGATACCCAAAATTTTTGCGATTTTCACAGAATTTTTTTCAAAAGCCGATTCCAAAGCAACTAATAGAGCTTTGCGATCGCAATCACTTCCAGAATCTGTCCCACGAAGTCTACTTTCATGATAAAGCACGAGGGACCTGCCAAAGTTAAACCATTTGGCCAGGAGAGCCCTTTTATGAAGGCATGTGCTCGATTTCGTCGCCAAATTTTTTGTCGAATTTTACGCCCTCTCATTTTTAAAAAGTCGATTCCACAGCAACTAATAGAGCTTTGCGATCGCAATCACTTCCAGAATGTGCAAAAGATATTCTAGTTTCATAACAGAACAGCAGGGACCTGCCAAAGTTAAACCATTTGGCCAGGAGAGCCCTTTTATGCAGACTTTTGCCATATTTCGATACCCCAAAATTTTGCGATTTTCACAGAATTTTTTTCAAAAGCCGATTCCAAAGCAACTAATAGAGCTTTGCGATCGCAATCACTTCCAGAATCTGTCCCACGAAGTCTACTTTCATGATAAAGCACGAGGGACCTGCCAAAGTTAAACCATTTGGCCAGGAGAGCCCTTTTATGAAGGCATGTGCTCGATTTCGTCGCCAAATTTTTTTGTCGAATTTTACGCCCTCTCATTTTTAAAAGTCGATTCCACAGCAACTAATAGAGCTTTGCGATCGCAATCACTTCCAGAATGTGCAAAAGATATTCTAGTTTCATAACAGAACAGCAGGGACCTGCCAAAGTTAAACCATTTGGCCAGGAGAGCCCTTTTATGCAGACTTTTGCCATATTTCGATACCCAAAATTTTTGCGATTTTCACAGAATTTTTTTCAAAAGCCGATTCCAAAGCAACTAATAGAGCTTTGCGATCGCAATCACTTCCAGAATCTGTCCCACGAAGTCTACTTTCATGATAAAGCACGAGGGACCTGCCAAAGTTAAACCATTTGGCCAGGAGAGCCCCTTTTATGAAGGCATGTGCTCGATTTCGTCGCCAAATTTTTTTGTCGAATTTTACGCCCTCTCATTTTTAAAAGTCGATTCCACAGCAACTAATAGAGCTTTGCGATCGCAATCACTTCCAGAATGTGCAAAAGATATTCTAGTTTCATAACAGAACAGCAGGGACCTGCCAAAGTTAAACCATTTGGCCAGGAGAGCCCTTTTATGCAGACTTTTGCCATATTTCGATACCCAAAATTTTTGCGATTTTCACAGAATTTTTTTCAAAAGCCGATTCCAAAGCAACTAATAGAGCTTTGCGATCGCAATCACTTCCAGAATCTGTCCCACGAAGTCTACTTTCATGATAAAGCACGAGGGGACCTGCCAAAGTTAAACCATTTGGCCAGGAGAGCCCTTTTATGAAGGCATGTGCTCGATTTCGTCGCCAAATTTTTTTTGTCGAATTTTACGCCCTCTCATTTTTAAAAGTCGATTCCACAGCAACTAATAGAGCTTTGCGATCGCAATCACTTCCAGAATGTGCAAAAGATATTCTAGTTCATAACAGAACAGCAGGGACCTGCCAAAGTTAAACCATTTGGCCAGGAGAGCCCTTTTATGCAGACTTTTTGCCATATTTCGATACCCCAAAATTTTTGCGATTTTCACAGAATTTTTTTCAAAAGCCGATTCCAAAGCAACTAATAGAGCTTTGCGATCGCAATCACTTCCAGAATCTGTCCCACGAAGTCTACTTTCATGATAAAGCACGAGGGACCTGCCAAAGTTAAACATTTGGCCAGGAGAGCCCTTTTATGAAGGCATGTGCTCGATTTCGTCGCCAAATTTTTTTGTCGAATTTTACGCCCTCTCATTTTTAAAAGTCGATTCCACAGCAACTAATAGAGCTTTGCGATCGCAATCACTTCCAGAATGTGCAAAAGATATTCTAGTTTCATAACAGAACAGCAGGGACCTGCCAAAGTTAAACCATTTGGCCAGGAGAGCCCTTTTATGCAGACTTTTGCCATATTTCGATACCCAAAATTTTTGCGATTTTCACAGAATTTTTTTCAAAAGCCGATTCCAAAGCAACTAATAGAGCTTTGCGATCGCAATCACTTCCAGAATCTGTCCCACGAAGTCTACTTTCATGATAAAGCACGAGGGACCTGCCAAAGTTAAACCATTTGGCCAGGAGAGCCCTTTTATGAAGGCATGTGCTCGATTTCGTCGCCAAATTTTTTTTGTCGAATTTTACGCCCTCTCATTTTTAAAAGTCGATTCCACAGCAACTAATAGAGCTTTGCGATCGCAATCACTTCCAGAATGTGCAAAAGATATTCTAGTTTCATAACAGAACAGCAGGGACCTGCCAAAGTTAAACCATTTGGCCAGGAGAGCCCTTTTATGCAGACTTTTGCCATATTTCGATACCCAAAATTTTTGCGATTTTCACAGAATTTTTTTCAAAAGCCGATTCCAAAGCAACTAATAGAGCTTTGCGATCGCAATCACTTCCAGAATCTGTCCCACGAAGTCTACTTTCATGATAAAGCACGAGGGACCTGCCAAAGTTAAACCATTTGGCCAGGAGAGCCCTTTTATGAAGGCATGTGCTCGATTTCGTCGCCAAATTTTTTTGTCGAATTTTACGCCCTCTCATTTTTAAAAGTCGATTCCACAGCAACTAATAGAGCTTTGCGATCGCAATCACTTCCAGAATGTGCAAAAGATATTCTAGTTTCATAACAGAACAGCAGGGACCTGCCAAAGTTAAACCATTTGGCCAGGAGAGCCCTTTTATGCAGACTTTTGCCATATTTCGATACCCAAAATTTTTGCGATTTTCACAGAATTTTTTTCAAAAGCCGATTCCAAAGCAACTAATAGAGCTTTGCGATCGCAATCACTTCCAGAATCTGTCCCACGAAGTCTACTTTCATGATAAAGCACGAGGGACCTGCCAAAGTTAAACCATTTGGCCAGGAGAGCCCTTTTATGAAGGCATGTGCTCGATTTCGTCGCCAAATTTTTTTGTCGAATTTTACGCCCTCTCATTTTTAAAAGTCGATTCCACAGCAACTAATAGAGCTTTGCGATCGCAATCACTTCCAGAATGTGCAAAAGATATTCTAGTTTCATAACAGAACAGCAGGGACCTGCCAAAGTTAAACCATTTGGCCAGGGAGAGCCCTTTAGTCTGCATAAAAGGGCTCTCCTGGCCAAATGGTTTAACTTTGGCAGGTCCCTGCTGTTCTGTTATGAAACTAGAATATCTTTTGCACATTCTGGAAGTGATTGCGATCGCAAAGCTCTATTAGTTGCTGTGGAATCGACTTTTAAAAATGAGAGGGCGTAAAATTCGACAAAAAAATTTGGCGACGAAATCGAGCACATGCCTTCATAAAAGGGCTCTCCTGGCCAAATGGTTTAACTTTGGCAGGTCCCTCGTGCTTTATCATGAAAGTAGACTTCGTGGGACAGATTCTGGAAGTGATTGCGATCGCAAAGCTCTATTAGTTGCTTTGGAATCGGCTTTTGAAAAAAATTCTGTGAAAATCGCAAAAATTTTGGGTATCGAAATATGGCAAAAGTCTGCATAAAAGGGCTCTCCTGGCCAAATGGTTTAACTTTGGCAGGTCCCTGCTGTTCTGTTATGAAACTAGAATATCTTTTGCACATTCTGGAAGTGATTGCGATCGCAAAGCTCTATTAGTTGCTGTGGAATCGACTTTTAAAAATGAGAGGGCGTAAAATTCGACAAAAAAATTTGGCGACGAAATCGAGCACATGCCTTCATAAAAGGGCTCTCCTGGCCAAATGGTTTAACTTTGGCAGGTCCCTCGTGCTTTATCATGAAAGTAGACTTCGTGGGACAGATTCTGGAAGTGATTGCGATCGCAAAGCTCTATTAGTTGCTTTGGAATCGGCTTTTGAAAAAAATTCTGTGAAAATCGCAAAAATTTTGGGTATCGAAATATGGCAAAAGTCTGCATAAAAGGGCTCTCCTGGCCAAATGGTTTAACTTTGGCAGGTCCCTGCTGTTCTGTTATGAAACTAGAATATCTTTTGCACATTCTGGAAGTGATTGCGATCGCAAAGCTCTATTAGTTGCTGTGGAATCGACTTTTAAAAATGAGAGGGCGTAAAATTCGACAAAAAAATTTGGCGACGAAATCGAGCACATGCCTTCATAAAAGGGCTCTCCTGGCCAAATGGTTTAACTTTGGCAGGTCCCTCGTGCTTTATCATGAAAGTAGACTTCGTGGGACAGATTCTGGAAGTGATTGCGATCGCAAAGCTCTATTAGTTGCTTTGGAATCGGCTTTTGAAAAAAATTCTGTGAAAATCGCAAAAATTTTGGGTATCGAAATATGGCAAAAGTCTGCATAAAAGGGCTCTCCTGGCCAAATGGTTTAACTTTGGCAGGTCCCTGCTGTTCTGTTATGAAACTAGAATATCTTTTGCACATTCTGGAAGTGATTGCGATCGCAAAGCTCTATTAGTTGCTGTGGAATCGACTTTTAAAAATGAGAGGGCGTAAAATTCGACAAAAAAATTTGGCGACGAAATCGAGCACATGCCTTCATAAAAGGGCTCTCCTGGCCAAATGGTTTAACTTTGGCAGGTCCCTCGTGCTTTATCATGAAAGTAGACTTCGTGGGACAGATTCTGGAAGTGATTGCGATCGCAAAGCTCTATTAGTTGCTTTGGAATCGGCTTTTGAAAAAAATTCTGTGAAAATCGCAAAAATTTTGGGTATCGAAATATGGCAAAAGTCTGCATAAAAGGGCTCTCCTGGCCAAATGGTTTAACTTTGGCAGGTCCCTGCTGTTCTGTTATGAAACTAGAATATCTTTTGCACATTCTGGAAGTGATTGCGATCGCAAAGCTCTATTAGTTGCTGTGGAATCGACTTTTAAAAATGAGAGGGCGTAAAATTCGACAAAAAAATTTGGCGACGAAATCGAGCACATGCCTTCATAAAAGGGCTCTCCTGGCCAAATGGTTTAACTTTGGCAGGTCCCTCGTGCTTTATCATGAAAGTAGACTTCGTGGGACAGATTCTGGAAGTGATTGCGATCGCAAAGCTCTATTAGTTGCTTTGGAATCGGCTTTTGAAAAAAATTCTGTGAAAATCGCAAAAATTTTGGGTATCGAAATATGGCAAAAGTCTGCATAAAAGGGCTCTCCTGGCCAAATGGTTTAACTTTGGCAGGTCCCTGCTGTTCTGTTATGAAACTAGAATATCTTTTGCACATTCTGGAAGTGATTGCGATCGCAAAGCTCTATTAGTTGCTGTGGAATCGACTTTTAAAAATGAGAGGGCGTAAAATTCGACAAAAAAATTTGGCGACGAAATCGAGCACATGCCTTCATAAAAGGGCTCTCCTGGCCAAATGGTTTAACTTTGGCAGGTCCCTCGTGCTTTATCATGAAAGTAGACTTCGTGGGACAGATTCTGGAAGTGATTGCGATCGCAAAGCTCTATTAGTTGCTTTGGAATCGGCTTTTGAAAAAAATTCTGTGAAAATCGCAAAAATTTTGGGTATCGAAATATGGCAAAAGTCTGCATAAAAGGGCTCTCCTGGCCAAATGGTTTAACTTTGGCAGGTCCCTGCTGTTCTGTTATGAAACTAGAATATCTTTTGCACATTCTGGAAGTGATTGCGATCGCAAAGCTCTATTAGTTGCTGTGGAATCGACTTTTAAAAATGAGAGGGCGTAAAATTCGACAAAAAAATTTGGCGACGAAATCGAGCACATGCCTTCATAAAAGGGCTCTCCTGGCCAAATGGTTTAACTTTGGCAGGTCCCTCGTGCTTTATCATGAAAGTAGACTTCGTGGGACAGATTCTGGAAGTGATTGCGATCGCAAAGCTCTATTAGTTGCTTTGGAATCGGCTTTTGAAAAAAATTCTGTGAACAGATTCTGGAAGTGATTGCGATCGCAAAGCTCTATTAGTTGCTTTGGAATCGGCTTTTGAAAAAAATTCTGTGAAAATCGCAAAAATTTTGGGTATCGAAATATGGCAAAAGTCTGCATAAAAGGGCTCTCCTGGCCAAATGGTTTAACTTTGGCAGGTCCCTGCTGTTCTGTTATGAAACTAGAATATCTTTTGCACATTCTGGAAGTGATTGCGATCGCAAAAATCGAGCACATGCCTTCATAAAAGGGCTCTCCTGGCCAAATGGTTTAACTTTGGCAGGTCCCTCGTGCTTTATCATGAAAGTAGACTTCGTGGGACAGATTCTGGAAGTGATTGCGATCGCAAAGCTCTATTAGTTGCTTTGGAATCGGCTTTTGAAAAAAATTCTGTGAAAATCGCAAAAATTTTGGGTATCGAAATATGGCAAAAGTCTGCATAAAAGGGCTCTCCTGGCCAAATGGTTTAACTTTGGCAGGTCCCTGCTGTTCTGTTATGAAACTAGAATATCTTTTGCACATTCTGGAAGTGATTGCGATCGCAAAGCTCTATTAGTTGCTGTGGAATCGACTTTTAAAAATGAGAGGGCGTAAAATTCGACAAAAAAATTTGGCGACGAAATCGAGCACATGCCTTCATAAAAGGGCTCTCCTGGCCAAATGGTTTAACTTTGGCAGGTCCCTCGTGCTTTATCATGAAAGTAGACTTCGTGGGACAGATTCTGGAAGTGATTGCGATCGCAAAGCTCTATTAGTTGCTTTGGAATCGGCTTTTGAAAAAAATTCTGTGAAAATCGCAAAAATTTTGGGTATCGAAATATGGCAAAAGTCTGCATAAAAGGGCTCTCCTGGCCAAATGGTTTAACTTTGGCAGGTCCCTGCTGTTCTGTTATGAAACTAGAATATCTTTTGCACATTCTGGAAGTGATTGCGATCGCAAAGCTCTATTAGTTGCTGTGGAATCGACTTTTAAAAATGAGAGGGCGTAAAATTCGACAAAAAAATTTGGCGACGAAATCGAGCACATGCCTTCATAAAAGGGCTCTCCTGGCCAAATGGTTTAACTTTGGCAGGTCCCTCGTGCTTTATCATGAAAGTAGACTTCGTGGGACAGATTCTGGAAGTGATTGCGATCGCAAAGCTCTATTAGTTGCTTTGGAATCGGCTTTTGAAAAAAATTCTGTGAAAATCGCAAAAATTTTGGGTATCGAAATATGGCAAAAGTCTGCATAAAAGGGCTCTCCTGGCCAAATGGTTTAACTTTGGCAGGTCCCTGCTGTTCTGTTATGAAACTAGAATATCTTTTGCACATTCTGGAAGTGATTGCGATCGCAAAGCTCTATTAGTTGCTGTGGAATCGACTTTTAAAAATGAGAGGGCGTAAAATTCGACAAAAAAATTTGGCGACGAAATCGAGCACATGCCTTCATAAAAGGGCTCTCCTGGCCAAATGGTTTAACTTTGGCAGGTCCCTCGTGCTTTATCATGAAAGTAGACTTCGTGGGACAGATTCTGGAAGTGATTGCGATCGCAAAGCTCTATTAGTTGCTTTGGAATCGGCTTTTGAAAAAAATTCTGTGAAAATCGCAAAAATTTTGGGTATCGAAATATGGCAAAAGTCTGCATAAAAGGGCTCTCCTGGCCAAATGGTTTAACTTTGGCAGGTCCCTGCTGTTCTGTTATGAAACTAGAATATCTTTTGCACATTCTGGAAGTGATTGCGATCGCAAAGCTCTATTAGTTGCTGTGGAATCGACTTTTAAAAATGAGAGGGCGTAAAATTCGACAAAAAAATTTGGCGACGAAATCGAGCACATGCCTTCATAAAAGGGCTCTCCTGGCCAAATGGTTTAACTTTGGCAGGTCCCTCGTGCTTTATCATGAAAGTAGACTTCGTGGGACAGATTCTGGAAGTGATTGCGATCGCAAAGCTCTATTAGTTGCTTTGGAATCGGCTTTTGAAAAAAATTCTGTGAAAATCGCAAAAATTTTGGGTATCGAAATATGGCAAAAGTCTGCATAAAAGGGCTCTCCTGGCCAAATGGTTTAACTTTGGCAGGTCCCTGCTGTTCTGTTATGAAACTAGAATATCTTTTGCACATTCTGGAAGTGATTGCGATCGCAAAGCTCTATTAGTTGCTGTGGAATCGACTTTTAAAAATGAGAGGGCGTAAAATTCGACAAAAAAATTTGGCGACGAAATCGAGCACATGCCTTCATAAAAGGGCTCTCCTGGCCAAATGGTTTAACTTTGGCAGGTCCCTCGTGCTTTATCATGAAAGTAGACTTCGTGGGACAGATTCTGGAAGTGATTGCGATCGCAAAGCTCTATTAGTTGCTTTGGAATCGGCTTTTGAAAAAAATTCTGTGAAAATCGCAAAAATTTTGGGTATCGAAATATGGCAAAAGTCTGCATAAAAGGGCTCTCCTGGCCAAATGGTTTAACTTTGGCAGGTCCCTGCTGTTCTGTTATGAAACTAGAATATCTTTTGCACATTCTGGAAGTGATTGCGATCGCAAAGCTCTATTAGTTGCTGTGGAATCGACTTTTAAAAATGAGAGGGCGTAAAATTCGACAAAAAAATTTGGCGACGAAATCGAGCACATGCCTTCATAAAAGGGCTCTCCTGGCCAAATGGTTTAACTTTGGCAGGTCCCTCGTGCTTTATCATGAAAGTAGACTTCGTGGGACAGATTCTGGAAGTGATTGCGATCGCAAAGCTCTATTAGTTGCTTTGGAATCGGCTTTTGAAAAAAATTCTGTGAAAATCGCAAAAATTTTGGGTATCGAAATATGGCAAAAGTCTGCATAAAAGGGCTCTCCTGGCCAAATGGTTTAACTTTGGCAGGTCCCTGCTGTTCTGTTATGAAACTAGAATATCTTTTGCACATTCTGGAAGTGATTGCGATCGCAAAGCTCTATTAGTTGCTGTGGAATCGACTTTTAAAAATGAGAGGGCGTAAAATTCGACAAAAAAATTTGGCGACGAAATCGAGCACATGCCTTCATAAAAGGGCTCTCCTGGCCAAATGGTTTAACTTTGGCAGGTCCCTCGTGCTTTATCATGAAAGTAGACTTCGTGGGACAGATTCTGGAAGTGATTGCGATCGCAAAGCTCTATTAGTTGCTTTGGAATCGGCTTTTGAAAAAAATTCTGTGAAAATCGCAAAAATTTTGGGTATCGAAATATGGCAAAAGTCTGCATAAAAGGGCTCTCCTGGCCAAATGGTTTAACTTTGGCAGGTCCCTGCTGTTCTGTTATGAAACTAGAATATCTTTTGCACATTCTGGAAGTGATTGCGATCGCAAAGCTCTATTAGTTGCTGTGGAATCGACTTTTAAAAATGAGAGGGCGTAAAATTCGACAAAAAAATTTGGCGACGAAATCGAGCACATGCCTTCATAAAAGGGCTCTCCTGGCCAAATGGTTTAACTTTGGCAGGTCCCTCGTGCTTTATCATGAAAGTAGACTTCGTGGGACAGATTCTGGAAGTGATTGCGATCGCAAAGCTCTATTAGTTGCTTTGGAATCGGCTTTTGAAAAAAATTCTGTGAAAATCGCAAAAATTTTGGGTATCGAAATATGGCAAAAGTCTGCATAAAAGGGCTCTCCTGGCCAAATGGTTTAACTTTGGCAGGTCCCTGCTGTTCTGTTATGAAACTAGAATATCTTTTGCACATTCTGGAAGTGATTGCGATCGCAAAGCTCTATTAGTTGCTGTGGAATCGACTTTTAAAAATGAGAGGGCGTAAAATTCGACAAAAAAATTTGGCGACGAAATCGAGCACATGCCTTCATAAAAGGGCTCTCCTGGCCAAATGGTTTAACTTTGGCAGGTCCCTCGTGCTTTATCATGAAAGTAGACTTCGTGGGACAGATTCTGGAAGTGATTGCGATCGCAAAGCTCTATTAGTTGCTTTGGAATCGGCTTTTGAAAAAAATTCTGTGAAAATCGCAAAAATTTTGGGTATCGAAATATGGCAAAAGTCTGCATAAAAGGGCTCTCCTGGCCAAATGGTTTAACTTTGGCAGGTCCCTGCTGTTCTGTTATGAAACTAGAATATCTTTTGCACATTCTGGAAGTGATTGCGATCGCAAAGCTCTATTAGTTGCTGTGGAATCGACTTTTAAAAATGAGAGGGCGTAAAATTCGACAAAAAAATTTGGCGACGAAATCGAGCACATGCCTTCATAAAAGGGCTCTCCTGGCCAAATGGTTTAACTTTGGCAGGTCCCTCGTGCTTTATCATGAAAGTAGACTTCGTGGGACAGATTCTGGAAGTGATTGCGATCGCAAAGCTCTATTAGTTGCTTTGGAATCGGCTTTTGAAAAAAATTCTGTGAAAATCGCAAAAATTTTGGGTATCGAAATATGGCAAAAGTCTGCATAAAAGGGCTCTCCTGGCCAAATGGTTTAACTTTGGCAGGTCCCTGCTGTTCTGTTATGAAACTAGAATATCTTTTGCACATTCTGGAAGTGATTGCGATCGCAAAGCTCTATTAGTTGCTGTGGAATCGACTTTTAAAAATGAGAGGGCGTAAAATTCGACAAAAAAATTTGGCGACGAAATCGAGCACATGCCTTCATAAAAGGGCTCTCCTGGCCAAATGGTTTAACTTTGGCAGGTCCCTCGTGCTTTATCATGAAAGTAGACTTCGTGGGACAGATTCTGGAAGTGATTGCGATCGCAAAGCTCTATTAGTTGCTTTGGAATCGGCTTTTGAAAAAAATTCTGTGAAAATCGCAAAAATTTTGGGTATCGAAATATGGCAAAAGTCTGCATAAAAGGGCTCTCCTGGCCAAATGGTTTAACTTTGGCAGGTCCCTGCTGTTCTGTTATGAAACTAGAATATCTTTTGCACATTCTGGAAGTGATTGCGATCGCAAAGCTCTATTAGTTGCTGTGGAATCGACTTTTAAAAATGAGAGGGCGTAAAATTCGACAAAAAAATTTGGCGACGAAATCGAGCACATGCCTTCATAAAAGGGCTCTCCTGGCCAAATGGTTTAACTTTGGCAGGTCCCTCGTGCTTTATCATGAAAGTAGACTTCGTGGGACAGATTCTGGAAGTGATTGCGATCGCAAAGCTCTATTAGTTGCTTTGGAATCGGCTTTTGAAAAAAATTCTGTGAAAATCGCAAAAATTTTGGGTATCGAAATATGGCAAAAGTCTGCATAAAAGGGCTCTCCTGGCCAAATGGTTTAACTTTGGCAGGTCCCTGCTGTTCTGTTATGAAACTAGAATATCTTTTGCACATTCTGGAAGTGATTGCGATCGCAAAGCTCTATTAGTTGCTGTGGAATCGACTTTTAAAAATGAGAGGGCGTAAAATTCGACAAAAAAATTTGGCGACGAAATCGAGCACATGCCTTCATAAAAGGGCTCTCCTGGCCAAATGGTTTAACTTTGGCAGGTCCCTCGTGCTTTATCATGAAAGTAGACTTCGTGGGACAGATTCTGGAAGTGATTGCGATCGCAAAGCTCTATTAGTTGCTTTGGAATCGGCTTTTGAAAAAAATTCTGTGAAAATCGCAAAAATTTTGGGTATCGAAATATGGCAAAAGTCTGCATAAAAGGGCTCTCCTGGCCAAATGGTTTAACTTTGGCAGGTCCCTGCTGTTCTGTTATGAAACTAGAATATCTTTTGCACATTCTGGAAGTGATTGCGATCGCAAAGCTCTATTAGTTGCTGTGGAATCGACTTTTAAAAATGAGAGGGCGTAAAATTCGACAAAAAAATTTGGCGACGAAATCGAGCACATGCCTTCATAAAAGGGCTCTCCTGGCCAAATGGTTTAACTTTGGCAGGTCCCTCGTGCTTTATCATGAAAGTAGACTTCGTGGGACAGATTCTGGAAGTGATTGCGATCGCAAAGCTCTATTAGTTGCTTTGGAATCGGCTTTTGAAAAAAATTCTGTGAAAATCGCAAAAATTTTGGGTATCGAAATATGGCAAAAGTCTGCATAAAAGGGCTCTCCTGGCCAAATGGTTTAACTTTGGCAGGTCCCTGCTGTTCTGTTATGAAACTAGAATATCTTTTGCACATTCTGGAAGTGATTGCGATCGCAAAGCTCTATTAGTTGCTGTGGAATCGACTTTTAAAAATGAGAGGGCGTAAAATTCGACAAAAAAATTTGGCGACGAAATCGAGCACATGCCTTCATAAAAGGGCTCTCCTGGCCAAATGGTTTAACTTTGGCAGGTCCCTCGTGCTTTATCATGAAAGTAGACTTCGTGGGACAGATTCTGGAAGTGATTGCGATCGCAAAGCTCTATTAGTTGCTTTGGAATCGGCTTTTGAAAAAAATTCTGTGAAAATCGCAAAAATTTTGGGTATCGAAATATGGCAAAAGTCTGCATAAAAGGGCTCTCCTGGCCAAATGGTTTAACTTTGGCAGGTCCCTGCTGTTCTGTTATGAAACTAGAATATCTTTTGCACATTCTGGAAGTGATTGCGATCGCAAAGCTCTATTAGTTGCTGTGGAATCGACTTTTAAAAATGAGAGGGCGTAAAATTCGACAAAAAAATTTGGCGACGAAATCGAGCACATGCCTTCATAAAAGGGCTCTCCTGGCCAAATGGTTTAACTTTGGCAGGTCCCTCGTGCTTTATCATGAAAGTAGACTTCGTGGGACAGATTCTGGAAGTGATTGCGATCGCAAAGCTCTATTAGTTGCTTTGGAATCGGCTTTTGAAAAAAATTCTGTGAAAATCGCAAAAATTTTGGGTATCGAAATATGGCAAAAGTCTGCATAAAAGGGCTCTCCTGGCCAAATGGTTTAACTTTGGCAGGTCCCTGCTGTTCTGTTATGAAACTAGAATATCTTTTGCACATTCTGGAAGTGATTGCGATCGCAAAGCTCTATTAGTTGCTGTGGAATCGACTTTTAAAAATGAGAGGGCGTAAAATTCGACAAAAAAATTTGGCGACGAAATCGAGCACATGCCTTCATAAAAGGGCTCTCCTGGCCAAATGGTTTAACTTTGGCAGGTCCCTCGTGCTTTATCATGAAAGTAGACTTCGTGGGACAGATTCTGGAAGTGATTGCGATCGCAAAGCTCTATTAGTTGCTTTGGAATCGGCTTTTGAAAAAAATTCTGTGAAAATCGCAAAAATTTTGGGTATCGAAATATGGCAAAAGTCTGCATAAAAGGGCTCTCCTGGCCAAATGGTTTAACTTTGGCAGGTCCCTGCTGTTCTGTTATGAAACTAGAATATCTTTTGCACATTCTGGAAGTGATTGCGATCGCAAAGCTCTATTAGTTGCTGTGGAATCGACTTTTAAAAATGAGAGGGCGTAAAATTCGACAAAAAAATTTGGCGACGAAATCGAGCACATGCCTTCATAAAAGGGCTCTCCTGGCCAAATGGTTTAACTTTGGCAGGTCCCTCGTGCTTTATCATGAAAGTAGACTTCGTGGGACAGATTCTGGAAGTGATTGCGATCGCAAAGCTCTATTAGTTGCTTTGGAATCGGCTTTTGAAAAAAATTCTGTGAAAATCGCAAAAATTTTGGGTATCGAAATATGGCAAAAGTCTGCATAAAAGGGCTCTCCTGGCCAAATGGTTTAACTTTGGCAGGTCCCTGCTGTTCTGTTATGAAACTAGAATATCTTTTGCACATTCTGGAAGTGATTGCGATCGCAAAGCTCTATTAGTTGCTGTGGAATCGACTTTTAAAAATGAGAGGGCGTAAAATTCGACAAAAAAATTTGGCGACGAAATCGAGCACATGCCTTCATAAAAGGGCTCTCCTGGCCAAATGGTTTAACTTTGGCAGGTCCCTCGTGCTTTATCATGAAAGTAGACTTCGTGGGACAGATTCTGGAAGTGATTGCGATCGCAAAGCTCTATTAGTTGCTTTGGAATCGGCTTTTGAAAAAAATTCTGTGAAAATCGCAAAAATTTTGGGTATCGAAATATGGCAAAAGTCTGCATAAAAGGGCTCTCCTGGCCAAATGGTTTAACTTTGGCAGGTCCCTGCTGTTCTGTTATGAAACTAGAATATCTTTTGCACATTCTGGAAGTGATTGCGATCGCAAAGCTCTATTAGTTGCTGTGGAATCGACTTTTAAAAATGAGAGGGCGTAAAATTCGACAAAAAAATTTGGCGACGAAATCGAGCACATGCCTTCATAAAAGGGCTCTCCTGGCCAAATGGTTTAACTTTGGCAGGTCCCTCGTGCTTTATCATGAAAGTAGACTTCGTGGGACAGATTCTGGAAGTGATTGCGATCGCAAAGCTCTATTAGTTGCTTTGGAATCGGCTTTTGAAAAAAATTCTGTGAAAATCGCAAAAATTTTGGGTATCGAAATATGGCAAAAGTCTGCATAAAAGGGCTCTCCTGGCCAAATGGTTTAACTTTGGCAGGTCCCTGCTGTTCTGTTATGAAACTAGAATATCTTTTGCACATTCTGGAAGTGATTGCGATCGCAAAGCTCTATTAGTTGCTGTGGAATCGACTTTTAAAAATGAGAGGGCGTAAAATTCGACAAAAAAATTTGGCGACGAAATCGAGCACATGCCTTCATAAAAGGGCTCTCCTGGCCAAATGGTTTAACTTTGGCAGGTCCCTCGTGCTTTATCATGAAAGTAGACTTCGTGGGACAGATTCTGGAAGTGATTGCGATCGCAAAGCTCTATTAGTTGCTTTGGAATCGGCTTTTGAAAAAAATTCTGTGAAAATCGCAAAAATTTTGGGTATCGAAATATGGCAAAAGTCTGCATAAAAGGGCTCTCCTGGCCAAATGGTTTAACTTTGGCAGGTCCCTGCTGTTCTGTTATGAAACTAGAATATCTTTTGCACATTCTGGAAGTGATTGCGATCGCAAAGCTCTATTAGTTGCTGTGGAATCGACTTTTAAAAATGAGAGGGCGTAAAATTCGACAAAAAAATTTGGCGACGAAATCGAGCACATGCCTTCATAAAAGGGCTCTCCTGGCCAAATGGTTTAACTTTGGCAGGTCCCTCGTGCTTTATCATGAAAGTAGACTTCGTGGGACAGATTCTGGAAGTGATTGCGATCGCAAAGCTCTATTAGTTGCTTTGGAATCGGCTTTTGAAAAAAATTCTGTGAAAATCGCAAAAATTTTGGGTATCGAAATATGGCAAAAGTCTGCATAAAAGGGCTCTCCTGGCCAAATGGTTTAACTTTGGCAGGTCCCTGCTGTTCTGTTATGAAACTAGAATATCTTTTGCACATTCTGGAAGTGATTGCGATCGCAAAGCTCTATTAGTTGCTGTGGAATCGACTTTTAAAAATGAGAGGGCGTAAAATTCGACAAAAAAATTTGGCGACGAAATCGAGCACATGCCTTCATAAAAGGGCTCTCCTGGCCAAATGGTTTAACTTTGGCAGGTCCCTCGTGCTTTATCATGAAAGTAGACTTCGTGGGACAGATTCTGGAAGTGATTGCGATCGCAAAGCTCTATTAGTTGCTTTGGAATCGGCTTTTGAAAAAAATTCTGTGAAAATCGCAAAAATTTTGGGTATCGAAATATGGCAAAAGTCTGCATAAAAGGGCTCTCCTGGCCAAATGGTTTAACTTTGGCAGGTCCCTGCTGTTCTGTTATGAAACTAGAATATCTTTTGCACATTCTGGAAGTGATTGCGATCGCAAAGCTCTATTAGTTGCTGTGGAATCGACTTTTAAAAATGAGAGGGCGTAAAATTCGACAAAAAAATTTGGCGACGAAATCGAGCACATGCCTTCATAAAAGGGCTCTCCTGGCCAAATGGTTTAACTTTGGCAGGTCCCTCGTGCTTTATCATGAAAGTAGACTTCGTGGGACAGATTCTGGAAGTGATTGCGATCGCAAAGCTCTATTAGTTGCTTTGGAATCGGCTTTTGAAAAAAATTCTGTGAAAATCGCAAAAATTTTGGGTATCGAAATATGGCAAAAGTCTGCATAAAAGGGCTCTCCTGGCCAAATGGTTTAACTTTGGCAGGTCCCTGCTGTTCTGTTATGAAACTAGAATATCTTTTGCACATTCTGGAAGTGATTGCGATCGCAAAGCTCTATTAGTTGCTGTGGAATCGACTTTTAAAAATGAGAGGGCGTAAAATTCGACAAAAAAATTTGGCGACGAAATCGAGCACATGCCTTCATAAAAGGGCTCTCCTGGCCAAATGGTTTAACTTTGGCAGGTCCCTCGTGCTTTATCATGAAAGTAGACTTCGTGGGACAGATTCTGGAAGTGATTGCGATCGCAAAGCTCTATTAGTTGCTTTGGAATCGGCTTTTGAAAAAAATTCTGTGAAAATCGCAAAAATTTTGGGTATCGAAATATGGCAAAAGTCTGCATAAAAGGGCTCTCCTGGCCAAATGGTTTAACTTTGGCAGGTCCCTGCTGTTCTGTTATGAAACTAGAATATCTTTTGCACATTCTGGAAGTGATTGCGATCGCAAAGCTCTATTAGTTGCTGTGGAATCGACTTTTAAAAATGAGAGGGCGTAAAATTCGACAAAAAAATTTGGCGACGAAATCGAGCACATGCCTTCATAAAAGGGCTCTCCTGGCCAAATGGTTTAACTTTGGCAGGTCCCTCGTGCTTTATCATGAAAGTAGACTTCGTGGGACAGATTCTGGAAGTGATTGCGATCGCAAAGCTCTATTAGTTGCTTTGGAATCGGCTTTTGAAAAAAATTCTGTGAAAATCGCAAAAATTTTGGGTATCGAAATATGGCAAAAGTCTGCATAAAAGGGCTCTCCTGGCCAAATGGTTTAACTTTGGCAGGTCCCTGCTGTTCTGTTATGAAACTAGAATATCTTTTGCACATTCTGGAAGTGATTGCGATCGCAAAGCTCTATTAGTTGCTGTGGAATCGACTTTTAAAAATGAGAGGGCGTAAAATTCGACAAAAAAATTTGGCGACGAAATCGAGCACATGCCTTCATAAAAGGGCTCTCCTGGCCAAATGGTTTAACTTTGGCAGGTCCCTCGTGCTTTATCATGAAAGTAGACTTCGTGGGACAGATTCTGGAAGTGATTGCGATCGCAAAGCTCTATTAGTTGCTTTGGAATCGGCTTTTGAAAAAAATTCTGTGAAAATCGCAAAAATTTTGGGTATCGAAATATGGCAAAAGTCTGCATAAAAGGGCTCTCCTGGCCAAATGGTTTAACTTTGGCAGGTCCCTGCTGTTCTGTTATGAAACTAGAATATCTTTTGCACATTCTGGAAGTGATTGCGATCGCAAAGCTCTATTAGTTGCTGTGGAATCGACTTTTAAAAATGAGAGGGCGTAAAATTCGACAAAAAAATTTGGCGACGAAATCGAGCACATGCCTTCATAAAAGGGCTCTCCTGGCCAAATGGTTTAACTTTGGCAGGTCCCTCGTGCTTTATCATGAAAGTAGACTTCGTGGGACAGATTCTGGAAGTGATTGCGATCGCAAAGCTCTATTAGTTGCTTTGGAATCGGCTTTTGAAAAAAATTCTGTGAAAATCGCAAAAATTTTGGGTATCGAAATATGGCAAAAGTCTGCATAAAAGGGCTCTCCTGGCCAAATGGTTTAACTTTGGCAGGTCCCTGCTGTTCTGTTATGAAACTAGAATATCTTTTGCACATTCTGGAAGTGATTGCGATCGCAAAGCTCTATTAGTTGCTGTGGAATCGACTTTTAAAAATGAGAGGGCGTAAAATTCGACAAAAAAATTTGGCGACGAAATCGAGCACATGCCTTCATAAAAGGGCTCTCCTGGCCAAATGGTTTAACTTTGGCAGGTCCCTCGTGCTTTATCATGAAAGTAGACTTCGTGGGACAGATTCTGGAAGTGATTGCGATCGCAAAGCTCTATTAGTTGCTTTGGAATCGGCTTTTGAAAAAAATTCTGTGAAAATCGCAAAAATTTTGGGTATCGAAATATGGCAAAAGTCTGCATAAAAGGGCTCTCCTGGCCAAATGGTTTAACTTTGGCAGGTCCCTGCTGTTCTGTTATGAAACTAGAATATCTTTTGCACATTCTGGAAGTGATTGCGATCGCAAAGCTCTATTAGTTGCTGTGGAATCGACTTTTAAAAATGAGAGGGCGTAAAATTCGACAAAAAAATTTGGCGACGAAATCGAGCACATGCCTTCATAAAAGGGCTCTCCTGGCCAAATGGTTTAACTTTGGCAGGTCCCTCGTGCTTTATCATGAAAGTAGACTTCGTGGGACAGATTCTGGAAGTGATTGCGATCGCAAAGCTCTATTAGTTGCTTTGGAATCGGCTTTTGAAAAAAATTCTGTGAAAATCGCAAAAATTTTGGGTATCGAAATATGGCAAAAGTCTGCATAAAAGGGCTCTCCTGGCCAAATGGTTTAACTTTGGCAGGTCCCTGCTGTTCTGTTATGAAACTAGAATATCTTTTGCACATTCTGGAAGTGATTGCGATCGCAAAGCTCTATTAGTTGCTGTGGAATCGACTTTTAAAAATGAGAGGGCGTAAAATTCGACAAAAAAATTTGGCGACGAAATCGAGCACATGCCTTCATAAAAGGGCTCTCCTGGCCAAATGGTTTAACTTTGGCAGGTCCCTCGTGCTTTATCATGAAAGTAGACTTCGTGGGACAGATTCTGGAAGTGATTGCGATCGCAAAGCTCTATTAGTTGCTTTGGAATCGGCTTTTGAAAAAAATTCTGTGAAAATCGCAAAAATTTTGGGTATCGAAATATGGCAAAAGTCTGCATAAAAGGGCTCTCCTGGCCAAATGGTTTAACTTTGGCAGGTCCCTGCTGTTCTGTTATGAAACTAGAATATCTTTTGCACATTCTGGAAGTGATTGCGATCGCAAAGCTCTATTAGTTGCTGTGGAATCGACTTTTAAAAATGAGAGGGCGTAAAATTCGACAAAAAAATTTGGCGACGAAATCGAGCACATGCCTTCATAAAAGGGCTCTCCTGGCCAAATGGTTTAACTTTGGCAGGTCCCTCGTGCTTTATCATGAAAGTAGACTTCGTGGGACAGATTCTGGAAGTGATTGCGATCGCAAAGCTCTATTAGTTGCTTTGGAATCGGCTTTTGAAAAAAATTCTGTGAAAATCGCAAAAATTTTGGGTATCGAAATATGGCAAAAGTCTGCATAAAAGGGCTCTCCTGGCCAAATGGTTTAACTTTGGCAGGTCCCTGCTGTTCTGTTATGAAACTAGAATATCTTTTGCACATTCTGGAAGTGATTGCGATCGCAAAGCTCTATTAGTTGCTGTGGAATCGACTTTTAAAAATGAGAGGGCGTAAAATTCGACAAAAAAATTTGGCGACGAAATCGAGCACATGCCTTCATAAAAGGGCTCTCCTGGCCAAATGGTTTAACTTTGGCAGGTCCCTCGTGCTTTATCATGAAAGTAGACTTCGTGGGACAGATTCTGGAAGTGATTGCGATCGCAAAGCTCTATTAGTTGCTTTGGAATCGGCTTTTGAAAAAAATTCTGTGAAAATCGCAAAAATTTTGGGTATCGAAATATGGCAAAAGTCTGCATAAAAGGGCTCTCCTGGCCAAATGGTTTAACTTTGGCAGGTCCCTGCTGTTCTGTTATGAAACTAGAATATCTTTTGCACATTCTGGAAGTGATTGCGATCGCAAAGCTCTATTAGTTGCTGTGGAATCGACTTTTAAAAATGAGAGGGCGTAAAATTCGACAAAAAAATTTGGCGACGAAATCGAGCACATGCCTTCATAAAAGGGCTCTCCTGGCCAAATGGTTTAACTTTGGCAGGTCCCTCGTGCTTTATCATGAAAGTAGACTTCGTGGGACAGATTCTGGAAGTGATTGCGATCGCAAAGCTCTATTAGTTGCTTTGGAATCGGCTTTTGAAAAAAATTCTGTGAAAATCGCAAAAATTTTGGGTATCGAAATATGGCAAAAGTCTGCATAAAAGGGCTCTCCTGGCCAAATGGTTTAACTTTGGCAGGTCCCTGCTGTTCTGTTATGAAACTAGAATATCTTTTGCACATTCTGGAAGTGATTGCGATCGCAAAGCTCTATTAGTTGCTGTGGAATCGACTTTTAAAAATGAGAGGGCGTAAAATTCGACAAAAAAATTTGGCGACGAAATCGAGCACATGCCTTCATAAAAGGGCTCTCCTGGCCAAATGGTTTAACTTTGGCAGGTCCCTCGTGCTTTATCATGAAAGTAGACTTCGTGGGACAGATTCTGGAAGTGATTGCGATCGCAAAGCTCTATTAGTTGCTTTGGAATCGGCTTTTGAAAAAAATTCTGTGAAAATCGCAAAAATTTTGGGTATCGAAATATGGCAAAAGTCTGCATAAAAGGGCTCTCCTGGCCAAATGGTTTAACTTTGGCAGGTCCCTGCTGTTCTGTTATGAAACTAGAATATCTTTTGCACATTCTGGAAGTGATTGCGATCGCAAAGCTCTATTAGTTGCTGTGGAATCGACTTTTAAAAATGAGAGGGCGTAAAATTCGACAAAAAAATTTGGCGACGAAATCGAGCACATGCCTTCATAAAAGGGCTCTCCTGGCCAAATGGTTTAACTTTGGCAGGTCCCTCGTGCTTTATCATGAAAGTAGACTTCGTGGGACAGATTCTGGAAGTGATTGCGATCGCAAAGCTCTATTAGTTGCTTTGGAATCGGCTTTTGAAAAAAATTCTGTGAAAATCGCAAAAATTTTGGGTATCGAAATATGGCAAAAGTCTGCATAAAAGGGCTCTCCTGGCCAAATGGTTTAACTTTGGCAGGTCCCTGCTGTTCTGTTATGAAACTAGAATATCTTTTGCACATTCTGGAAGTGATTGCGATCGCAAAGCTCTATTAGTTGCTGTGGAATCGACTTTTAAAAATGAGAGGGCGTAAAATTCGACAAAAAAATTTGGCGACGAAATCGAGCACATGCCTTCATAAAAGGGCTCTCCTGGCCAAATGGTTTAACTTTGGCAGGTCCCTCGTGCTTTATCATGAAAGTAGACTTCGTGGGACAGATTCTGGAAGTGATTGCGATCGCAAAGCTCTATTAGTTGCTTTGGAATCGGCTTTTGAAAAAAATTCTGTGAAAATCGCAAAAATTTTGGGTATCGAAATATGGCAAAAGTCTGCATAAAAGGGCTCTCCTGGCCAAATGGTTTAACTTTGGCAGGTCCCTGCTGTTCTGTTATGAAACTAGAATATCTTTTGCACATTCTGGAAGTGATTGCGATCGCAAAGCTCTATTAGTTGCTGTGGAATCGACTTTTAAAAATGAGAGGGCGTAAAATTCGACAAAAAAATTTGGCGACGAAATCGAGCACATGCCTTCATAAAAGGGCTCTCCTGGCCAAATGGTTTAACTTTGGCAGGTCCCTCGTGCTTTATCATGAAAGTAGACTTCGTGGGACAGATTCTGGAAGTGATTGCGATCGCAAAGCTCTATTAGTTGCTTTGGAATCGGCTTTTGAAAAAAATTCTGTGAAAATCGCAAAAATTTTGGGTATCGAAATATGGCAAAAGTCTGCATAAAAGGGCTCTCCTGGCCAAATGGTTTAACTTTGGCAGGTCCCTGCTGTTCTGTTATGAAACTAGAATATCTTTTGCACATTCTGGAAGTGATTGCGATCGCAAAGCTCTATTAGTTGCTGTGGAATCGACTTTTAAAAATGAGAGGGCGTAAAATTCTGACAAAAAAATTTGGCGACGAAATCGAGCACATGCCTTCATAAAAGGGCTCTCCTGGCCAAATGGTTTAACTTTGGCAGGTCCCTCGTGCTTTATCATGAAAGTAGACTTCGTGGGACAGATTCTGGAAGTGATTGCGATCGCAAAGCTCTATTAGTTGCTTTGGAATCGGCTTTTGAAAAAAATTCTGTGAAAATCGCAAAAATTTTGGGTATCGAAATATGGCAAAAGTCTGCATAAAAGGGCTCTCCTGGCCAAATGGTTTAACTTTGGCAGGTCCCTGCTGTTCTGTTATGAAACTAGAATATCTTTTGCACATTCTGGAAGTGATTGCGATCGCAAAGCTCTATTAGTTGCTGTGGAATCGACTTTTAAAAATGAGAGGGCGTAAAATTCGACAAAAAAATTTGGCGACGAAATCGAGCACATGCCTTCATAAAAGGGCTCTCCTGGCCAAATGGTTTAACTTTGGCAGGTCCCTCGTGCTTTATCATGAAAGTAGACTTCGTGGGACAGATTCTGGAAGTGATTGCGATCGCAAAGCTCTATTAGTTGCTTTGGAATCGGCTTTTGAAAAAAATTCTGTGAAAATCGCAAAAATTTTGGGTATCGAAATATGGCAAAAGTCTGCATAAAAGGGCTCTCCTGGCCAAATGGTTTAACTTTGGCAGGTCCCTGCTGTTCTGTTATGAAACTAGAATATCTTTTGCACATTCTGGAAGTGATTGCGATCGCAAAGCTCTATTAGTTGCTGTGGAATCGACTTTTAAAAATGAGAGGGCGTAAAATTCGACAAAAAAATTTGGCGACGAAATCGAGCACATGCCTTCATAAAAGGGCTCTCCTGGCCAAATGGTTTAACTTTGGCAGGTCCCTCGTGCTTTATCATGAAAGTAGACTTCGTGGGACAGATTCTGGAAGTGATTGCGATCGCAAAGCTCTATTAGTTGCTTTGGAATCGGCTTTTGAAAAAAATTCTGTGAAAATCGCAAAAATTTTGGGTATCGAAATATGGCAAAAGTCTGCATAAAAGGGCTCTCCTGGCCAAATGGTTTAACTTTGGCAGGTCCCTGCTGTTCTGTTATGAAACTAGAATATCTTTTGCACATTCTGGAAGTGATTGCGATCGCAAAGCTCTATTAGTTGCTGTGGAATCGACTTTTAAAAATGAGAGGGCGTAAAATTCGACAAAAAAATTTGGCGACGAAATCGAGCACATGCCTTCATAAAAGGGCTCTCCTGGCCAAATGGTTTAACTTTGGCAGGTCCCTCGTGCTTTATCATGAAAGTAGACTTCGTGGGACAGATTCTGGAAGTGATTGCGATCGCAAAGCTCTATTAGTTGCTTTGGAATCGGCTTTTGAAAAAAATTCTGTGAAAATCGCAAAAATTTTGGGTATCGAAATATGGCAAAAGTCTGCATAAAAGGGCTCTCCTGGCCAAATGGTTTAACTTTGGCAGGTCCCTGCTGTTCTGTTATGAAACTAGAATATCTTTTGCACATTCTGGAAGTGATTGCGATCGCAAAGCTCTATTAGTTGCTGTGGAATCGACTTTTAAAAATGAGAGGGCGTAAAATTCGACAAAAAAATTTGGCGACGAAATCGAGCACATGCCTTCATAAAAGGGCTCTCCTGGCCAAATGGTTTAACTTTGGCAGGTCCCTCGTGCTTTATCATGAAAGTAGACTTCGTGGGACAGATTCTGGAAGTGATTGCGATCGCAAAGCTCTATTAGTTGCTTTGGAATCGGCTTTTGAAAAAAATTCTGTGAAAATCGCAAAAATTTTGGGTATCGAAATATGGCAAAAGTCTGCATAAAAGGGCTCTCCTGGCCAAATGGTTTAACTTTGGCAGGTCCCTGCTGTTCTGTTATGAAACTAGAATATCTTTTGCACATTCTGGAAGTGATTGCGATCGCAAAGCTCTATTAGTTGCTGTGGAATCGACTTTTAAAAATGAGAGGGCGTAAAATTCGACAAAAAAATTTGGCGACGAAATCGAGCACATGCCTTCATAAAAGGGCTCTCCTGGCCAAATGGTTTAACTTTGGCAGGTCCCTCGTGCTTTATCATGAAAGTAGACTTCGTGGGACAGATTCTGGAAGTGATTGCGATCGCAAAGCTCTATTAGTTGCTTTGGAATCGGCTTTTGAAAAAAATTCTGTGAAAATCGCAAAAATTTTGGGTATCGAAATATGGCAAAAGTCTGCATAAAAGGGCTCTCCTGGCCAAATGGTTTAACTTTGGCAGGTCCCTGCTGTTCTGTTATGAAACTAGAATATCTTTTGCACATTCTGGAAGTGATTGCGATCGCAAAGCTCTATTAGTTGCTGTGGAATCGACTTTTAAAAATGAGAGGGCGTAAAATTCGACAAAAAAATTTGGCGACGAAATCGAGCACATGCCTTCATAAAAGGGCTCTCCTGGCCAAATGGTTTAACTTTGGCAGGTCCCTCGTGCTTTATCATGAAAGTAGACTTCGTGGGACAGATTCTGGAAGTGATTGCGATCGCAAAGCTCTATTAGTTGCTTTGGAATCGGCTTTTGAAAAAAATTCTGTGAAAATCGCAAAAATTTTGGGTATCGAAATATGGCAAAAGTCTGCATAAAAGGGCTCTCCTGGCCAAATGGTTTAACTTTGGCAGGTCCCTGCTGTTCTGTTATGAAACTAGAATATCTTTTGCACATTCTGGAAGTGATTGCGATCGCAAAGCTCTATTAGTTGCTGTGGAATCGACTTTTAAAAATGAGAGGGCGTAAAATTCGACAAAAAAATTTGGCGACGAAATCGAGCACATGCCTTCATAAAAGGGCTCTCCTGGCCAAATGGTTTAACTTTGGCAGGTCCCTCGTGCTTTATCATGAAAGTAGACTTCGTGGGACAGATTCTGGAAGTGATTGCGATCGCAAAGCTCTATTAGTTGCTTTGGAATCGGCTTTTGAAAAAAATTCTGTGAAAATCGCAAAAATTTTGGGTATCGAAATATGGCAAAAGTCTGCATAAAAGGGCTCTCCTGGCCAAATGGTTTAACTTTGGCAGGTCCCTGCTGTTCTGTTATGAAACTAGAATATCTTTTGCACATTCTGGAAGTGATTGCGATCGCAAAGCTCTATTAGTTGCTGTGGAATCGACTTTTAAAAATGAGAGGGCGTAAAATTCGACAAAAAAATTTGGCGACGAAATCGAGCACATGCCTTCATAAAAGGGCTCTCCTGGCCAAATGGTTTAACTTTGGCAGGTCCCTCGTGCTTTATCATGAAAGTAGACTTCGTGGGACAGATTCTGGAAGTGATTGCGATCGCAAAGCTCTATTAGTTGCTTTGGAATCGGCTTTTGAAAAAAATTCTGTGAAAATCGCAAAAATTTTGGGTATCGAAATATGGCAAAAGTCTGCATAAAAGGGCTCTCCTGGCCAAATGGTTTAACTTTGGCAGGTCCCTGCTGTTCTGTTATGAAACTAGAATATCTTTTGCACATTCTGGAAGTGATTGCGATCGCAAAGCTCTATTAGTTGCTGTGGAATCGACTTTTAAAAATGAGAGGGCGTAAAATTCGACAAAAAAATTTGGCGACGAAATCGAGCACATGCCTTCATAAAAGGGCTCTCCTGGCCAAATGGTTTAACTTTGGCAGGTCCCTCGTGCTTTATCATGAAAGTAGACTTCGTGGGACAGATTCTGGAAGTGATTGCGATCGCAAAGCTCTATTAGTTGCTTTGGAATCGGCTTTTGAAAAAAATTCTGTGAAAATCGCAAAAATTTTGGGTATCGAAATATGGCAAAAGTCTGCATAAAAGGGCTCTCCTGGCCAAATGGTTTAACTTTGGCAGGTCCCTGCTGTTCTGTTATGAAACTAGAATATCTTTTGCACATTCTGGAAGTGATTGCGATCGCAAAGCTCTATTAGTTGCTGTGGAATCGACTTTTAAAAATGAGAGGGCGTAAAATTCGACAAAAAAATTTGGCGACGAAATCGAGCACATGCCTTCATAAAAGGGCTCTCCTGGCCAAATGGTTTAACTTTGGCAGGTCCCTCGTGCTTTATCATGAAAGTAGACTTCGTGGGACAGATTCTGGAAGTGATTGCGATCGCAAAGCTCTATTAGTTGCTTTGGAATCGGCTTTTGAAAAAAATTCTGTGAAAATCGCAAAAATTTTGGGTATCGAAATATGGCAAAAGTCTGCATAAAAGGGCTCTCCTGGCCAAATGGTTTAACTTTGGCAGGTCCCTGCTGTTCTGTTATGAAACTAGAATATCTTTTGCACATTCTGGAAGTGATTGCGATCGCAAAGCTCTATTAGTTGCTGTGGAATCGACTTTTAAAAATGAGAGGGCGTAAAATTCGACAAAAAAATTTGGCGACGAAATCGAGCACATGCCTTCATAAAAGGGCTCTCCTGGCCAAATGGTTTAACTTTGGCAGGTCCCTCGTGCTTTATCATGAAAGTAGACTTCGTGGGACAGATTCTGGAAGTGATTGCGATCGCAAAGCTCTATTAGTTGCTTTGGAATCGGCTTTTGAAAAAAATTCTGTGAAAATCGCAAAAATTTTGGGTATCGAAATATGGCAAAAGTCTGCATAAAAGGGCTCTCCTGGCCAAATGGTTTAACTTTGGCAGGTCCCTGCTGTTCTGTTATGAAACTAGAATATCTTTTGCACATTCTGGAAGTGATTGCGATCGCAAAGCTCTATTAGTTGCTGTGGAATCGACTTTTAAAAATGAGAGGGCGTAAAATTCGACAAAAAAATTTGGCGACGAAATCGAGCACATGCCTTCATAAAAGGGCTCTCCTGGCCAAATGGTTTAACTTTGGCAGGTCCCTCGTGCTTTATCATGAAAGTAGACTTCGTGGGACAGATTCTGGAAGTGATTGCGATCGCAAAGCTCTATTAGTTGCTTTGGAATCGGCTTTTGAAAAAAATTCTGTGAAAATCGCAAAAATTTTGGGTATCGAAATATGGCAAAAGTCTGCATAAAAGGGCTCTCCTGGCCAAATGGTTTAACTTTGGCAGGTCCCTGCTGTTCTGTTATGAAACTAGAATATCTTTTGCACATTCTGGAAGTGATTGCGATCGCAAAGCTCTATTAGTTGCTGTGGAATCGACTTTTAAAAATGAGAGGGCGTAAAATTCGACAAAAAAATTTGGCGACGAAATCGAGCACATGCCTTCATAAAAGGGCTCTCCTGGCCAAATGGTTTAACTTTGGCAGGTCCCTCGTGCTTTATCATGAAAGTAGACTTCGTGGGACAGATTCTGGAAGTGATTGCGATCGCAAAGCTCTATTAGTTGCTTTGGAATCGGCTTTTGAAAAAAATTCTGTGAAAATCGCAAAAATTTTGGGTATCGAAATATGGCAAAAGTCTGCATAAAAGGGCTCTCCTGGCCAAATGGTTTAACTTTGGCAGGTCCCTGCTGTTCTGTTATGAAACTAGAATATCTTTTGCACATTCTGGAAGTGATTGCGATCGCAAAGCTCTATTAGTTGCTGTGGAATCGACTTTTAAAAATGAGAGGGCGTAAAATTCGACAAAAAAATTTGGCGACGAAATCGAGCACATGCCTTCATAAAAGGGCTCTCCTGGCCAAATGGTTTAACTTTGGCAGGTCCCTCGTGCTTTATCATGAAAGTAGACTTCGTGGGACAGATTCTGGAAGTGATTGCGATCGCAAAGCTCTATTAGTTGCTTTGGAATCGGCTTTTGAAAAAAATTCTGTGAAAATCGCAAAAATTTTGGGTATCGAAATATGGCAAAAGTCTGCATAAAAGGGCTCTCCTGGCCAAATGGTTTAACTTTGGCAGGTCCCTGCTGTTCTGTTATGAAACTAGAATATCTTTTGCACATTCTGGAAGTGATTGCGATCGCAAAGCTCTATTAGTTGCTGTGGAATCGACTTTTAAAAATGAGAGGGCGTAAAATTCGACAAAAAAATTTGGCGACGAAATCGAGCACATGCCTTCATAAAAGGGCTCTCCTGGCCAAATGGTTTAACTTTGGCAGGTCCCTCGTGCTTTATCATGAAAGTAGACTTCGTGGGACAGATTCTGGAAGTGATTGCGATCGCAAAGCTCTATTAGTTGCTTTGGAATCGGCTTTTGAAAAAAATTCTGTGAAAATCGCAAAAATTTTGGGTATCGAAATATGGCAAAAGTCTGCATAAAAGGGCTCTCCTGGCCAAATGGTTTAACTTTGGCAGGTCCCTGCTGTTCTGTTATGAAACTAGAATATCTTTTGCACATTCTGGAAGTGATTGCGATCGCAAAGCTCTATTAGTTGCTGTGGAATCGACTTTTAAAAATGAGAGGGCGTAAAATTCGACAAAAAAATTTGGCGACGAAATCGAGCACATGCCTTCATAAAAGGGCTCTCCTGGCCAAATGGTTTAACTTTGGCAGGTCCCTCGTGCTTTATCATGAAAGTAGACTTCGTGGGACAGATTCTGGAAGTGATTGCGATCGCAAAGCTCTATTAGTTGCTTTGGAATCGGCTTTTGAAAAAAATTCTGTGAAAATCGCAAAAATTTTGGGTATCGAAATATGGCAAAAGTCTGCATAAAAGGGCTCTCCTGGCCAAATGGTTTAACTTTGGCAGGTCCCTGCTGTTCTGTTATGAAACTAGAATATCTTTTGCACATTCTGGAAGTGATTGCGATCGCAAAGCTCTATTAGTTGCTGTGGAATCGACTTTTAAAAATGAGAGGGCGTAAAATTCGACAAAAAAATTTGGCGACGAAATCGAGCACATGCCTTCATAAAAGGGCTCTCCTGGCCAAATGGTTTAACTTTGGCAGGTCCCTCGTGCTTTATCATGAAAGTAGACTTCGTGGGACAGATTCTGGAAGTGGATTGCGATCGCAAAGCTCTATTAGTTGCTTTGGAATCGGCTTTTGAAAAAAATTCTGTGAAAATCGCAAAAATTTTGGGTATCGAAATATGGCAAAAGTCTGCATAAAAGGGCTCTCCTGGCCAAATGGTTTAACTTTGGCAGGTCCCTGCTGTTCTGTTATGAAACTAGAATATCTTTTGCACATTCTGGAAGTGATTGCGATCGCAAAGCTCTATTAGTTGCTGTGGAATCGACTTTTAAAAATGAGAGGGCGTAAAATTCGACAAAAAAATTTGGCGACGAAATCGAGCACATGCCTTCATAAAAGGGCTCTCCTGGCCAAATGGTTTAACTTTGGCAGGTCCCTCGTGCTTTATCATGAAAGTAGACTTCGTGGGACAGATTCTGGAAGTGATTGCGATCGCAAAGCTCTATTAGTTGCTTTGGAATCGGCTTTTGAAAAAAATTCTGTGAAAATCGCAAAAATTTTGGGTATCGAAATATGGCAAAAGTCTGCATAAAAGGGCTCTCCTGGCCAAATGGTTTAACTTTGGCAGGTCCCTGCTGTTCTGTTATGAAACTAGAATATCTTTTGCACATTCTGGAAGTGATTGCGATCGCAAAGCTCTATTAGTTGCTGTGGAATCGACTTTTAAAAATGAGAGGGCGTAAAATTCGACAAAAAAATTTGGCGACGAAATCGAGCACATGCCTTCATAAAAGGGCTCTCCTGGCCAAATGGTTTAACTTTGGCAGGTCCCTCGTGCTTTATCATGAAAGTAGACTTCGTGGGACAGATTCTGGAAGTGATTGCGATCGCAAAGCTCTATTAGTTGCTTTGGAATCGGCTTTTGAAAAAAATTCTGTGAAAATCGCAAAAATTTTGGGTATCGAAATATGGCAAAAGTCTGCATAAAAGGGCTCTCCTGGCCAAATGGTTTAACTTTGGCAGGTCCCTGCTGTTCTGTTATGAAACTAGAATATCTTTTGCACATTCTGGAAGTGATTGCGATCGCAAAGCTCTATTAGTTGCTGTGGAATCGACTTTTAAAAATGAGAGGGCGTAAAATTCGACAAAAAAATTTGGCGACGAAATCGAGCACATGCCTTCATAAAAGGGCTCTCCTGGCCAAATGGTTTAACTTTGGCAGGTCCCTCGTGCTTTATCATGAAAGTAGACTTCGTGGGACAGATTCTGGAAGTGATTGCGATCGCAAAGCTCTATTAGTTGCTTTGGAATCGGCTTTTGAAAAAAATTCTGTGAAAATCGCAAAAATTTTGGGTATCGAAATATGGCAAAAGTCTGCATAAAAGGGCTCTCCTGGCCAAATGGTTTAACTTTGGCAGGTCCCTGCTGTTCTGTTATGAAACTAGAATATCTTTTGCACATTCTGGAAGTGATTGCGATCGCAAAGCTCTATTAGTTGCTGTGGAATCGACTTTTAAAAATGAGAGGGCGTAAAATTCGACAAAAAAATTTGGCGACGAAATCGAGCACATGCCTTCATAAAAGGGCTCTCCTGGCCAAATGGTTTAACTTTGGCAGGTCCCTCGTGCTTTATCATGAAAGTAGACTTCGTGGGACAGATTCTGGAAGTGATTGCGATCGCAAAGCTCTATTAGTTGCTTTGGAATCGGCTTTTGAAAAAAATTCTGTGAAAATCGCAAAAATTTTGGGTATCGAAATATGGCAAAAGTCTGCATAAAAGGGCTCTCCTGGCCAAATGGTTTAACTTTGGCAGGTCCCTGCTGTTCTGTTATGAAACTAGAATATCTTTTGCACATTCTGGAAGTGATTGCGATCGCAAAGCTCTATTAGTTGCTGTGGAATCGACTTTTAAAAATGAGAGGGCGTAAAATTCGACAAAAAAATTTGGCGACGAAATCGAGCACATGCCTTCATAAAAGGGCTCTCCTGGCCAAATGGTTTAACTTTGGCAGGTCCCTCGTGCTTTATCATGAAAGTAGACTTCGTGGGACAGATTCTGGAAGTGATTGCGATCGCAAAGCTCTATTAGTTGCTTTGGAATCGGCTTTTGAAAAAAATTCTGTGAAAATCGCAAAAATTTTGGGTATCGAAATATGGCAAAAGTCTGCATAAAAGGGCTCTCCTGGCCAAATGGTTTAACTTTGGCAGGTCCCTGCTGTTCTGTTATGAAACTAGAATATCTTTTGCACATTCTGGAAGTGATTGCGATCGCAAAGCTCTATTAGTTGCTGTGGAATCGACTTTTAAAAATGAGAGGGCGTAAAATTCGACAAAAAAATTTGGCGACGAAATCGAGCACATGCCTTCATAAAAGGGCTCTCCTGGCCAAATGGTTTAACTTTGGCAGGTCCCTCGTGCTTTATCATGAAAGTAGACTTCGTGGGACAGATTCTGGAAGTGATTGCGATCGCAAAGCTCTATTAGTTGCTTTGGAATCGGCTTTTGAAAAAAATTCTGTGAAAATCGCAAAAATTTTGGGTATCGAAATATGGCAAAAGTCTGCATAAAAGGGCTCTCCTGGCCAAATGGTTTAACTTTGGCAGGTCCCTGCTGTTCTGTTATGAAACTAGAATATCTTTTGCACATTCTGGAAGTGATTGCGATCGCAAAGCTCTATTAGTTGCTGTGGAATCGACTTTTAAAAATGAGAGGGCGTAAAATTCGACAAAAAAATTTGGCGACGAAATCGAGCACATGCCTTCATAAAAGGGCTCTCCTGGCCAAATGGTTTAACTTTGGCAGGTCCCTCGTGCTTTATCATGAAAGTAGACTTCGTGGGACAGATTCTGGAAGTGATTGCGATCGCAAAGCTCTATTAGTTGCTTTGGAATCGGCTTTTGAAAAAAATTCTGTGAAAATCGCAAAAATTTTGGGTATCGAAATATGGCAAAAGTCTGCATAAAAGGGCTCTCCTGGCCAAATGGTTTAACTTTGGCAGGTCCCTGCTGTTCTGTTATGAAACTAGAATATCTTTTGCACATTCTGGAAGTGATTGCGATCGCAAAGCTCTATTAGTTGCTGTGGAATCGACTTTTAAAAATGAGAGGGCGTAAAATTCGACAAAAAAATTTGGCGACGAAATCGAGCACATGCCTTCATAAAAGGGCTCTCCTGGCCAAATGGTTTAACTTTGGCAGGTCCCTCGTGCTTTATCATGAAAGTAGACTTCGTGGGACAGATTCTGGAAGTGATTGCGATCGCAAAGCTCTATTAGTTGCTTTGGAATCGGCTTTTGAAAAAAATTCTGTGAAAATCGCAAAAATTTTGGGTATCGAAATATGGCAAAAGTCTGCATAAAAGGGCTCTCCTGGCCAAATGGTTTAACTTTGGCAGGTCCCTGCTGTTCTGTTATGAAACTAGAATATCTTTTGCACATTCTGGAAGTGATTGCGATCGCAAAGCTCTATTAGTTGCTGTGGAATCGACTTTTAAAAATGAGAGGGCGTAAAATTCGACAAAAAAATTTGGCGACGAAATCGAGCACATGCCTTCATAAAAGGGCTCTCCTGGCCAAATGGTTTAACTTTGGCAGGTCCCTCGTGCTTTATCATGAAAGTAGACTTCGTGGGACAGATTCTGGAAGTGATTGCGATCGCAAAGCTCTATTAGTTGCTTTGGAATCGGCTTTTGAAAAAAATTCTGTGAAAATCGCAAAAATTTTGGGTATCGAAATATGGCAAAAGTCTGCATAAAAGGGCTCTCCTGGCCAAATGGTTTAACTTTGGCAGGTCCCTGCTGTTCTGTTATGAAACTAGAATATCTTTTGCACATTCTGGAAGTGATTGCGATCGCAAAGCTCTATTAGTTGCTGTGGAATCGACTTTTAAAAATGAGAGGGCGTAAAATTCGACAAAAAAATTTGGCGACGAAATCGAGCACATGCCTTCATAAAAGGGCTCTCCTGGCCAAATGGTTTAACTTTGGCAGGTCCCTCGTGCTTTATCATGAAAGTAGACTTCGTGGGACAGATTCTGGAAGTGATTGCGATCGCAAAGCTCTATTAGTTGCTTTGGAATCGGCTTTTGAAAAAAATTCTGTGAAAATCGCAAAAATTTTGGGTATCGAAATATGGCAAAAGTCTGCATAAAAGGGCTCTCCTGGCCAAATGGTTTAACTTTGGCAGGTCCCTGCTGTTCTGTTATGAAACTAGAATATCTTTTGCACATTCTGGAAGTGATTGCGATCGCAAAGCTCTATTAGTTGCTGTGGAATCGACTTTTAAAAATGAGAGGGCGTAAAATTCGACAAAAAAATTTGGCGACGAAATCGAGCACATGCCTTCATAAAAGGGCTCTCCTGGCCAAATGGTTTAACTTTGGCAGGTCCCTCGTGCTTTATCATGAAAGTAGACTTCGTGGGACAGATTCTGGAAGTGATTGCGATCGCAAAGCTCTATTAGTTGCTTTGGAATCGGCTTTTGAAAAAAATTCTGTGAAAATCGCAAAAATTTTGGGTATCGAAATATGGCAAAAGTCTGCATAAAAGGGCTCTCCTGGCCAAATGGTTTAACTTTGGCAGGTCCCTGCTGTTCTGTTATGAAACTAGAATATCTTTTGCACATTCTGGAAGTGATTGCGATCGCAAAGCTCTATTAGTTGCTGTGGAATCGACTTTTAAAAATGAGAGGGCGTAAAATTCGACAAAAAAATTTGGCGACGAAATCGAGCACATGCCTTCATAAAAGGGCTCTCCTGGCCAAATGGTTTAACTTTGGCAGGTCCCTCGTGCTTTATCATGAAAGTAGACTTCGTGGGACAGATTCTGGAAGTGATTGCGATCGCAAAGCTCTATTAGTTGCTTTGGAATCGGCTTTTGAAAAAAATTCTGTGAAAATCGCAAAAATTTTGGGTATCGAAATATGGCAAAAGTCTGCATAAAAGGGCTCTCCTGGCCAAATGGTTTAACTTTGGCAGGTCCCTGCTGTTCTGTTATGAAACTAGAATATCTTTTGCACATTCTGGAAGTGATTGCGATCGCAAAGCTCTATTAGTTGCTGTGGAATCGACTTTTAAAAATGAGAGGGCGTAAAATTCGACAAAAAAATTTGGCGACGAAATCGAGCACATGCCTTCATAAAAGGGCTCTCCTGGCCAAATGGTTTAACTTTGGCAGGTCCCTCGTGCTTTATCATGAAAGTAGACTTCGTGGGACAGATTCTGGAAGTGATTGCGATCGCAAAGCTCTATTAGTTGCTTTGGAATCGGCTTTTGAAAAAAATTCTGTGAAAATCGCAAAAATTTTGGGTATCGAAATATGGCAAAAGTCTGCATAAAAGGGCTCTCCTGGCCAAATGGTTTAACTTTGGCAGGTCCCTGCTGTTCTGTTATGAAACTAGAATATCTTTTGCACATTCTGGAAGTGATTGCGATCGCAAAGCTCTATTAGTTGCTGTGGAATCGACTTTTAAAAATGAGAGGGCGTAAAATTCGACAAAAAAATTTGGCGACGAAATCGAGCACATGCCTTCATAAAAGGGCTCTCCTGGCCAAATGGTTTAACTTTGGCAGGTCCCTCGTGCTTTATCATGAAAGTAGACTTCGTGGGACAGATTCTGGAAGTGATTGCGATCGCAAAGCTCTATTAGTTGCTTTGGAATCGGCTTTTGAAAAAAATTCTGTGAAAATCGCAAAAATTTTGGGTATCGAAATATGGCAAAAGTCTGCATAAAAGGGCTCTCCTGGCCAAATGGTTTAACTTTGGCAGGTCCCTGCTGTTCTGTTATGAAACTAGAATATCTTTTGCACATTCTGGAAGTGATTGCGATCGCAAAGCTCTATTAGTTGCTGTGGAATCGACTTTTAAAAATGAGAGGGCGTAAAATTCGACAAAAAAATTTGGCGACGAAATCGAGCACATGCCTTCATAAAAGGGCTCTCCTGGCCAAATGGTTTAACTTTGGCAGGTCCCTCGTGCTTTATCATGAAAGTAGACTTCGTGGGACAGATTCTGGAAGTGATTGCGATCGCAAAGCTCTATTAGTTGCTTTGGAATCGGCTTTTGAAAAAAATTCTGTGAAAATCGCAAAAATTTTGGGTATCGAAATATGGCAAAAGTCTGCATAAAAGGGCTCTCCTGGCCAAATGGTTTAACTTTGGCAGGTCCCTGCTGTTCTGTTATGAAACTAGAATATCTTTTGCACATTCTGGAAGTGATTGCGATCGCAAAGCTCTATTAGTTGCTGTGGAATCGACTTTTAAAAATGAGAGGGCGTAAAATTCGACAAAAAAATTTGGCGACGAAATCGAGCACATGCCTTCATAAAAGGGCTCTCCTGGCCAAATGGTTTAACTTTGGCAGGTCCCTCGTGCTTTATCATGAAAGTAGACTTCGTGGGACAGATTCTGGAAGTGATTGCGATCGCAAAGCTCTATTAGTTGCTTTGGAATCGGCTTTTGAAAAAAATTCTGTGAAAATCGCAAAAATTTTGGGTATCGAAATATGGCAAAAGTCTGCATAAAAGGGCTCTCCTGGCCAAATGGTTTAACTTTGGCAGGTCCCTGCTGTTCTGTTATGAAACTAGAATATCTTTTGCACATTCTGGAAGTGATTGCGATCGCAAAGCTCTATTAGTTGCTGTGGAATCGACTTTTAAAAATGAGAGGGCGTAAAATTCGACAAAAAAATTTGGCGACGAAATCGAGCACATGCCTTCATAAAAGGGCTCTCCTGGCCAAATGGTTTAACTTTGGCAGGTCCCTCGTGCTTTATCATGAAAGTAGACTTCGTGGGACAGATTCTGGAAGTGATTGCGATCGCAAAGCTCTATTAGTTGCTTTGGAATCGGCTTTTGAAAAAAATTCTGTGAAAATCGCAAAAATTTTGGGTATCGAAATATGGCAAAAGTCTGCATAAAAGGGCTCTCCTGGCCAAATGGTTTAACTTTGGCAGGTCCCTGCTGTTCTGTTATGAAACTAGAATATCTTTTGCACATTCTGGAAGTGATTGCGATCGCAAAGCTCTATTAGTTGCTGTGGAATCGACTTTTAAAAATGAGAGGGCGTAAAATTCGACAAAAAAATTTGGCGACGAAATCGAGCACATGCCTTCATAAAAGGGCTCTCCTGGCCAAATGGTTTAACTTTGGCAGGTCCCTCGTGCTTTATCATGAAAGTAGACTTCGTGGGACAGATTCTGGAAGTGATTGCGATCGCAAAGCTCTATTAGTTGCTTTGGAATCGGCTTTTGAAAAAAATTCTGTGAAAATCGCAAAAATTTTGGGTATCGAAATATGGCAAAAGTCTGCATAAAAGGGCTCTCCTGGCCAAATGGTTTAACTTTGGCAGGTCCCTGCTGTTCTGTTATGAAACTAGAATATCTTTTGCACATTCTGGAAGTGATTGCGATCGCAAAGCTCTATTAGTTGCTGTGGAATCGACTTTTAAAAATGAGAGGGCGTAAAATTCGACAAAAAAATTTGGCGACGAAATCGAGCACATGCCTTCATAAAAGGGCTCTCCTGGCCAAATGGTTTAACTTTGGCAGGTCCCTCGTGCTTTATCATGAAAGTAGACTTCGTGGGACAGATTCTGGAAGTGATTGCGATCGCAAAGCTCTATTAGTTGCTTTGGAATCGGCTTTTGAAAAAAATTCTGTGAAAATCGCAAAAATTTTGGGTATCGAAATATGGCAAAAGTCTGCATAAAAGGGCTCTCCTGGCCAAATGGTTTAACTTTGGCAGGTCCCTGCTGTTCTGTTATGAAACTAGAATATCTTTTGCACATTCTGGAAGTGATTGCGATCGCAAAGCTCTATTAGTTGCTGTGGAATCGACTTTTAAAAATGAGAGGGCGTAAAATTCGACAAAAAAATTTGGCGACGAAATCGAGCACATGCCTTCATAAAAGGGCTCTCCTGGCCAAATGGTTTAACTTTGGCAGGTCCCTCGTGCTTTATCATGAAAGTAGACTTCGTGGGACAGATTCTGGAAGTGATTGCGATCGCAAAGCTCTATTAGTTGCTTTGGAATCGGCTTTTGAAAAAAATTCTGTGAAAATCGCAAAAATTTTGGGTATCGAAATATGGCAAAAGTCTGCATAAAAGGGCTCTCCTGGCCAAATGGTTTAACTTTGGCAGGTCCCTGCTGTTCTGTTATGAAACTAGAATATCTTTTGCACATTCTGGAAGTGATTGCGATCGCAAAGCTCTATTAGTTGCTGTGGAATCGACTTTTAAAAATGAGAGGGCGTAAAATTCGACAAAAAAATTTGGCGACGAAATCGAGCACATGCCTTCATAAAAGGGCTCTCCTGGCCAAATGGTTTAACTTTGGCAGGTCCCTCGTGCTTTATCATGAAAGTAGACTTCGTGGGACAGATTCTGGAAGTGATTGCGATCGCAAAGCTCTATTAGTTGCTTTGGAATCGGCTTTTGAAAAAAATTCTGTGAAAATCGCAAAAATTTTGGGTATCGAAATATGGCAAAAGTCTGCATAAAAGGGCTCTCCTGGCCAAATGGTTTAACTTTGGCAGGTCCCTGCTGTTCTGTTATGAAACTAGAATATCTTTTGCACATTCTGGAAGTGATTGCGATCGCAAAGCTCTATTAGTTGCTGTGGAATCGACTTTTAAAAATGAGAGGGCGTAAAATTCGACAAAAAAATTTGGCGACGAAATCGAGCACATGCCTTCATAAAAGGGCTCTCCTGGCCAAATGGTTTAACTTTGGCAGGTCCCTCGTGCTTTATCATGAAAGTAGACTTCGTGGGACAGATTCTGGAAGTGATTGCGATCGCAAAGCTCTATTAGTTGCTTTGGAATCGGCTTTTGAAAAAAATTCTGTGAAAATCGCAAAAATTTTGGGTATCGAAATATGGCAAAAGTCTGCATAAAAGGGCTCTCCTGGCCAAATGGTTTAACTTTGGCAGGTCCCTGCTGTTCTGTTATGAAACTAGAATATCTTTTGCACATTCTGGAAGTGATTGCGATCGCAAAGCTCTATTAGTTGCTGTGGAATCGACTTTTAAAAATGAGAGGGCGTAAAATTCGACAAAAAAATTTGGCGACGAAATCGAGCACATGCCTTCATAAAAGGGCTCTCCTGGCCAAATGGTTTAACTTTGGCAGGTCCCTCGTGCTTTATCATGAAAGTAGACTTCGTGGGACAGATTCTGGAAGTGATTGCGATCGCAAAGCTCTATTAGTTGCTTTGGAATCGGCTTTTGAAAAAAATTCTGTGAAAATCGCAAAAATTTTGGGTATCGAAATATGGCAAAAGTCTGCATAAAAGGGCTCTCCTGGCCAAATGGTTTAACTTTGGCAGGTCCCTGCTGTTCTGTTATGAAACTAGAATATCTTTTGCACATTCTGGAAGTGATTGCGATCGCAAAGCTCTATTAGTTGCTGTGGAATCGACTTTTAAAAATGAGAGGGCGTAAAATTCGACAAAAAAATTTGGCGACGAAATCGAGCACATGCCTTCATAAAAGGGCTCTCCTGGCCAAATGGTTTAACTTTGGCAGGTCCCTCGTGCTTTATCATGAAAGTAGACTTCGTGGGACAGATTCTGGAAGTGATTGCGATCGCAAAGCTCTATTAGTTGCTTTGGAATCGGCTTTTGAAAAAAATTCTGTGAAAATCGCAAAAATTTTGGGTATCGAAATATGGCAAAAGTCTGCATAAAAGGGCTCTCCTGGCCAAATGGTTTAACTTTGGCAGGTCCCTGCTGTTCTGTTATGAAACTAGAATATCTTTTGCACATTCTGGAAGTGATTGCGATCGCAAAGCTCTATTAGTTGCTGTGGAATCGACTTTTAAAAATGAGAGGGCGTAAAATTCGACAAAAAAATTTGGCGACGAAATCGAGCACATGCCTTCATAAAAGGGCTCTCCTGGCCAAATGGTTTAACTTTGGCAGGTCCCTCGTGCTTTATCATGAAAGTAGACTTCGTGGGACAGATTCTGGAAGTGATTGCGATCGCAAAGCTCTATTAGTTGCTTTGGAATCGGCTTTTGAAAAAAATTCTGTGAAAATCGCAAAAATTTTGGGTATCGAAATATGGCAAAAGTCTGCATAAAAGGGCTCTCCTGGCCAAATGGTTTAACTTTGGCAGGTCCCTGCTGTTCTGTTATGAAACTAGAATATCTTTTGCACATTCTGGAAGTGATTGCGATCGCAAAGCTCTATTAGTTGCTGTGGAATCGACTTTTAAAAATGAGAGGGCGTAAAATTCGACAAAAAAATTTGGCGACGAAATCGAGCACATGCCTTCATAAAAGGGCTCTCCTGGCCAAATGGTTTAACTTTGGCAGGTCCCTCGTGCTTTATCATGAAAGTAGACTTCGTGGGACAGATTCTGGAAGTGATTGCGATCGCAAAGCTCTATTAGTTGCTTTGGAATCGGCTTTTGAAAAAAATTCTGTGAAAATCGCAAAAATTTTGGGTATCGAAATATGGCAAAAGTCTGCATAAAAGGGCTCTCCTGGCCAAATGGTTTAACTTTGGCAGGTCCCTGCTGTTCTGTTATGAAACTAGAATATCTTTTGCACATTCTGGAAGTGATTGCGATCGCAAAGCTCTATTAGTTGCTGTGGAATCGACTTTTAAAAATGAGAGGGCGTAAAATTCGACAAAAAAATTTGGCGACGAAATCGAGCACATGCCTTCATAAAAGGGCTCTCCTGGCCAAATGGTTTAACTTTGGCAGGTCCCTCGTGCTTTATCATGAAAGTAGACTTCGTGGGACAGATTCTGGAAGTGATTGCGATTGCAAAGCTCTATTAGTTGCTTTGGAATCGGCTTTTGAAAAAAATTCTGTGAAAATCGCAAAAATTTTGGGTATCGAAATATGGCAAAAGTCTGCATAAAAGGGCTCTCCTGGCCAAATGGTTTAACTTTGGCAGGTCCCTGCTGTTCTGTTATGAAACTAGAATATCTTTTGCACATTCTGGAAGTGATTGCGATCGCAAAGCTCTATTAGTTGCTGTGGAATCGACTTTTAAAAATGAGAGGGCGTAAAATTCGACAAAAAAATTTGGCGACGAAATCGAGCACATGCCTTCATAAAAGGGCTCTCCTGGCCAAATGGTTTAACTTTGGCAGGTCCCTCGTGCTTTATCATGAAAGTAGACTTCGTGGGACAGATTCTGGAAGTGATTGCGATCGCAAAGCTCTATTAGTTGCTTTGGAATCGGCTTTTGAAAAAAATTCTGTGAAAATCGCAAAAATTTTGGGTATCGAAATATGGCAAAAGTCTGCATAAAAGGGCTCTCCTGGCCAAATGGTTTAACTTTGGCAGGTCCCTGCTGTTCTGTTATGAAACTAGAATATCTTTTGCACATTCTGGAAGTGATTGCGATCGCAAAGCTCTATTAGTTGCTGTGGAATCGACTTTTAAAAATGAGAGGGCGTAAAATTCGACAAAAAAATTTGGCGACGAAATCGAGCACATGCCTTCATAAAAGGGCTCTCCTGGCCAAATGGTTTAACTTTGGCAGGTCCCTCGTGCTTTATCATGAAAGTAGACTTCGTGGGACAGATTCTGGAAGTGATTGCGATCGCAAAGCTCTATTAGTTGCTTTGGAATCGGCTTTTGAAAAAAATTCTGTGAAAATCGCAAAAATTTTGGGTATCGAAATATGGCAAAAGTCTGCATAAAAGGGCTCTCCTGGCCAAATGGTTTAACTTTGGCAGGTCCCTGCTGTTCTGTTATGAAACTAGAATATCTTTTGCACATTCTGGAAGTGATTGCGATCGCAAAGCTCTATTAGTTGCTGTGGAATCGACTTTTAAAAATGAGAGGGCGTAAAATTCGACAAAAAAATTTGGCGACGAAATCGAGCACATGCCTTCATAAAAGGGCTCTCCTGGCCAAATGGTTTAACTTTGGCAGGTCCCTCGTGCTTTATCATGAAAGTAGACTTCGTGGGACAGATTCTGGAAGTGATTGCGATCGCAAAGCTCTATTAGTTGCTTTGGAATCGGCTTTTGAAAAAAATTCTGTGAAAATCGCAAAAATTTTGGGTATCGAAATATGGCAAAAGTCTGCATAAAAGGGCTCTCCTGGCCAAATGGTTTAACTTTGGCAGGTCCCTGCTGTTCTGTTATGAAACTAGAATATCTTTTGCACATTCTGGAAGTGATTGCGATCGCAAAGCTCTATTAGTTGCTGTGGAATCGACTTTTAAAAATGAGAGGGCGTAAAATTCGACAAAAAAATTTGGCGACGAAATCGAGCACATGCCTTCATAAAAGGGCTCTCCTGGCCAAATGGTTTAACTTTGGCAGGTCCCTCGTGCTTTATCATGAAAGTAGACTTCGTGGGACAGATTCTGGAAGTGATTGCGATCGCAAAGCTCTATTAGTTGCTTTGGAATCGGCTTTTGAAAAAAATTCTGTGAAAATCGCAAAAATTTTGGGTATCGAAATATGGCAAAAGTCTGCATAAAAGGGCTCTCCTGGCCAAATGGTTTAACTTTGGCAGGTCCCTGCTGTTCTGTTATGAAACTAGAATATCTTTTGCACATTCTGGAAGTGATTGCGATCGCAAAGCTCTATTAGTTGCTGTGGAATCGACTTTTAAAAATGAGAGGGCGTAAAATTCGACAAAAAAATTTGGCGACGAAATCGAGCACATGCCTTCATAAAAGGGCTCTCCTGGCCAAATGGTTTAACTTTGGCAGGTCCCTCGTGCTTTATCATGAAAGTAGACTTCGTGGGACAGATTCTGGAAGTGATTGCGATCGCAAAGCTCTATTAGTTGCTTTGGAATCGGCTTTTGAAAAAAATTCTGTGAAAATCGCAAAAATTTTGGGTATCGAAATATGGCAAAAGTCTGCATAAAAGGGCTCTCCTGGCCAAATGGTTTAACTTTGGCAGGTCCCTGCTGTTCTGTTATGAAACTAGAATATCTTTTGCACATTCTGGAAGTGATTGCGATCGCAAAGCTCTATTAGTTGCTGTGGAATCGACTTTTAAAAATGAGAGGGCGTAAAATTCGACAAAAAAATTTGGCGACGAAATCGAGCACATGCCTTCATAAAAGGGCTCTCCTGGCCAAATGGTTTAACTTTGGCAGGTCCCTCGTGCTTTATCATGAAAGTAGACTTCGTGGGACAGATTCTGGAAGTGATTGCGATCGCAAAGCTCTATTAGTTGCTTTGGAATCGGCTTTTGAAAAAAATTCTGTGAAAATCGCAAAAATTTTGGGTATCGAAATATGGCAAAAGTCTGCATAAAAGGGCTCTCCTGGCCAAATGGTTTAACTTTGGCAGGTCCCTGCTGTTCTGTTATGAAACTAGAATATCTTTTGCACATTCTGGAAGTGATTGCGATCGCAAAGCTCTATTAGTTGCTGTGGAATCGACTTTTAAAAATGAGAGGGCGTAAAATTCGACAAAAAAATTTGGCGACGAAATCGAGCACATGCCTTCATAAAAGGGCTCTCCTGGCCAAATGGTTTAACTTTGGCAGGTCCCTCGTGCTTTATCATGAAAGTAGACTTCGTGGGACAGATTCTGGAAGTGATTGCGATCGCAAAGCTCTATTAGTTGCTTTGGAATCGGCTTTTGAAAAAAATTCTGTGAAAATCGCAAAAATTTTGGGTATCGAAATATGGCAAAAGTCTGCATAAAAGGGCTCTCCTGGCCAAATGGTTTAACTTTGGCAGGTCCCTGCTGTTCTGTTATGAAACTAGAATATCTTTTGCACATTCTGGAAGTGATTGCGATCGCAAAGCTCTATTAGTTGCTGTGGAATCGACTTTTAAAAATGAGAGGGCGTAAAATTCGACAAAAAAATTTGGCGACGAAATCGAGCACATGCCTTCATAAAAGGGCTCTCCTGGCCAAATGGTTTAACTTTGGCAGGTCCCTCGTGCTTTATCATGAAAGTAGACTTCGTGGGACAGATTCTGGAAGTGATTGCGATCGCAAAGCTCTATTAGTTGCTTTGGAATCGGCTTTTGAAAAAAATTCTGTGAAAATCGCAAAAATTTTGGGTATCGAAATATGGCAAAAGTCTGCATAAAAGGGCTCTCCTGGCCAAATGGTTTAACTTTGGCAGGTCCCTGCTGTTCTGTTATGAAACTAGAATATCTTTTGCACATTCTGGAAGTGATTGCGATCGCAAAGCTCTATTAGTTGCTGTGGAATCGACTTTTAAAAATGAGAGGGCGTAAAATTCGACAAAAAAATTTGGCGACGAAATCGAGCACATGCCTTCATAAAAGGGCTCTCCTGGCCAAATGGTTTAACTTTGGCAGGTCCCTCGTGCTTTATCATGAAAGTAGACTTCGTGGGACAGATTCTGGAAGTGATTGCGATCGCAAAGCTCTATTAGTTGCTTTGGAATCGGCTTTTGAAAAAAATTCTGTGAAAATCGCAAAAATTTTGGGTATCGAAATATGGCAAAAGTCTGCATAAAAGGGCTCTCCTGGCCAAATGGTTTAACTTTGGCAGGTCCCTGCTGTTCTGTTATGAAACTAGAATATCTTTTGCACATTCTGGAAGTGATTGCGATCGCAAAGCTCTATTAGTTGCTGTGGAATCGACTTTTAAAAATGAGAGGGCGTAAAATTCGACAAAAAAATTTGGCGACGAAATCGAGCACATGCCTTCATAAAAGGGCTCTCCTGGCCAAATGGTTTAACTTTGGCAGGTCCCTCGTGCTTTATCATGAAAGTAGACTTCGTGGGACAGATTCTGGAAGTGATTGCGATCGCAAAGCTCTATTAGTTGCTTTGGAATCGGCTTTTGAAAAAAATTCTGTGAAAATCGCAAAAATTTTGGGTATCGAAATATGGCAAAAGTCTGCATAAAAGGGCTCTCCTGGCCAAATGGTTTAACTTTGGCAGGTCCCTGCTGTTCTGTTATGAAACTAGAATATCTTTTGCACATTCTGGAAGTGATTGCGATCGCAAAGCTCTATTAGTTGCTGTGGAATCGACTTTTAAAAATGAGAGGGCGTAAAATTCGACAAAAAAATTTGGCGACGAAATCGAGCACATGCCTTCATAAAAGGGCTCTCCTGGCCAAATGGTTTAACTTTGGCAGGTCCCTCGTGCTTTATCATGAAAGTAGACTTCGTGGGACAGATTCTGGAAGTGATTGCGATCGCAAAGCTCTATTAGTTGCTTTGGAATCGGCTTTTGAAAAAAATTCTGTGAAAATCGCAAAAATTTTGGGTATCGAAATATGGCAAAAGTCTGCATAAAAGGGCTCTCCTGGCCAAATGGTTTAACTTTGGCAGGTCCCTGCTGTTCTGTTATGAAACTAGAATATCTTTTGCACATTCTGGAAGTGATTGCGATCGCAAAGCTCTATTAGTTGCTGTGGAATCGACTTTTAAAAATGAGAGGGCGTAAAATTCGACAAAAAAATTTGGCGACGAAATCGAGCACATGCCTTCATAAAAGGGCTCTCCTGGCCAAAGGTTTAACTTTGGCAGGTCCCTCGTGCTTTATCATGAAAGTAGACTTCGTGGGACAGATTCTGGAAGTGATTGCGATCGCAAAGCTCTATTAGTTGCTTTGGAATCGGCTTTTGAAAAAAATTCTGTGAAAATCGCAAAAATTTTGGGTATCGAAATATGGCAAAAGTCTGCATAAAAGGGCTCTCCTGGCCAAATGGTTTAACTTTGGCAGGTCCCTGCTGTTCTGTTATGAAACTAGAATATCTTTTGCACATTCTGGAAGTGATTGCGATCGCAAAGCTCTATTAGTTGCTGTGGAATCGACTTTTAAAAATGAGAGGGCGTAAAATTCGACAAAAAAATTTGGCGACGAAATCGAGCACATGCCTTCATAAAAGGGCTCTCCTGGCCAAATGGTTTAACTTTGGCAGGTCCCTCGTGCTTTATCATGAAAGTAGACTTCGTGGGACAGATTCTGGAAGTGATTGCGATCGCAAAGCTCTATTAGTTGCTTTGGAATCGGCTTTTGAAAAAAATTCTGTGAAAATCGCAAAAATTTTGGGTATCGAAATATGGCAAAAGTCTGCATAAAAGGGCTCTCCTGGCCAAATGGTTTAACTTTGGCAGGTCCCTGCTGTTCTGTTATGAAACTAGAATATCTTTTGCACATTCTGGAAGTGATTGCGATCGCAAAGCTCTATTAGTTGCTGTGGAATCGACTTTTAAAAATGAGAGGGCGTAAAATTCGACAAAAAAATTTGGCGACGAAATCGAGCACATGCCTTCATAAAAGGGCTCTCCTGGCCAAATGGTTTAACTTTGGCAGGTCCCTCGTGCTTTATCATGAAAGTAGACTTCGTGGGACAGATTCTGGAAGTGATTGCGATCGCAAAGCTCTATTAGTTGCTTTGGAATCGGCTTTTGAAAAAAATTCTGTGAAAATCGCAAAAATTTTGGGTATCGAAATATGGCAAAAGTCTGCATAAAAGGGCTCTCCTGGCCAAATGGTTTAACTTTGGCAGGTCCCTGCTGTTCTGTTATGAAACTAGAATATCTTTTGCACATTCTGGAAGTGATTGCGATCGCAAAGCTCTATTAGTTGCTGTGGAATCGACTTTTAAAAATGAGAGGGCGTAAAATTCGACAAAAAAATTTGGCGACGAAATCGAGCACATGCCTTCATAAAAGGGCTCTCCTGGCCAAATGGTTTAACTTTGGCAGGTCCCTCGTGCTTTATCATGAAAGTAGACTTCGTGGGACAGATTCTGGAAGTGATTGCGATCGCAAAGCTCTATTAGTTGCTTTGGAATCGGCTTTTGAAAAAAATTCTGTGAAAATCGCAAAAATTTTGGGTATCGAAATATGGCAAAAGTCTGCATAAAAGGGCTCTCCTGGCCAAATGGTTTAACTTTGGCAGGTCCCTGCTGTTCTGTTATGAAACTAGAATATCTTTTGCACATTCTGGAAGTGATTGCGATCGCAAAGCTCTATTAGTTGCTGTGGAATCGACTTTTAAAAATGAGAGGGCGTAAAATTCGACAAAAAAATTTGGCGACGAAATCGAGCACATGCCTTCATAAAAGGGCTCTCCTGGCCAAATGGTTTAACTTTGGCAGGTCCCTCGTGCTTTATCATGAAAGTAGACTTCGTGGGACAGATTCTGGAAGTGATTGCGATCGCAAAGCTCTATTAGTTGCTTTGGAATCGGCTTTTGAAAAAAATTCTGTGAAAATCGCAAAAATTTTGGGTATCGAAATATGGCAAAAGTCTGCATAAAAGGGCTCTCCTGGCCAAATGGTTTAACTTTGGCAGGTCCCTGCTGTTCTGTTATGAAACTAGAATATCTTTTGCACATTCTGGAAGTGATTGCGATCGCAAAGCTCTATTAGTTGCTGTGGAATCGACTTTTAAAAATGAGAGGGCGTAAAATTCGACAAAAAAATTTGGCGACGAAATCGAGCACATGCCTTCATAAAAGGGCTCTCCTGGCCAAATGGTTTAACTTTGGCAGGTCCCTCGTGCTTTATCATGAAAGTAGACTTCGTGGGACAGATTCTGGAAGTGATTGCGATCGCAAAGCTCTATTAGTTGCTTTGGAATCGGCTTTTGAAAAAAATTCTGTGAAAATCGCAAAAATTTTGGGTATCGAAATATGGCAAAAGTCTGCATAAAAGGGCTCTCCTGGCCAAATGGTTTAACTTTGGCAGGTCCCTGCTGTTCTGTTATGAAACTAGAATATCTTTTGCACATTCTGGAAGTGATTGCGATCGCAAAGCTCTATTAGTTGCTGTGGAATCGACTTTTAAAAATGAGAGGGCGTAAAATTCGACAAAAAAATTTGGCGACGAAATCGAGCACATGCCTTCATAAAAGGGCTCTCCTGGCCAAATGGTTTAACTTTGGCAGGTCCCTCGTGCTTTATCATGAAAGTAGACTTCGTGGGACAGATTCTGGAAGTGATTGCGATCGCAAAGCTCTATTAGTTGCTTTGGAATCGGCTTTTGAAAAAAATTCTGTGAAAATCGCAAAAATTTTGGGTATCGAAATATGGCAAAAGTCTGCATAAAAGGGCTCTCCTGGCCAAATGGTTTAACTTTGGCAGGTCCCTGCTGTTCTGTTATGAAACTAGAATATCTTTTGCACATTCTGGAAGTGATTGCGATCGCAAAGCTCTATTAGTTGCTGTGGAATCGACTTTTAAAAATGAGAGGGCGTAAAATTCGACAAAAAAATTTGGCGACGAAATCGAGCACATGCCTTCATAAAAGGGCTCTCCTGGCCAAATGGTTTAACTTTGGCAGGTCCCTCGTGCTTTATCATGAAAGTAGACTTCGTGGGACAGATTCTGGAAGTGATTGCGATCGCAAAGCTCTATTAGTTGCTTTGGAATCGGCTTTTGAAAAAAATTCTGTGAAAATCGCAAAAATTTTGGGTATCGAAATATGGCAAAAGTCTGCATAAAAGGGCTCTCCTGGCCAAATGGTTTAACTTTGGCAGGTCCCTGCTGTTCTGTTATGAAACTAGAATATCTTTTGCACATTCTGGAAGTGATTGCGATCGCAAAGCTCTATTAGTTGCTGTGGAATCGACTTTTAAAAATGAGAGGGCGTAAAATTCGACAAAAAAATTTGGCGACGAAATCGAGCACATGCCTTCATAAAAGGGCTCTCCTGGCCAAATGGTTTAACTTTGGCAGGTCCCTCGTGCTTTATCATGAAAGTAGACTTCGTGGGACAGATTCTGGAAGTGATTGCGATCGCAAAGCTCTATTAGTTGCTTTGGAATCGGCTTTTGAAAAAAATTCTGTGAAAATCGCAAAAATTTTGGGTATCGAAATATGGCAAAAGTCTGCATAAAAGGGCTCTCCTGGCCAAATGGTTTAACTTTGGCAGGTCCCTGCTGTTCTGTTATGAAACTAGAATATCTTTTGCACATTCTGGAAGTGATTGCGATCGCAAAGCTCTATTAGTTGCTGTGGAATCGACTTTTAAAAATGAGAGGGCGTAAAATTCGACAAAAAAATTTGGCGACGAAATCGAGCACATGCCTTCATAAAAGGGCTCTCCTGGCCAAATGGTTTAACTTTGGCAGGTCCCTCGTGCTTTATCATGAAAGTAGACTTCGTGGGACAGATTCTGGAAGTGATTGCGATCGCAAAGCTCTATTAGTTGCTTTGGAATCGGCTTTTGAAAAAAATTCTGTGAAAATCGCAAAAATTTTGGGTATCGAAATATGGCAAAAGTCTGCATAAAAGGGCTCTCCTGGCCAAATGGTTTAACTTTGGCAGGTCCCTGCTGTTCTGTTATGAAACTAGAATATCTTTTGCACATTCTGGAAGTGATTGCGATCGCAAAGCTCTATTAGTTGCTGTGGAATCGACTTTTAAAAATGAGAGGGCGTAAAATTCGACAAAAAAATTTGGCGACGAAATCGAGCACATGCCTTCATAAAAGGGCTCTCCTGGCCAAATGGTTTAACTTTGGCAGGTCCCTCGTGCTTTATCATGAAAGTAGACTTCGTGGGACAGATTCTGGAAGTGATTGCGATCGCAAAGCTCTATTAGTTGCTTTGGAATCGGCTTTTGAAAAAAATTCTGTGAAAATCGCAAAAATTTTGGGTATCGAAATATGGCAAAAGTCTGCATAAAAGGGCTCTCCTGGCCAAATGGTTTAACTTTGGCAGGTCCCTGCTGTTCTGTTATGAAACTAGAATATCTTTTGCACATTCTGGAAGTGATTGCGATCGCAAAGCTCTATTAGTTGCTGTGGAATCGACTTTTAAAAATGAGAGGGCGTAAAATTCGACAAAAAAATTTGGCGACGAAATCGAGCACATGCCTTCATAAAAGGGCTCTCCTGGCCAAATGGTTTAACTTTGGCAGGTCCCTCGTGCTTTATCATGAAAGTAGACTTCGTGGGACAGATTCTGGAAGTGATTGCGATCGCAAAGCTCTATTAGTTGCTTTGGAATCGGCTTTTGAAAAAAATTCTGTGAAAATCGCAAAAATTTTGGGTATCGAAATATGGCAAAAGTCTGCATAAAAGGGCTCTCCTGGCCAAATGGTTTAACTTTGGCAGGTCCCTGCTGTTCTGTTATGAAACTAGAATATCTTTTGCACATTCTGGAAGTGATTGCGATCGCAAAGCTCTATTAGTTGCTGTGGAATCGACTTTTAAAAATGAGAGGGCGTAAAATTCGACAAAAAAATTTGGCGACGAAATCGAGCACATGCCTTCATAAAAGGGCTCTCCTGGCCAAATGGTTTAACTTTGGCAGGTCCCTCGTGCTTTATCATGAAAGTAGACTTCGTGGGACAGATTCTGGAAGTGATTGCGATCGCAAAGCTCTATTAGTTGCTTTGGAATCGGCTTTTGAAAAAAATTCTGTGAAAATCGCAAAAATTTTGGGTATCGAAATATGGCAAAAGTCTGCATAAAAGGGCTCTCCTGGCCAAATGGTTTAACTTTGGCAGGTCCCTGCTGTTCTGTTATGAAACTAGAATATCTTTTGCACATTCTGGAAGTGATTGCGATCGCAAAGCTCTATTAGTTGCTGTGGAATCGACTTTTAAAAATGAGAGGGCGTAAAATTCGACAAAAAAATTTGGCGACGAAATCGAGCACATGCCTTCATAAAAGGGCTCTCCTGGCCAAATGGTTTAACTTTGGCAGGTCCCTCGTGCTTTATCATGAAAGTAGACTTCGTGGGACAGATTCTGGAAGTGATTGCGATCGCAAAGCTCTATTAGTTGCTTTGGAATCGGCTTTTGAAAAAAATTCTGTGAAAATCGCAAAAATTTTGGGTATCGAAATATGGCAAAAGTCTGCATAAAAGGGCTCTCCTGGCCAAATGGTTTAACTTTGGCAGGTCCCTGCTGTTCTGTTATGAAACTAGAATATCTTTTGCACATTCTGGAAGTGATTGCGATCGCAAAGCTCTATTAGTTGCTGTGGAATCGACTTTTAAAAATGAGAGGGCGTAAAATTCGACAAAAAAATTTGGCGACGAAATCGAGCACATGCCTTCATAAAAGGGCTCTCCTGGCCAAATGGTTTAACTTTGGCAGGTCCCTCGTGCTTTATCATGAAAGTAGACTTCGTGGGACAGATTCTGGAAGTGATTGCGATCGCAAAGCTCTATTAGTTGCTTTGGAATCGGCTTTTGAAAAAAATTCTGTGAAAATCGCAAAAATTTTGGGTATCGAAATATGGCAAAAGTCTGCATAAAAGGGCTCTCCTGGCCAAATGGTTTAACTTTGGCAGGTCCCTGCTGTTCTGTTATGAAACTAGAATATCTTTTGCACATTCTGGAAGTGATTGCGATCGCAAAGCTCTATTAGTTGCTGTGGAATCGACTTTTAAAAATGAGAGGGCGTAAAATTCGACAAAAAAATTTGGCGACGAAATCGAGCACATGCCTTCATAAAAGGGCTCTCCTGGCCAAATGGTTTAACTTTGGCAGGTCCCTCGTGCTTTATCATGAAAGTAGACTTCGTGGGACAGATTCTGGAAGTGATTGCGATCGCAAAGCTCTATTAGTTGCTTTGGAATCGGCTTTTGAAAAAAATTCTGTGAAAATCGCAAAAATTTTGGGTATCGAAATATGGCAAAAGTCTGCATAAAAGGGCTCTCCTGGCCAAATGGTTTAACTTTGGCAGGTCCCTGCTGTTCTGTTATGAAACTAGAATATCTTTTGCACATTCTGGAAGTGATTGCGATCGCAAAGCTCTATTAGTTGCTGTGGAATCGACTTTTAAAAATGAGAGGGCGTAAAATTCGACAAAAAAATTTGGCGACGAAATCGAGCACATGCCTTCATAAAAGGGCTCTCCTGGCCAAATGGTTTAACTTTGGCAGGTCCCTCGTGCTTTATCATGAAAGTAGACTTCGTGGGACAGATTCTGGAAGTGATTGCGATCGCAAAGCTCTATTAGTTGCTTTGGAATCGGCTTTTGAAAAAAATTCTGTGAAAATCGCAAAAATTTTGGGTATCGAAATATGGCAAAAGTCTGCATAAAAGGGCTCTCCTGGCCAAATGGTTTAACTTTGGCAGGTCCCTGCTGTTCTGTTATGAAACTAGAATATCTTTTGCACATTCTGGAAGTGATTGCGATCGCAAAGCTCTATTAGTTGCTGTGGAATCGACTTTTAAAAATGAGAGGGCGTAAAATTCGACAAAAAAATTTGGCGACGAAATCGAGCACATGCCTTCATAAAAGGGCTCTCCTGGCCAAATGGTTTAACTTTGGCAGGTCCCTCGTGCTTTATCATGAAAGTAGACTTCGTGGGACAGATTCTGGAAGTGATTGCGATCGCAAAGCTCTATTAGTTGCTTTGGAATCGGCTTTTGAAAAAAATTCTGTGAAAATCGCAAAAATTTTGGGTATCGAAATATGGCAAAAGTCTGCATAAAAGGGCTCTCCTGGCCAAATGGTTTAACTTTGGCAGGTCCCTGCTGTTCTGTTATGAAACTAGAATATCTTTTGCACATTCTGGAAGTGATTGCGATCGCAAAGCTCTATTAGTTGCTGTGGAATCGACTTTTAAAAATGAGAGGGCGTAAAATTCGACAAAAAAATTTGGCGACGAAATCGAGCACATGCCTTCATAAAAGGGCTCTCCTGGCCAAATGGTTTAACTTTGGCAGGTCCCTCGTGCTTTATCATGAAAGTAGACTTCGTGGGACAGATTCTGGAAGTGATTGCGATCGCAAAGCTCTATTAGTTGCTTTGGAATCGGCTTTTGAAAAAAATTCTGTGAAAATCGCAAAAATTTTGGGTATCGAAATATGGCAAAAGTCTGCATAAAAGGGCTCTCCTGGCCAAATGGTTTAACTTTGGCAGGTCCCTGCTGTTCTGTTATGAAACTAGAATATCTTTTGCACATTCTGGAAGTGATTGCGATCGCAAAGCTCTATTAGTTGCTGTGGAATCGACTTTTAAAAATGAGAGGGCGTAAAATTCGACAAAAAAATTTGGCGACGAAATCGAGCACATGCCTTCATAAAAGGGCTCTCCTGGCCAAATGGTTTAACTTTGGCAGGTCCCTCGTGCTTTATCATGAAAGTAGACTTCGTGGGACAGATTCTGGAAGTGATTGCGATCGCAAAGCTCTATTAGTTGCTTTGGAATCGGCTTTTGAAAAAAATTCTGTGAAAATCGCAAAAATTTTGGGTATCGAAATATGGCAAAAGTCTGCATAAAAGGGCTCTCCTGGCCAAATGGTTTAACTTTGGCAGGTCCCTGCTGTTCTGTTATGAAACTAGAATATCTTTTGCACATTCTGGAAGTGATTGCGATCGCAAAGCTCTATTAGTTGCTGTGGAATCGACTTTTAAAAATGAGAGGGCGTAAAATTCGACAAAAAAATTTGGCGACGAAATCGAGCACATGCCTTCATAAAAGGGCTCTCCTGGCCAAATGGTTTAACTTTGGCAGGTCCCTCGTGCTTTATCATGAAAGTAGACTTCGTGGGACAGATTCTGGAAGTGATTGCGATCGCAAAGCTCTATTAGTTGCTTTGGAATCGGCTTTTGAAAAAAATTCTGTGAAAATCGCAAAAATTTTGGGTATCGAAATATGGCAAAAGTCTGCATAAAAGGGCTCTCCTGGCCAAATGGTTTAACTTTGGCAGGTCCCTGCTGTTCTGTTATGAAACTAGAATATCTTTTGCACATTCTGGAAGTGATTGCGATCGCAAAGCTCTATTAGTTGCTGTGGAATCGACTTTTAAAAATGAGAGGGCGTAAAATTCGACAAAAAAATTTGGCGACGAAATCGAGCACATGCCTTCATAAAAGGGCTCTCCTGGCCAAATGGTTTAACTTTGGCAGGTCCCTCGTGCTTTATCATGAAAGTAGACTTCGTGGGACAGATTCTGGAAGTGATTGCGATCGCAAAGCTCTATTAGTTGCTTTGGAATCGGCTTTTGAAAAAAATTCTGTGAAAATCGCAAAAATTTTGGGTATCGAAATATGGCAAAAGTCTGCATAAAAGGGCTCTCCTGGCCAAATGGTTTAACTTTGGCAGGTCCCTGCTGTTCTGTTATGAAACTAGAATATCTTTTGCACATTCTGGAAGTGATTGCGATCGCAAAGCTCTATTAGTTGCTGTGGAATCGACTTTTAAAAATGAGAGGGCGTAAAATTCGACAAAAAAATTTGGCGACGAAATCGAGCACATGCCTTCATAAAAGGGCTCTCCTGGCCAAATGGTTTAACTTTGGCAGGTCCCTCGTGCTTTATCATGAAAGTAGACTTCGTGGGACAGATTCTGGAAGTGATTGCGATCGCAAAGCTCTATTAGTTGCTTTGGAATCGGCTTTTGAAAAAAATTCTGTGAAAATCGCAAAAATTTTGGGTATCGAAATATGGCAAAAGTCTGCATAAAAGGGCTCTCCTGGCCAAATGGTTTAACTTTGGCAGGTCCCTGCTGTTCTGTTATGAAACTAGAATATCTTTTGCACATTCTGGAAGTGATTGCGATCGCAAAGCTCTATTAGTTGCTGTGGAATCGACTTTTAAAAATGAGAGGGCGTAAAATTCGACAAAAAAATTTGGCGACGAAATCGAGCACATGCCTTCATAAAAGGGCTCTCCTGGCCAAATGGTTTAACTTTGGCAGGTCCCTCGTGCTTTATCATGAAAGTAGACTTCGTGGGACAGATTCTGGAAGTGATTGCGATCGCAAAGCTCTATTAGTTGCTTTGGAATCGGCTTTTGAAAAAAATTCTGTGAAAATCGCAAAAATTTTGGGTATCGAAATATGGCAAAAGTCTGCATAAAAGGGCTCTCCTGGCCAAATGGTTTAACTTTGGCAGGTCCCTGCTGTTCTGTTATGAAACTAGAATATCTTTTGCACATTCTGGAAGTGATTGCGATCGCAAAGCTCTATTAGTTGCTGTGGAATCGACTTTTAAAAATGAGAGGGCGTAAAATTCGACAAAAAAATTTGGCGACGAAATCGAGCACATGCCTTCATAAAAGGGCTCTCCTGGCCAAATGGTTTAACTTTGGCAGGTCCCTCGTGCTTTATCATGAAAGTAGACTTCGTGGGACAGATTCTGGAAGTGATTGCGATCGCAAAGCTCTATTAGTTGCTTTGGAATCGGCTTTTGAAAAAAATTCTGTGAAAATCGCAAAAATTTTGGGTATCGAAATATGGCAAAAGTCTGCATAAAAGGGCTCTCCTGGCCAAATGGTTTAACTTTGGCAGGTCCCTGCTGTTCTGTTATGAAACTAGAATATCTTTTGCACATTCTGGAAGTGATTGCGATCGCAAAGCTCTATTAGTTGCTGTGGAATCGACTTTTAAAAATGAGAGGGCGTAAAATTCGACAAAAAAATTTGGCGACGAAATCGAGCACATGCCTTCATAAAAGGGCTCTCCTGGCCAAATGGTTTAACTTTGGCAGGTCCCTCGTGCTTTATCATGAAAGTAGACTTCGTGGGACAGATTCTGGAAGTGATTGCGATCGCAAAGCTCTATTAGTTGCTTTGGAATCGGCTTTTGAAAAAAATTCTGTGAAAATCGCAAAAATTTTGGGTTATCGAAATATGGCAAAAGTCTGCATAAAAGGGCTCTCCTGGCCAAATGGTTTAACTTTGGCAGGTCCCTGCTGTTCTGTTATAAACTAGAATATCTTTTGCACATTCTGGAAGTGATTGCGATCGCAAAGCTCTATTAGTTGCTGTGGAATCGACTTTTAAAAATGAGAGGGCGTAAAATTCGACAAAAAAATTTGGCGACGAAATCGAGCACATGCCTTCATAAAAGGGCTCTCCTGGCCAAATGGTTTAACTTTGGCAGGTCCCTCGTGCTTTATCATGAAAGTAGACTTCGTGGGACAGATTCTGGAAGTGATTGCGATCGCAAAGCTCTATTAGTTGCTTTGGAATCGGCTTTTGAAAAAAATTCTGTGAAAATCGCAAAAATTTTGGGTATCGAAATATGGCAAAAGTCTGCATAAAAGGGCTCTCCTGGCCAAATGGTTTAACTTTGGCAGGTCCCTGCTGTTCTGTTATGAAACTAGAATATCTTTTGCACATTCTGGAAGTGATTGCGATCGCAAAGCTCTATTAGTTGCTGTGGAATCGACTTTTAAAAATGAGAGGGCGTAAAATTCGACAAAAAAATTTGGCGACGAAATCGAGCACATGCCTTCATAAAAGGGCTCTCCTGGCCAAATGGTTTAACTTTGGCAGGTCCCTCGTGCTTTATCATGAAAGTAGACTTCGTGGGACAGATTCTGGAAGTGATTGCGATCGCAAAGCTCTATTAGTTGCTTTGGAATCGGCTTTTGAAAAAAATTCTGTGAAAATCGCAAAAATTTTGGGTATCGAAATATGGCAAAAGTCTGCATAAAAGGGCTCTCCTGGCCAAATGGTTTAACTTTGGCAGGTCCCTGCTGTTCTGTTATGAAACTAGAATATCTTTTGCACATTCTGGAAGTGATTGCGATCGCAAAGCTCTATTAGTTGCTGTGGAATCGACTTTTAAAAATGAGAGGGCGTAAAATTCGACAAAAAAATTTGGCGACGAAATCGAGCACATGCCTTCATAAAAGGGCTCTCCTGGCCAAATGGTTTAACTTTGGCAGGTCCCTCGTGCTTTATCATGAAAGTAGACTTCGTGGGACAGATTCTGGAAGTGATTGCGATCGCAAAGCTCTATTAGTTGCTTTGGAATCGGCTTTTGAAAAAAATTCTGTGAAAATCGCAAAAATTTTGGGTATCGAAATATGGCAAAAGTCTGCATAAAAGGGCTCTCCTGGCCAAATGGTTTAACTTTGGCAGGTCCCTGCTGTTCTGTTATGAAACTAGAATATCTTTTGCACATTCTGGAAGTGATTGCGATCGCAAAGCTCTATTAGTTGCTGTGGAATCGACTTTTAAAAATGAGAGGGCGTAAAATTCGACAAAAAAATTTGGCGACGAAATCGAGCACATGCCTTCATAAAAGGGCTCTCCTGGCCAAATGGTTTAACTTTGGCAGGTCCCTCGTGCTTTATCATGAAAGTAGACTTCGTGGGACAGATTCTGGAAGTGATTGCGATCGCAAAGCTCTATTAGTTGCTTTGGAATCGGCTTTTGAAAAAAATTCTGTGAAAATCGCAAAAATTTTGGGTATCGAAATATGGCAAAAGTCTGCATAAAAGGGCTCTCCTGGCCAAATGGTTTAACTTTGGCAGGTCCCTGCTGTTCTGTTATGAAACTAGAATATCTTTTGCACATTCTGGAAGTGATTGCGATCGCAAAGCTCTATTAGTTGCTGTGGAATCGACTTTTAAAAATGAGAGGGCGTAAAATTCGACAAAAAAATTTGGCGACGAAATCGAGCACATGCCTTCATAAAAGGGCTCTCCTGGCCAAATGGTTTAACTTTGGCAGGTCCCTCGTGCTTTATCATGAAAGTAGACTTCGTGGGACAGATTCTGGAAGTGATTGCGATCGCAAAGCTCTATTAGTTGCTTTGGAATCGGCTTTTGAAAAAAATTCTGTGAAAATCGCAAAAATTTTGGGTATCGAAATATGGCAAAAGTCTGCATAAAAGGGCTCTCCTGGCCAAATGGTTTAACTATGGCAGGTCCCTGCTGTTCTGTTATGAAACTAGAATATCTTTTGCACATTCTGGAAGTGATTGCGATCGCAAAGCTCTATTAGTTGCTGTGGAATCGACTTTTAAAAATGAGAGGGCGTAAAATTCGACAAAAAAATTTGGCGACGAAATCGAGCACATGCCTTCATAAAAGGGCTCTCCTGGCCAAATGGTTTAACTTTGGCAGGTCCCTCGTGCTTTATCATGAAAGTAGACTTCGTGGGACAGATTCTGGAAGTGATTGCGATCGCAAAGCTCTATTAGTTGCTTTGGAATCGGCTTTTGAAAAAAATTCTGTGAAAATCGCAAAAATTTTGGGTATCGAAATATGGCAAAAGTCTGCATAAAAGGGCTCTCCTGGCCAAATGGTTTAACTTTGGCAGGTCCCTGCTGTTCTGTTATGAAACTAGAATATCTTTTGCACATTCTGGAAGTGATTGCGATCGCAAAGCTCTATTAGTTGCTGTGGAATCGACTTTTAAAAATGAGAGGGCGTAAAATTCGACAAAAAAAATTTGGCGACGAAATCGAGCACATGCCTTCATAAAAGGGCTCTCCTGGCCAAATGGTTTAACTTTGGCAGGTCCCTCGTGCTTTATCATGAAAGTAGACTTCGTGGGACAGATTCTGGAAGTGATTGCGATCGCAAAGCTCTATTAGTTGCTTTGGAATCGGCTTTTGAAAAAAATTCTGTGAAAATCGCAAAAATTTTGGGTATCGAAATATGGCAAAAGTCTGCATAAAAGGGCTCTCCTGGCCAAATGGTTTAACTTTGGCAGGTCCCTGCTGTTCTGTTATGAAACTAGAATATCTTTTGCACATTCTGGAAGTGATTGCGATCGCAAAGCTCTATTAGTTGCTGTGGAATCGACTTTTAAAAATGAGAGGGCGTAAAATTCGACAAAAAAATTTGGCGACGAAATCGAGCACATGCCTTCATAAAAGGGCTCTCCTGGCCAAATGGTTTAACTTTGGCAGGTCCCTCGTGCTTTACATGAAAGTAGACTTCGTGGGACAGATTCTGGAAGTGATTGCGATCGCAAAGCTCTATTAGTTGCTTTGGAATCGGCTTTTGAAAAAAAATTCTGTGAAAATCGCAAAAATTTTGGGTATCGAAATATGGCAAAAGTCTGCATAAAAGGGCTCTCCTGGCCAAATGGTTTAACTTTGGCAGGTCCCTGCTGTTCTGTTATGAAACTAGAATATCTTTTGCACATTCTGGAAGTGATTGCGATCGCAAAGCTCTATTAGTTGCTGTGGAATCGACTTTTAAAAATGAGAGGGCGTAAAATTCGACAAAAAAATTTGGCGACGAAATCGAGCACATGCCTTCATAAAAGGGCTCTCCTGGCCAAATGGTTTAACTTTGGCAGGTCCCTCGTGCTTTATCATGAAAGTAGACTTCGTGGGACAGATTCTGGAAGTGATTGCGATCGCAAAGCTCTATTAGTTGCTTTGGAATCGGCTTTTGAAAAAAATTCTGTGAAAATCGCAAAAATTTTGGGTATCGAAATATGGCAAAAGTCTGCATAAAAGGGCTCTCCTGGCCAAATGGTTTAACTTTGGCAGGTCCCTGCTGTTCTGTTATGAAACTAGAATATCTTTTGCACATTCTGGAAGTGATTGCGATCGCAAAGCTCTATTAGTTGCTGTGGAATCGACTTTTAAAAATGAGAGGGCGTAAAATTCGACAAAAAAATTTGGCGACGAAATCGAGCACATGCCTTCATAAAAGGGCTCTCCTGGCCAAATGGTTTAACTTTGGCAGGTCCCTCGTGCTTTATCATGAAAGTAGACTTCGTGGGACAGATTCTGGAAGTGATTGCGATCGCAAAGCTCTATTAGTTGCTTTGGAATCGGCTTTTGAAAAAAATTCTGTGAAAATCGCAAAAATTTTGGGTATCGAAATATGGCAAAAGTCTGCATAAAAGGGCTCTCCTGGCCAAATGGTTTAACTTTGGCAGGTCCCTGCTGTTCTGTTATGAAACTAGAATATCTTTTGCACATTCTGGAAGTGATTGCGATCGCAAAGCTCTATTAGTTGCTGTGGAATCGACTTTTAAAAATGAGAGGGCGTAAAATTCGACAAAAAAATTTGGCGACGAAATCGAGCACATGCCTTCATAAAAGGGCTCTCCTGGCCAAATGGTTTAACTTTGGCAGGTCCCTCGTGCTTTATCATGAAAGTAGACTTCGTGGGACAGATTCTGGAAGTGATTGCGATCGCAAAGCTCTATTAGTTGCTTTGGAATCGGCTTTTGAAAAAAATTCTGTGAAAATCGCAAAAATTTTGGGTATCGAAATATGGCAAAAGTCTGCATAAAAGGGCTCTCCTGGCCAAATGGTTTAACTTTGGCAGGTCCCTGCTGTTCTGTTATGAAACTAGAATATCTTTTGCACATTCTGGAAGTGATTGCGATCGCAAAGCTCTATTAGTTGCTGTGGAATCGACTTTTAAAAATGAGAGGGCGTAAAATTCGACAAAAAAATTTGGCGACGAAATCGAGCACATGCCTTCATAAAAGGGCTCTCCTGGCCAAATGGTTTAACTTTGGCAGGTCCCTCGTGCTTTATCATGAAAGTAGACTTCGTGGGACAGATTCTGGAAGTGATTGCGATCGCAAAGCTCTATTAGTTGCTTTGGAATCGGCTTTTGAAAAAAATTCTGTGAAAATCGCAAAAATTTTGGGTATCGAAATATGGCAAAAGTCTGCATAAAAGGGCTCTCCTGGCCAAATGGTTTAACTTTGGCAGGTCCCTGCTGTTCTGTTATGAAACTAGAATATCTTTTGCACATTCTGGAAGTGATTGCGATCGCAAAGCTCTATTAGTTGCTGTGGAATCGACTTTTAAAAATGAGAGGGCGTAAAATTCGACAAAAAAATTTGGCGACGAAATCGAGCACATGCCTTCATAAAAGGGCTCTCCTGGCCAAATGGTTTAACTTTGGCAGGTCCCTCGTGCTTTATCATGAAAGTAGACTTCGTGGGACAGATTCTGGAAGTGATTGCGATCGCAAAGCTCTATTAGTTGCTTTGGAATCGGCTTTTGAAAAAAATTCTGTGAAAATCGCAAAAATTTTGGGTATCGAAATATGGCAAAAGTCTGCATAAAAGGGCTCTCCTGGCCAAATGGTTTAACTTTGGCAGGTCCCTGCTGTTCTGTTATGAAACTAGAATATCTTTTGCACATTCTGGAAGTGATTGCGATCGCAAAGCTCTATTAGTTGCTGTGGAATCGACTTTTAAAAATGAGAGGGCGTAAAATTCGACAAAAAAATTTGGCGACGAAATCGAGCACATGCCTTCATAAAAGGGCTCTCCTGGCCAAATGGTTTAACTTTGGCAGGTCCCTCGTGCTTTATCATGAAAGTAGACTTCGTGGGACAGATTCTGGAAGTGATTGCGATCGCAAAGCTCTATTAGTTGCTTTGGAATCGGCTTTTGAAAAAAATTCTGTGAAAATCGCAAAAATTTTGGGTATCGAAATATGGCAAAAGTCTGCATAAAAGGGCTCTCCTGGCCAAATGGTTTAACTTTGGCAGGTCCCTGCTGTTCTGTTATGAAACTAGAATATCTTTTGCACATTCTGGAAGTGATTGCGATCGCAAAGCTCTATTAGTTGCTGTGGAATCGACTTTTAAAAATGAGAGGGCGTAAAATTCGACAAAAAAATTTGGCGACGAAATCGAGCACATGCCTTCATAAAAGGGCTCTCCTGGCCAAATGGTTTAACTTTGGCAGGTCCCTCGTGCTTTATCATGAAAGTAGACTTCGTGGGACAGATTCTGGAAGTGATTGCGATCGCAAAGCTCTATTAGTTGCTTTGGAATCGGCTTTTGAAAAAAATTCTGTGAAAATCGCAAAAATTTTGGGTATCGAAATATGGCAAAAGTCTGCATAAAAGGGCTCTCCTGGCCAAATGGTTTAACTTTGGCAGGTCCCTGCTGTTCTGTTATGAAACTAGAATATCTTTTGCACATTCTGGAAGTGATTGCGATCGCAAAGCTCTATTAGTTGCTGTGGAATCGACTTTTAAAAATGAGAGGGCGTAAAATTCGACAAAAAAATTTGGCGACGAAATCGAGCACATGCCTTCATAAAAGGGCTCTCCTGGCCAAATGGTTTAACTTTGGCAGGTCCCTGCTGTTCTGTTATGAAACTAGAATATCTTTTGCACATTCTGGAAGTGATTGCGATCGCAAAGCTCTATTAGTTGCTGTGGAATCGACTTTTAAAAATGAGAGGGCGTAAAATTCGACAAAAAAATTTGGCGACGAAATCGAGCACATGCCTTCATAAAAGGGCTCTCCTGGCCAAATGGTTTAACTTTGGCAGGTCCCTCGTGCTTTATCATGAAAGTAGACTTCGTGGGACAGATTCTGGAAGTGATTGCGATCGCAAAGCTCTATTAGTTGCTTTGGAATCGGCTTTTGAAAAAAATTCTGTGAAAATCGCAAAAATTTTGGGTATCGAAATATGGCAAAAGTCTGCATAAAAGGGCTCTCCTGGCCAAATGGTTTAACTTTGGCAGGTCCCTGCTGTTCTGTTATGAAACTAGAATATCTTTTGCACATTCTGGAAGTGATTGCGATCGCAAAGCTCTATTAGTTGCTGTGGAATCGACTTTTAAAAATGAGAGGGCGTAAAATTCGACAAAAAAATTTGGCGACGAAATCGAGCACATGCCTTCATAAAAGGGCTCTCCTGGCCAAATGGTTTAACTTTGGCAGGTCCCTCGTGCTTTATCATGAAAGTAGACTTCGTGGGACAGATTCTGGAAGTGATTGCGATCGCAAAGCTCTATTAGTTGCTTTGGAATCGGCTTTTGAAAAAAATTCTGTGAAAATCGCAAAAATTTTGGGTATCGAAATATGGCAAAAGTCTGCATAAAAGGGCTCTCCTGGCCAAATGGTTTAACTTTGGCAGGTCCCTGCTGTTCTGTTATGAAACTAGAATATCTTTTGCACATTCTGGAAGTGATTGCGATCGCAAAGCTCTATTAGTTGCTGTGGAATCGACTTTTAAAAATGAGAGGGCGTAAAATTCGACAAAAAAATTTGGCGACGAAATCGAGCACATGCCTTCATAAAAGGGCTCTCCTGGCCAAATGGTTTAACTTTGGCAGGTCCCTCGTGCTTTATCATGAAAGTAGACTTCGTGGGACAGATTCTGGAAGTGATTGCGATCGCAAAGCTCTATTAGTTGCTTTGGAATCGGCTTTTGAAAAAAATTCTGTGAAAATCGCAAAAATTTTGGGTATCGAAATATGGCAAAAGTCTGCATAAAAGGGCTCTCCTGGCCAAATGGTTTAACTTTGGCAGGTCCCTGCTGTTCTGTTATGAAACTAGAATATCTTTTGCACATTCTGGAAGTGATTGCGATCGCAAAGCTCTATTAGTTGCTGTGGAATCGACTTTTAAAAATGAGAGGGCGTAAAATTCGACAAAAAAATTTGGCGACGAAATCGAGCACATGCCTTCATAAAAGGGCTCTCCTGGCCAAATGGTTTAACTTTGGCAGGTCCCTCGTGCTTTATCATGAAAGTAGACTTCGTGGGACAGATTCTGGAAGTGATTGCGATCGCAAAGCTCTATTAGTTGCTTTGGAATCGGCTTTTGAAAAAAATTCTGTGAAAATCGCAAAAATTTTGGGTATCGAAATATGGCAAAAGTCTGCATAAAAGGGCTCTCCTGGCCAAATGGTTTAACTTTGGCAGGTCCCTGCTGTTCTGTTATGAAACTAGAATATCTTTTGCACATTCTGGAAGTGATTGCGATCGCAAAGCTCTATTAGTTGCTGTGGAATCGACTTTTAAAAATGAGAGGGCGTAAAATTCGACAAAAAAATTTGGCGACGAAATCGAGCACATGCCTTCATAAAAGGGCTCTCCTGGCCAAATGGTTTAACTTTGGCAGGTCCCTCGTGCTTTATCATGAAAGTAGACTTCGTGGGACAGATTCTGGAAGTGATTGCGATCGCAAAGCTCTATTAGTTGCTTTGGAATCGGCTTTTGAAAAAAATTCTGTGAAAATCGCAAAAATTTTGGGTATCGAAATATGGCAAAAGTCTGCATAAAAGGGCTCTCCTGGCCAAATGGTTTAACTTTGGCAGGTCCCTGCTGTTCTGTTATGAAACTAGAATATCTTTTGCACATTCTGGAAGTGATTGCGATCGCAAAGCTCTATTAGTTGCTGTGGAATCGACTTTTAAAAATGAGAGGGCGTAAAATTCGACAAAAAAATTTGGCCACGAAATCGAGCACATGCCTTCATAAAAGGGCTCTCCTGGCCAAATGGTTTAACTTTGGCAGGTCCCTCGTGCTTTATCATGAAAGTAGACTTCGTGGGACAGATTCTGGAAGTGATTGCGATCGCAAAGCTCTATTAGTTGCTTTGGAATCGGCTTTTGAAAAAAATTCTGTGAAAATCGCAAAAATTTTGGGTATCGAAATATGGCAAAAGTCTGCATAAAAGGGCTCTCCTGGCCAAATGGTTTAACTTTGGCAGGTCCCTGCTGTTCTGTTATGAAACTAGAATATCTTTTGCACATTCTGGAAGTGATTGCGATCGCAAAGCTCTATTAGTTGCTGTGGAATCGACTTTTAAAAATGAGAGGGCGTAAAATTCGACAAAAAAATTTGGCGACGAAATCGAGCACATGCCTTCATAAAAGGGCTCTCCTGGCCAAATGGTTTAACTTTGGCAGGTCCCTCGTGCTTTATCATGAAAGTAGACTTCGTGGGACAGATTCTGGAAGTGATTGCGATCGCAAAGCTCTATTAGTTGCTTTGGAATCGGCTTTTGAAAAAAATTCTGTGAAAATCGCAAAAATTTTGGGTATCGAAATATGGCAAAAGTCTGCATAAAAGGGCTCTCCTGGCCAAATGGTTTAACTTTGGCAGGTCCCTGCTGTTCTGTTATGAAACTAGAATATCTTTTGCACATTCTGGAAGTGATTGCGATCGCAAAGCTCTATTAGTTGCTGTGGAATCGACTTTTAAAAATGAGAGGGCGTAAAATTCGACAAAAAAATTTGGCGACGAAATCGAGCACATGCCTTCATAAAAGGGCTCTCCTGGCCAAATGGTTTAACTTTGGCAGGTCCCTCGTGCTTTATCATGAAAGTAGACTTCGTGGGACAGATTCTGGAAGTGATTGCGATCGCAAAGCTCTATTAGTTGCTTTGGAATCGGCTTTTGAAAAAAATTCTGTGAAAATCGCAAAAATTTTGGGTATCGAAATATGGCAAAAGTCTGCATAAAAGGGCTCTCCTGGCCAAATGGTTTAACTTTGGCAGGTCCCTGCTGTTCTGTTATGAAACTAGAATATCTTTTGCACATTCTGGAAGTGATTGCGATCGCAAAGCTCTATTAGTTGCTGTGGAATCGACTTTTAAAAATGAGAGGGCGTAAAATTCGACAAAAAAATTTGGCGACGAAATCGAGCACATGCCTTCATAAAAGGGCTCTCCTGGCCAAATGGTTTAACTTTGGCAGGTCCCTCGTGCTTTATCATGAAAGTAGACTTCGTGGGACAGATTCTGGAAGTGATTGCGATCGCAAAGCTCTATTAGTTGCTTTGGAATCGGCTTTTGAAAAAAATTCTGTGAAAATCGCAAAAATTTTGGGTATCGAAATATGGCAAAAGTCTGCATAAAAGGGCTCTCCTGGCCAAATGGTTTAACTTTGGCAGGTCCCTGCTGTTCTGTTATGAAACTAGAATATCTTTTGCACATTCTGGAAGTGATTGCGATCGCAAAGCTCTATTAGTTGCTGTGGAATCGACTTTTAAAAATGAGAGGGCGTAAAATTCGACAAAAAAATTTGGCGACGAAATCGAGCACATGCCTTCATAAAAGGGCTCTCCTGGCCAAATGGTTTAACTTTGGCAGGTCCCTCGTGCTTTATCATGAAAGTAGACTTCGTGGGACAGATTCTGGAAGTGATTGCGATCGCAAAGCTCTATTAGTTGCTTTGGAATCGGCTTTTGAAAAAAATTCTGTGAAAATCGCAAAAATTTTGGGTATCGAAATATGGCAAAAGTCTGCATAAAAGGGCTCTCCTGGCCAAATGGTTTAACTTTGGCAGGTCCCTGCTGTTCTGTTATGAAACTAGAATATCTTTTGCACATTCTGGAAGTGATTGCGATCGCAAAGCTCTATTAGTTGCTGTGGAATCGACTTTTAAAAATGAGAGGGCGTAAAATTCGACAAAAAAATTTGGCGACGAAATCGAGCACATGCCTTCATAAAAGGGCTCTCCTGGCCAAATGGTTTAACTTTGGCAGGTCCCTCGTGCTTTATCATGAAAGTAGACTTCGTGGGACAGATTCTGGAAGTGATTGCGATCGCAAAGCTCTATTAGTTGCTTTGGAATCGGCTTTTGAAAAAAATTCTGTGAAAATCGCAAAAATTTTGGGTATCGAAATATGGCAAAAGTCTGCATAAAAGGGCTCTCCTGGCCAAATGGTTTAACTTTGGCAGGTCCCTGCTGTTCTGTTATGAAACTAGAATATCTTTTGCACATTCTGGAAGTGATTGCGATCGCAAAGCTCTATTAGTTGCTGTGGAATCGACTTTTAAAAATGAGAGGGCGTAAAATTCGACAAAAAAATTTGGCGACGAAATCGAGCACATGCCTTCATAAAAGGGCTCTCCTGGCCAAATGGTTTAACTTTGGCAGGTCCCTCGTGCTTTATCATGAAAGTAGACTTCGTGGGACAGATTCTGGAAGTGATTGCGATCGCAAAGCTCTATTAGTTGCTTTGGAATCGGCTTTTGAAAAAAATTCTGTGAAAATCGCAAAAATTTTGGGTATCGAAATATGGCAAAAGTCTGCATAAAAGGGCTCTCCTGGCCAAATGGTTTAACTTTGGCAGGTCCCTGCTGTTCTGTTATGAAACTAGAATATCTTTTGCACATTCTGGAAGTGATTGCGATCGCAAAGCTCTATTAGTTGCTGTGGAATCGACTTTTAAAAATGAGAGGGCGTAAAATTCGACAAAAAAATTTGGCGACGAAATCGAGCACATGCCTTCATAAAAGGGCTCTCCTGGCCAAATGGTTTAACTTTGGCAGGTCCCTCGTGCTTTATCATGAAAGTAGACTTCGTGGGACAGATTCTGGAAGTGATTGCGATCGCAAAGCTCTATTAGTTGCTTTGGAATCGGCTTTTGAAAAAAATTCTGTGAAAATCGCAAAAATTTTGGGTATCGAAATATGGCAAAAGTCTGCATAAAAGGGCTCTCCTGGCCAAATGGTTTAACTTTGGCAGGTCCCTGCTGTTCTGTTATGAAACTAGAATATCTTTTGCACATTCTGGAAGTGATTGCGATCGCAAAGCTCTATTAGTTGCTGTGGAATCGACTTTTAAAAATGAGAGGGCGTAAAATTCGACAAAAAAATTTGGCGACGAAATCGAGCACATGCCTTCATAAAAGGGCTCTCCTGGCCAAATGGTTTAACTTTGGCAGGTCCCTCGTGCTTTATCATGAAAGTAGACTTCGTGGGACAGATTCTGGAAGTGATTGCGATCGCAAAGCTCTATTAGTTGCTTTGGAATCGGCTTTTGAAAAAAATTCTGTGAAAATCGCAAAAATTTTGGGTATCGAAATATGGCAAAAGTCTGCATAAAAGGGCTCTCCTGGCCAAATGGTTTAACTTTGGCAGGTCCCTGCTGTTCTGTTATGAAACTAGAATATCTTTTGCACATTCTGGAAGTGATTGCGATCGCAAAGCTCTATTAGTTGCTGTGGAATCGACTTTTAAAAATGAGAGGGCGTAAAATTCGACAAAAAAATTTGGCGACGAAATCGAGCACATGCCTTCATAAAAGGGCTCTCCTGGCCAAATGGTTTAACTTTGGCAGGTCCCTCGTGCTTTATCATGAAAGTAGACTTCGTGGGACAGATTCTGGAAGTGATTGCGATCGCAAAGCTCTATTAGTTGCTTTGGAATCGGCTTTTGAAAAAAATTCTGTGAAAATCGCAAAAATTTTGGGTATCGAAATATGGCAAAAGTCTGCATAAAAGGGCTCTCCTGGCCAAATGGTTTAACTTTGGCAGGTCCCTGCTGTTCTGTTATGAAACTAGAATATCTTTTGCACATTCTGGAAGTGATTGCGATCGCAAAGCTCTATTAGTTGCTGTGGAATCGACTTTTAAAAATGAGAGGGCGTAAAATTCGACAAAAAAATTTGGCGACGAAATCGAGCACATGCCTTCATAAAAGGGCTCTCCTGGCCAAATGGTTTAACTTTGGCAGGTCCCTCGTGCTTTATCATGAAAGTAGACTTCGTGGGACAGATTCTGGAAGTGATTGCGATCGCAAAGCTCTATTAGTTGCTTTGGAATCGGCTTTTGAAAAAAATTCTGTGAAAATCGCAAAAATTTTGGGTATCGAAATATGGCAAAAGTCTGCATAAAAGGGCTCTCCTGGCCAAATGGTTTAACTTTGGCAGGTCCCTGCTGTTCTGTTATGAAACTAGAATATCTTTTGCACATTCTGGAAGTGATTGCGATCGCAAAGCTCTATTAGTTGCTGTGGAATCGACTTTTAAAAATGAGAGGGCGTAAAATTCGACAAAAAAATTTGGCGACGAAATCGAGCACATGCCTTCATAAAAGGGCTCTCCTGGCCAAATGGTTTAACTTTGGCAGGTCCCTCGTGCTTTATCATGAAAGTAGACTTCGTGGGACAGATTCTGGAAGTGATTGCGATCGCAAAGCTCTATTAGTTGCTTTGGAATCGGCTTTTGAAAAAAATTCTGTGAAAATCGCAAAAATTTTGGGTATCGAAATATGGCAAAAGTCTGCATAAAAGGGCTCTCCTGGCCAAATGGTTTAACTTTGGCAGGTCCCTGCTGTTCTGTTATGAAACTAGAATATCTTTTGCACATTCTGGAAGTGATTGCGATCGCAAAGCTCTATTAGTTGCTGTGGAATCGACTTTTAAAAATGAGAGGGCGTAAAATTCGACAAAAAAATTTGGCGACGAAATCGAGCACATGCCTTCATAAAAGGGCTCTCCTGGCCAAATGGTTTAACTTTGGCAGGTCCCTCGTGCTTTATCATGAAAGTAGACTTCGTGGGACAGATTCTGGAAGTGATTGCGATCGCAAAGCTCTATTAGTTGCTTTGGAATCGGCTTTTGAAAAAAATTCTGTGAAAATCGCAAAAATTTTGGGTATCGAAATATGGCAAAAGTCTGCATAAAAGGGCTCTCCTGGCCAAATGGTTTAACTTTGGCAGGTCCCTGCTGTTCTGTTATGAAACTAGAATATCTTTTGCACATTCTGGAAGTGATTGCGATCGCAAAGCTCTATTAGTTGCTGTGGAATCGACTTTTAAAAATGAGAGGGCGTAAAATTCGACAAAAAAATTTGGCGACGAAATCGAGCACATGCCTTCATAAAAGGGCTCTCCTGGCCAAATGGTTTAACTTTGGCAGGTCCCTCGTGCTTTATCATGAAAGTAGACTTCGTGGGACAGATTCTGGAAGTGATTGCGATCGCAAAGCTCTATTAGTTGCTTTGGAATCGGCTTTTGAAAAAAATTCTGTGAAAATCGCAAAAATTTTGGGTATCGAAATATGGCAAAAGTCTGCATAAAAGGGCTCTCCTGGCCAAATGGTTTAACTTTGGCAGGTCCCTGCTGTTCTGTTATGAAACTAGAATATCTTTTGCACATTCTGGAAGTGATTGCGATCGCAAAGCTCTATTAGTTGCTGTGGAATCGACTTTTAAAAATGAGAGGGCGTAAAATTCGACAAAAAAATTTGGCGACGAAATCGAGCACATGCCTTCATAAAAGGGCTCTCCTGGCCAAATGGTTTAACTTTGGCAGGTCCCTCGTGCTTTATCATGAAAGTAGACTTCGTGGGACAGATTCTGGAAGTGATTGCGATCGCAAAGCTCTATTAGTTGCTTTGGAATCGGCTTTTGAAAAAAATTCTGTGAAAATCGCAAAAATTTTGGGTATCGAAATATGGCAAAAGTCTGCATAAAAGGGCTCTCCTGGCCAAATGGTTTAACTTTGGCAGGTCCCTGCTGTTCTGTTATGAAACTAGAATATCTTTTGCACATTCTGGAAGTGATTGCGATCGCAAAGCTCTATTAGTTGCTGTGGAATCGACTTTTAAAAATGAGAGGGCGTAAAATTCGACAAAAAAATTTGGCGACGAAATCGAGCACATGCCTTCATAAAAGGGCTCTCCTGGCCAAATGGTTTAACTTTGGCAGGTCCCTCGTGCTTTATCATGAAAGTAGACTTCGTGGGACAGATTCTGGAAGTGATTGCGATCGCAAAGCTCTATTAGTTGCTTTGGAATCGGCTTTTGAAAAAAATTCTGTGAAAATCGCAAAAATTTTGGGTATCGAAATATGGCAAAAGTCTGCATAAAAGGGCTCTCCTGGCCAAATGGTTTAACTTTGGCAGGTCCCTGCTGTTCTGTTATGAAACTAGAATATCTTTTGCACATTCTGGAAGTGATTGCGATCGCAAAGCTCTATTAGTTGCTGTGGAATCGACTTTTAAAAATGAGAGGGCGTAAAATTCGACAAAAAAATTTGGCGACGAAATCGAGCACATGCCTTCATAAAAGGGCTCTCCTGGCCAAATGGTTTAACTTTGGCAGGTCCCTCGTGCTTTATCATGAAAGTAGACTTCGTGGGACAGATTCTGGAAGTGATTGCGATCGCAAAGCTCTATTAGTTGCTTTGGAATCGGCTTTTGAAAAAAATTCTGTGAAAATCGCAAAAATTTTGGGTATCGAAATATGGCAAAAGTCTGCATAAAAGGGCTCTCCTGGCCAAATGGTTTAACTTTGGCAGGTCCCTGCTGTTCTGTTATGAAACTAGAATATCTTTTGCACATTCTGGAAGTGATTGCGATCGCAAAGCTCTATTAGTTGCTGTGGAATCGACTTTTAAAAATGAGAGGGCGTAAAATTCGACAAAAAAATTTGGCGACGAAATCGAGCACATGCCTTCATAAAAGGGCTCTCCTGGCCAAATGGTTTAACTTTGGCAGGTCCCTCGTGCTTTATCATGAAAGTAGACTTCGTGGGACAGATTCTGGAAGTGATTGCGATCGCAAAGCTCTATTAGTTGCTTTGGAATCGGCTTTTGAAAAAAATTCTGTGAAAATCGCAAAAATTTTGGGTATCGAAATATGGCAAAAGTCTGCATAAAAGGGCTCTCCTGGCCAAATGGTTTAACTTTGGCAGGTCCCTGCTGTTCTGTTATGAAACTAGAATATCTTTTGCACATTCTGGAAGTGATTGCGATCGCAAAGCTCTATTAGTTGCTGTGGAATCGACTTTTAAAAATGAGAGGGCGTAAAATTCGACAAAAAAATTTGGCGACGAAATCGAGCACATGCCTTCATAAAAGGGCTCTCCTGGCCAAATGGTTTAACTTTGGCAGGTCCCTCGTGCTTTATCATGAAAGTAGACTTCGTGGGACAGATTCTGGAAGTGATTGCGATCGCAAAGCTCTATTAGTTGCTTTGGAATCGGCTTTTGAAAAAAATTCTGTGAAAATCGCAAAAATTTTGGGTATCGAAATATGGCAAAAGTCTGCATAAAAGGGCTCTCCTGGCCAAATGGTTTAACTTTGGCAGGTCCCTGCTGTTCTGTTATGAAACTAGAATATCTTTTGCACATTCTGGAAGTGATTGCGATCGCAAAGCTCTATTAGTTGCTGTGGAATCGACTTTTAAAAATGAGAGGGCGTAAAATTCGACAAAAAAATTTGGCGACGAAATCGAGCACATGCCTTCATAAAAGGGCTCTCCTGGCCAAATGGTTTAACTTTGGCAGGTCCCTCGTGCTTTATCATGAAAGTAGACTTCGTGGGACAGATTCTGGAAGTGATTGCGATCGCAAAGCTCTATTAGTTGCTTTGGAATCGGCTTTTGAAAAAAATTCTGTGAAAATCGCAAAAATTTTGGGTATCGAAATATGGCAAAAGTCTGCATAAAAGGGCTCTCCTGGCCAAATGGTTTAACTTTGGCAGGTCCCTGCTGTTCTGTTATGAAACTAGAATATCTTTTGCACATTCTGGAAGTGATTGCGATCGCAAAGCTCTATTAGTTGCTGTGGAATCGACTTTTAAAAATGAGAGGGCGTAAAATTCGACAAAAAAATTTGGCGACGAAATCGAGCACATGCCTTCATAAAAGGGCTCTCCTGGCCAAATGGTTTAACTTTGGCAGGTCCCTCGTGCTTTATCATGAAAGTAGACTTCGTGGGACAGATTCTGGAAGTGATTGCGATCGCAAAGCTCTATTAGTTGCTTTGGAATCGGCTTTTGAAAAAAATTCTGTGAAAATCGCAAAAATTTTGGGTATCGAAATATGGCAAAAGTCTGCATAAAAGGGCTCTCCTGGCCAAATGGTTTAACTTTGGCAGGTCCCTGCTGTTCTGTTATGAAACTAGAATATCTTTTGCACATTCTGGAAGTGATTGCGATCGCAAAGCTCTATTAGTTGCTGTGGAATCGACTTTTAAAAATGAGAGGGCGTAAAATTCGACAAAAAAATTTGGCGACGAAATCGAGCACATGCCTTCATAAAAGGGCTCTCCTGGCCAAATGGTTTAACTTTGGCAGGTCCCTCGTGCTTTATCATGAAAGTAGACTTCGTGGGACAGATTCTGGAAGTGATTGCGATCGCAAAGCTCTATTAGTTGCTTTGGAATCGGCTTTTGAAAAAAATTCTGTGAAAATCGCAAAAATTTTGGGTATCGAAATATGGCAAAAGTCTGCATAAAAGGGCTCTCCTGGCCAAATGGTTTAACTTTGGCAGGTCCCTGCTGTTCTGTTATGAAACTAGAATATCTTTTGCACATTCTGGAAGTGATTGCGATCGCAAAGCTCTATTAGTTGCTGTGGAATCGACTTTTAAAAATGAGAGGGCGTAAAATTCGACAAAAAAATTTGGCGACGAAATCGAGCACATGCCTTCATAAAAGGGCTCTCCTGGCCAAATGGTTTAACTTTGGCAGGTCCCTCGTGCTTTATCATGAAAGTAGACTTCGTGGGACAGATTCTGGAAGTGATTGCGATCGCAAAGCTCTATTAGTTGCTTTGGAATCGGCTTTTGAAAAAAATTCTGTGAAAATCGCAAAAATTTTGGGTATCGAAATATGGCAAAAGTCTGCATAAAAGGGCTCTCCTGGCCAAATGGTTTAACTTTGGCAGGTCCCTGCTGTTCTGTTATGAAACTAGAATATCTTTTGCACATTCTGGAAGTGATTGCGATCGCAAAGCTCTATTAGTTGCTGTGGAATCGACTTTTAAAAATGAGAGGGCGTAAAATTCGACAAAAAAATTTGGCGACGAAATCGAGCACATGCCTTCATAAAAGGGCTCTCCTGGCCAAATGGTTTAACTTTGGCAGGTCCCTCGTGCTTTATCATGAAAGTAGACTTCGTGGGACAGATTCTGGAAGTGATTGCGATCGCAAAGCTCTATTAGTTGCTTTGGAATCGGCTTTTGAAAAAAATTCTGTGAAAATCGCAAAAATTTTGGGTATCGAAATATGGCAAAAGTCTGCATAAAAGGGCTCTCCTGGCCAAATGGTTTAACTTTGGCAGGTCCCTGCTGTTCTGTTATGAAACTAGAATATCTTTTGCACATTCTGGAAGTGATTGCGATCGCAAAGCTCTATTAGTTGCTGTGGAATCGACTTTTAAAAATGAGAGGGCGTAAAATTCGACAAAAAAATTTGGCGACGAAATCGAGCACATGCCTTCATAAAAGGGCTCTCCTGGCCAAATGGTTTAACTTTGGCAGGTCCCTCGTGCTTTATCATGAAAGTAGACTTCGTGGGACAGATTCTGGAAGTGATTGCGATCGCAAAGCTCTATTAGTTGCTTTGGAATCGGCTTTTGAAAAAAATTCTGTGAAAATCGCAAAAATTTTGGGTATCGAAATATGGCAAAAGTCTGCATAAAAGGGCTCTCCTGGCCAAATGGTTTAACTTTGGCAGGTCCCTGCTGTTCTGTTATGAAACTAGAATATCTTTTGCACATTCTGGAAGTGATTGCGATCGCAAAGCTCTATTAGTTGCTGTGGAATCGACTTTTAAAAATGAGAGGGCGTAAAATTCGACAAAAAAATTTGGCGACGAAATCGAGCACATGCCTTCATAAAAGGGCTCTCCTGGCCAAATGGTTTAACTTTGGCAGGTCCCTCGTGCTTTATCATGAAAGTAGACTTCGTGGGACAGATTCTGGAAGTGATTGCGATCGCAAAGCTCTATTAGTTGCTTTGGAATCGGCTTTTGAAAAAAATTCTGTGAAAATCGCAAAAATTTTGGGTATCGAAATATGGCAAAAGTCTGCATAAAAGGGCTCTCCTGGCCAAATGGTTTAACTTTGGCAGGTCCCTGCTGTTCTGTTATGAAACTAGAATATCTTTTGCACATTCTGGAAGTGATTGCGATCGCAAAGCTCTATTAGTTGCTGTGGAATCGACTTTTAAAAATGAGAGGGCGTAAAATTCGACAAAAAAATTTGGCGACGAAATCGAGCACATGCCTTCATAAAAGGGCTCTCCTGGCCAAATGGTTTAACTTTGGCAGGTCCCTCGTGCTTTATCATGAAAGTAGACTTCGTGGGACAGATTCTGGAAGTGATTGCGATCGCAAAGCTCTATTAGTTGCTTTGGAATCGGCTTTTGAAAAAAATTCTGTGAAAATCGCAAAAATTTTGGGTATCGAAATATGGCAAAAGTCTGCATAAAAGGGCTCTCCTGGCCAAATGGTTTAACTTTGGCAGGTCCCTGCTGTTCTGTTATGAAACTAGAATATCTTTTGCACATTCTGGAAGTGATTGCGATCGCAAAGCTCTATTAGTTGCTGTGGAATCGACTTTTAAAAATGAGAGGGCGTAAAATTCGACAAAAAAATTTGGCGACGAAATCGAGCACATGCCTTCATAAAAGGGCTCTCCTGGCCAAATGGTTTAACTTTGGCAGGTCCCTCGTGCTTTATCATGAAAGTAGACTTCGTGGGACAGATTCTGGAAGTGATTGCGATCGCAAAGCTCTATTAGTTGCTTTGGAATCGGCTTTTGAAAAAAATTCTGTGAAAATCGCAAAAATTTTGGGTATCGAAATATGGCAAAAGTCTGCATAAAAGGGCTCTCCTGGCCAAATGGTTTAACTTTGGCAGGTCCCTGCTGTTCTGTTATGAAACTAGAATATCTTTTGCACATTCTGGAAGTGATTGCGATCGCAAAGCTCTATTAGTTGCTGTGGAATCGACTTTTAAAAATGAGAGGGCGTAAAATTCGACAAAAAAATTTGGCGACGAAATCGAGCACATGCCTTCATAAAAGGGCTCTCCTGGCCAAATGGTTTAACTTTGGCAGGTCCCTCGTGCTTTATCATGAAAGTAGACTTCGTGGGACAGATTCTGGAAGTGATTGCGATCGCAAAGCTCTATTAGTTGCTTTGGAATCGGCTTTTGAAAAAAATTCTGTGAAAATCGCAAAAATTTTGGGTATCGAAATATGGCAAAAGTCTGCATAAAAGGGCTCTCCTGGCCAAATGGTTTAACTTTGGCAGGTCCCTGCTGTTCTGTTATGAAACTAGAATATCTTTTGCACATTCTGGAAGTGATTGCGATCGCAAAGCTCTATTAGTTGCTGTGGAATCGACTTTTAAAAATGAGAGGGCGTAAAATTCGACAAAAAAATTTGGCGACGAAATCGAGCACATGCCTTCATAAAAGGGCTCTCCTGGCCAAATGGTTTAACTTTGGCAGGTCCCTCGTGCTTTATCATGAAAGTAGACTTCGTGGGACAGATTCTGGAAGTGATTGCGATCGCAAAGCTCTATTAGTTGCTTTGGAATCGGCTTTTGAAAAAAATTCTGTGAAAATCGCAAAAATTTTGGGTATCGAAATATGGCAAAAGTCTGCATAAAAGGGCTCTCCTGGCCAAATGGTTTAACTTTGGCAGGTCCCTGCTGTTCTGTTATGAAACTAGAATATCTTTTGCACATTCTGGAAGTGATTGCGATCGCAAAGCTCTATTAGTTGCTGTGGAATCGACTTTTAAAAATGAGAGGGCGTAAAATTCGACAAAAAAATTTGGCGACGAAATCGAGCACATGCCTTCATAAAAGGGCTCTCCTGGCCAAATGGTTTAACTTTGGCAGGTCCCTCGTGCTTTATCATGAAAGTAGACTTCGTGGGACAGATTCTGGAAGTGATTGCGATCGCAAAGCTCTATTAGTTGCTTTGGAATCGGCTTTTGAAAAAAATTCTGTGAAAATCGCAAAAATTTTGGGTATCGAAATATGGCAAAAGTCTGCATAAAAGGGCTCTCCTGGCCAAATGGTTTAACTTTGGCAGGTCCCTGCTGTTCTGTTATGAACTAGAATATCTTTTGCACATTCTGGAAGTGATTGCGATCGCAAAGCTCTATTAGTTGCTGTGGAATCGACTTTTAAAAATGAGAGGGCGTAAAATTCGACAAAAAAATTTGGCGACGAAATCGAGCACATGCCTTCATAAAAGGGCTCTCCTGGCCAAATGGTTTAACTTTGGCAGGTCCCTCGTGCTTTATCATGAAAGTAGACTTCGTGGGACAGATTCTGGAAGTGATTGCGATCGCAAAGCTCTATTAGTTGCTTTGGAATCGGCTTTTGAAAAAAATTCTGTGAAAATCGCAAAAATTTTGGGTATCGAAATATGGCAAAAGTCTGCATAAAAGGGCTCTCCTGGCCAAATGGTTTAACTTTGGCAGGTCCCTGCTGTTCTGTTATGAAACTAGAATATCTTTTGCACATTCTGGAAGTGATTGCGATCGCAAAGCTCTATTAGTTGCTGTGGAATCGACTTTTAAAAATGAGAGGGCGTAAAATTCGACAAAAAAATTTGGCGACGAAATCGAGCACATGCCTTCATAAAAGGGCTCTCCTGGCCAAATGGTTTAACTTTGGCAGGTCCCTCGTGCTTTATCATGAAAGTAGACTTCGTGGGACAGATTCTGGAAGTGATTGCGATCGCAAAGCTCTATTAGTTGCTTTGGAATCGGCTTTTGAAAAAAATTCTGTGAAAATCGCAAAAATTTTGGGTATCGAAATATGGCAAAAGTCTGCATAAAAGGGCTCTCCTGGCCAAATGGTTTAACTTTGGCAGGTCCCTGCTGTTCTGTTATGAAACTAGAATATCTTTTGCACATTCTGGAAGTGATTGCGATCGCAAAGCTCTATTAGTTGCTGTGGAATCGACTTTTAAAAATGAGAGGGCGTAAAATTCGACAAAAAAAATTTGGCGACGAAATCGAGCACATGCCTTCATAAAAGGGCTCTCCTGGCCAAATGGTTTAACTTTGGCAGGTCCCTCGTGCTTTATCATGAAAGTAGACTTCGTGGGACAGATTCTGGAAGTGATTGCGATCGCAAAGCTCTATTAGTTGCTTTGGAATCGGCTTTTGAAAAAAATTCTGTGAAAATCGCAAAAATTTTGGGTATCGAAATATGGCAAAAGTCTGCATAAAAGGGCTCTCCTGGCCAAATGGTTTAACTTTGGCAGGTCCCTGCTGTTCTGTTATGAAACTAGAATATCTTTTGCACATTCTGGAAGTGATTGCGATCGCAAAGCTCTATTAGTTGCTGTGGAATCGACTTTTAAAAATGAGAGGGCGTAAAATTCGACAAAAAAATTTGGCGACGAAATCGAGCACATGCCTTCATAAAAGGGCTCTCCTGGCCAAATGGTTTAACTTTGGCAGGTCCCTCGTGCTTTATCATGAAAGTAGACTTCGTGGGACAGATTCTGGAAGTGATTGCGATCGCAAAGCTCTATTAGTTGCTTTGGAATCGGCTTTTGAAAAAAATTCTGTGAAAATCGCAAAAATTTTGGGTATCGAAATATGGCAAAAGTCTGCATAAAAGGGCTCTCCTGGCCAAATGGTTTAACTTTGGCAGGTCCCTGCTGTTCTGTTATGAAACTAGAATATCTTTTGCACATTCTGGAAGTGATTGCGATCGCAAAGCTCTATTAGTTGCTGTGGAATCGACTTTTAAAAATGAGAGGGCGTAAAATTCGACAAAAAAATTTGGCGACGAAATCGAGCACATGCCTTCATAAAAGGGCTCTCCTGGCCAAATGGTTTAACTTTGGCAGGTCCCTCGTGCTTTATCATGAAAGTAGACTTCGTGGGACAGATTCTGGAAGTGATTGCGATCGCAAAGCTCTATTAGTTGCTTTGGAATCGGCTTTTGAAAAAAATTCTGTGAAAATCGCAAAAATTTTTGGGTATCGAAATATGGCAAAAGTCTGCATAAAAGGGCTCTCCTGGCCAAATGGTTTAACTTTGGCAGGTCCCTGCTGTTCTGTTATGAAACTAGAATATCTTTTGCACATTCTGGAAGTGATTGCGATCGCAAAGCTCTATTAGTTGCTGTGGAATCGACTTTTAAAAATGAGAGGGCGTAAAATTCGACAAAAAAATTTGGCGACGAAATCGAGCACATGCCTTCATAAAAGGGCTCTCCTGGCCAAATGGTTTAACTTTGGCAGGTCCCTCGTGCTTTATCATGAAAGTAGACTTCGTGGGACAGATTCTGGAAGTGATTGCGATCGCAAAGCTCTATTAGTTGCTTTGGAATCGGCTTTTGAAAAAAATTCTGTGAAAATCGCAAAAATTTTGGGTATCGAAATATGGCAAAAGTCTGCATAAAAGGGCTCTCCTGGCCAAATGGTTTAACTTTGGCAGGTCCCTGCTGTTCTGTTATGAAACTAGAATATCTTTTGCACATTCTGGAAGTGATTGCGATCGCAAAGCTCTATTAGTTGCTGTGGAATCGACTTTTAAAAATGAGAGGGCGTAAAATTCGACAAAAAAATTTGGCGACGAAATCGAGCACATGCCTTCATAAAAGGGCTCTCCTGGCCAAATGGTTTAACTTTGGCAGGTCCCTCGTGCTTTATCATGAAAGTAGACTTCGTGGGACAGATTCTGGAAGTGATTGCGATCGCAAAGCTCTATTAGTTGCTTTGGAATCGGCTTTTGAAAAAAATTCTGTGAAAATCGCAAAAATTTTGGGTATCGAAATATGGCAAAAGTCTGCATAAAAGGGCTCTCCTGGCCAAATGGTTTAACTTTGGCAGGTCCCTGCTGTTCTGTTATGAAACTAGAATATCTTTTGCACATTCTGGAAGTGATTGCGATCGCAAAGCTCTATTAGTTGCTGTGGAATCGACTTTTAAAAATGAGAGGGCGTAAAATTCGACAAAAAAATTTGGCGACGAAATCGAGCACATGCCTTCATAAAAGGGCTCTCCTGGCCAAATGGTTTAACTTTGGCAGGTCCCTCGTGCTTTATCATGAAAGTAGACTTCGTGGGACAGATTCTGGAAGTGATTGCGATCGCAAAGCTCTATTAGTTGCTTTGGAATCGGCTTTTGAAAAAAATTCTGTGAAAATCGCAAAAATTTTGGGTATCGAAATATGGCAAAAGTCTGCATAAAAGGGCTCTCCTGGCCAAATGGTTTAACTTTGGCAGGTCCCTGCTGTTCTGTTATGAAACTAGAATATCTTTTGCACATTCTGGAAGTGATTGCGATCGCAAAGCTCTATTAGTTGCTGTGGAATCGACTTTTAAAAATGAGAGGGCGTAAAATTCGACAAAAAAATTTGGCGACGAAATCGAGCACATGCCTTCATAAAAGGGCTCTCCTGGCCAAATGGTTTAACTTTGGCAGGTCCCTCGTGCTTTATCATGAAAGTAGACTTCGTGGGACAGATTCTGGAAGTGATTGCGATCGCAAAGCTCTATTAGTTGCTTTGGAATCGGCTTTTGAAAAAAATTCTGTGAAAATCGCAAAAATTTTGGGTATCGAAATATGGCAAAAGTCTGCATAAAAGGGCTCTCCTGGCCAAATGGTTTAACTTTGGCAGGTCCCTGCTGTTCTGTTATGAAACTAGAATATCTTTTGCACATTCTGGAAGTGATTGCGATCGCAAAGCTCTATTAGTTGCTGTGGAATCGACTTTTAAAAATGAGAGGGCGTAAAATTCGACAAAAAAATTTGGCGACGAAATCGAGCACATGCCTTCATAAAAGGGCTCTCCTGGCCAAATGGTTTAACTTTGGCAGGTCCCTCGTGCTTTATCATGAAAGTAGACTTCGTGGGACAGATTCTGGAAGTGATTGCGATCGCAAAGCTCTATTAGTTGCTTTGGAATCGGCTTTTGAAAAAAATTCTGTGAAAATCGCAAAAATTTTGGGTATCGAAATATGGCAAAAGTCTGCATAAAAGGGCTCTCCTGGCCAAATGGTTTAACTTTGGCAGGTCCCTGCTGTTCTGTTATGAAACTAGAATATCTTTTGCACATTCTGGAAGTGATTGCGATCGCAAAGCTCTATTAGTTGCTGTGGAATCGACTTTTAAAAATGAGAGGGCGTAAAATTCGACAAAAAAATTTGGCGACGAAATCGAGCACATGCCTTCATAAAAGGGCTCTCCTGGCCAAATGGTTTAACTTTGGCAGGTCCCTCGTGCTTTATCATGAAAGTAGACTTCGTGGGACAGATTCTGGAAGTGATTGCGATCGCAAAGCTCTATTAGTTGCTTTGGAATCGGCTTTTGAAAAAAATTCTGTGAAAATCGCAAAAATTTTGGGTATCGAAATATGGCAAAAGTCTGCATAAAAGGGCTCTCCTGGCCAAATGGTTTAACTTTGGCAGGTCCCTGCTGTTCTGTTATGAAACTAGAATATCTTTTGCACATTCTGGAAGTGATTGCGATCGCAAAGCTCTATTAGTTGCTGTGGAATCGACTTTTAAAAATGAGAGGGCGTAAAATTCGACAAAAAAATTTGGCGACGAAATCGAGCACATGCCTTCATAAAAGGGCTCTCCTGGCCAAATGGTTTAACTTTGGCAGGTCCCTCGTGCTTTATCATGAAAGTAGACTTCGTGGGACAGATTCTGGAAGTGATTGCGATCGCAAAGCTCTATTAGTTGCTTTGGAATCGGCTTTTGAAAAAAATTCTGTGAAAATCGCAAAAATTTTGGGTATCGAAATATGGCAAAAGTCTGCATAAAAGGGCTCTCCTGGCCAAATGGTTTAACTTTGGCAGGTCCCTGCTGTTCTGTTATGAAACTAGAATATCTTTTGCACATTCTGGAAGTGATTGCGATCGCAAAGCTCTATTAGTTGCTGTGGAATCGACTTTTAAAAATGAGAGGGCGTAAAATTCGACAAAAAAATTTGGCGACGAAATCGAGCACATGCCTTCATAAAAGGGCTCTCCTGGCCAAATGGTTTAACTTTGGCAGGTCCCTCGTGCTTTATCATGAAAGTAGACTTCGTGGGACAGATTCTGGAAGTGATTGCGATCGCAAAGCTCTATTAGTTGCTTTGGAATCGGCTTTTGAAAAAAATTCTGTGAAAATCGCAAAAATTTTGGGTATCGAAATATGGCAAAAGTCTGCATAAAAGGGCTCTCCTGGCCAAATGGTTTAACTTTGGCAGGTCCCTGCTGTTCTGTTATGAAACTAGAATATCTTTTGCACATTCTGGAAGTGATTGCGATCGCAAAGCTCTATTAGTTGCTGTGGAATCGACTTTTAAAAATGAGAGGGCGTAAAATTCGACAAAAAAAATTTGGCGACGAAATCGAGCACATGCCTTCATAAAAGGGCTCTCCTGGCCAAATGGTTTAACTTTGGCAGGTCCCTCGTGCTTTATCATGAAAGTAGACTTCGTGGGACAGATTCTGGAAGTGATTGCGATCGCAAAGCTCTATTAGTTGCTTTGGAATCGGCTTTTGAAAAAAATTCTGTGAAAATCGCAAAAATTTTGGGTATCGAAATATGGCAAAAGTCTGCATAAAAGGGCTCTCCTGGCCAAATGGTTTAACTTTGGCAGGTCCCTGCTGTTCTGTTATGAAACTAGAATATCTTTTGCACATTCTGGAAGTGATTGCGATCGCAAAGCTCTATTAGTTGCTGTGGAATCGACTTTTAAAAATGAGAGGGCGTAAAATTCGACAAAAAAATTTGGCGACGAAATCGAGCACATGCCTTCATAAAAGGGCTCTCCTGGCCAAATGGTTTAACTTTGGCAGGTCCCTCGTGCTTTATCATGAAAGTAGACTTCGTGGGACAGATTCTGGAAGTGATTGCGATCGCAAAGCTCTATTAGTTGCTTTGGAATCGGCTTTTGAAAAAAATTCTGTGAAAATCGCAAAAATTTTGGGTATCGAAATATGGCAAAAGTCTGCATAAAAGGGCTCTCCTGGCCAAATGGTTTAACTTTGGCAGGTCCCTGCTGTTCTGTTATGAAACTAGAATATCTTTTGCACATTCTGGAAGTGATTGCGATCGCAAAGCTCTATTAGTTGCTGTGGAATCGACTTTTAAAAATGAGAGGGCGTAAAATTCGACAAAAAAATTTGGCGACGAAATCGAGCACATGCCTTCATAAAAGGGCTCTCCTGGCCAAATGGTTTAACTTTTGGCAGGTCCCTCGTGCTTTATCATGAAAGTAGACTTCGTGGGACAGATTCTGGAAGTGATTGCGATCGCAAAGCTCTATTAGTTGCTTTGGAATCGGCTTTTGAAAAAAATTCTGTGAAAATCGCAAAAATTTTGGGTATCGAAATATGGCAAAAGTCTGCATAAAAGGGCTCTCCTGGCCAAATGGTTTAACTTTGGCAGGTCCCTGCTGTTCTGTTATGAAACTAGAATATCTTTTGCACATTCTGGAAGTGATTGCGATCGCAAAGCTCTATTAGTTGCTGTGGAATCGACTTTTAAAAATGAGAGGGCGTAAAATTCGACAAAAAAATTTGGCGACGAAATCGAGCACATGCCTTCATAAAAGGGCTCTCCTGGCCAAATGGTTTAACTTTGGCAGGTCCCCTCGTGCTTTATCATGAAAGTAGACTTCGTGGGACAGATTCTGGAAGTGATTGCGATCGCAAAGCTCTATTAGTTGCTTTGGAATCGGCTTTTGAAAAAAATTCTGTGAAAATCGCAAAAATTTTGGGTATCGAAATATGGCAAAAGTCTGCATAAAAGGGCTCTCCTGGCCAAATGGTTTAACTTTGGCAGGTCCCTGCTGTTCTGTTATGAAACTAGAATATCTTTTGCACATTCTGGAAGTGATTGCGATCGCAAAGCTCTATTAGTTGCTGTGGAATCGACTTTTAAAAATGAGAGGGCGTAAAATTCGACAAAAAAATTTGGCGACGAAATCGAGCACATGCCTTCATAAAAGGGCTCTCCTGGCCAAATGGTTTAACTTTGGCAGGTCCCTCGTGCTTTATCATGAAAGTAGACTTCGTGGGACAGATTCTGGAAGTGATTGCGATCGCAAAGCTCTATTAGTTGCTTTGGAATCGGCTTTTGAAAAAAATTCTGTGAAAATCGCAAAAATTTTGGGTATCGAAATATGGCAAAAGTCTGCATAAAAGGGCTCTCCTGGCCAAATGGTTTAACTTTGGCAGGTCCCTGCTGTTCTGTTATGAAACTAGAATATCTTTTGCACATTCTGGAAGTGATTGCGATCGCAAAGCTCTATTAGTTGCTGTGGAATCGACTTTTAAAAATGAGAGGGCGTAAAATTCGACAAAAAAATTTGGCGACGAAATCGAGCACATGCCTTCATAAAAGGGCTCTCCTGGCCAAATGGTTTAACTTTGGCAGGTCCCTCGTGCTTTATCATGAAAGTAGACTTCGTGGGACAGATTCTGGAAGTGATTGCGATCGCAAAGCTCTATTAGTTGCTTTGGAATCGGCTTTTGAAAAAAATTCTGTGAAAATCGCAAAAATTTTGGTATCGAAATATGGCAAAAGTCTGCATAAAAGGGCTCTCCTGGCCAAATGGTTTAACTTTGGCAGGTCCCTGCTGTTCTGTTATGAAACTAGAATATCTTTTGCACATTCTGGAAGTGATTGCGATCGCAAAG
>CAWVNO010000240.1:0-15543 GCA_963930645.1 Salticus scenicus
CTTAAACGGTATTGAAATAAATAAATATAAAAGTAAGTTATAGTTAAAAAATAAAAATTCGTTTGTGAAAGAGTTTTATATATTGCAAAATTTAGTTTTACTCAGATAATTTCTGAACATACACAATTTAAATCGAAACTTTTCTAGATGTCATTTAAGCAGTAAATATTCGTTTGGGAAAGTAGTTTGATATGTTATGCAAATTTCTTAAATTGATTTCTCTCTTCAATAAATCAATAAAAATTGTCTTATGTAATGTTTTTAATAAAAGTTATGTTTTAATAATTTTTTTATGATATAAACAAATAAATTTACTAGAGTATACATATTAAGATATTACGTATAGAGTAGAGATACATATTAAGTTAAATAAATTATCAAATAGTAATAATAAATTATGAAACTTACTTAAAATTGAAGAAATTTCCCTTAGCAAAATGCAACCTTCAGCCTTGCACACAAATGTGACAAACTGTTTATCGCTACACGTTGACTCACATACAGATAAGAATGTTGAATCCTACCTATCTTAGTAGAATGTTGTTAGAGTTCTGTGTTTTTAGAGTAATATAAAATAGTTTATAGAGATCATTTATTTAATATCAGTTGTAAACTACATTTAAATATTGCAATAAGAGTTGAACTTTGCAATTAACCTGTTAAAATGCGGTTTTTAAAATTATGCTAAGAAAATAATGTGAGTTAAGTCGCGCTTTTTATGTTTAATAAATAAAGTTTTAATAAAATATAAGTGTAATTTTTAATAAATTGTTTTAAAAGCACTTAATGGGATAAAATAAAATTAAAAATCTTATTGTTTTAGTAATTATTTTCTCTAGTTATAAAACTAAGTAATAAACTATCTATAAATAATCGGATAGCAAGAGAGATTTTTGTATAATAACTATATAGTATTTTAATATATGCATTACATCGCAGGGTAAAATTTTCAACTTATTTATAGCGAATGAACTATAAGTAATAAAACTTAATCATTTGCATAACCGCTAAATTTTATAAGTTTGGTATATGATTTAAAATACTAGACAATAATCCTTGTAAGAGAATTGGGATGACACTTTCACAGAAAGAAATTGTCCTTTACAATAAGATTTGTTCAGAATGTCTAAGTAAAAATAACTTACCGTGAGGCATACTGGTATCATGCTGTTGTATTGAAATTCATTGTTTTTAGTTAATGGCTGGTTAAACTTCTAATGAGACATTTAATTTTACTAGCACATAAATGTAATTTTTTATATTATTCCTGTATAGATAAAATATTAAATAATTCATTAAGTGTTAAACTTTGCATTTAATCGATTAAATAAATAAAGTTTTACTGAAATATAAGTGTAATTTTTAATGTAAGGGATTAAAATCACTTTAACTTTATAAGAAAAAAACAAAAAAGAGGTTTTAAAATTACTTAATAGGATACAATTAAAAATCTTATTGTTTTTTAGCAATTATTTTATCTAGACTAAGTAATAAATTTTTAAATTATTTATAAATGATCGGATAGTAAGAGATTTTTGTATAATAACTATATAGTATTTTAATATATGCATTACATCGCAGGGTAAAATTTACAACTTATTTATAGCGAATGAACTATAAGTAATAAAACTTAATCATTTGCATAACCGCTAAATTTTATAAGTTTGGTATATGATTTAAAATACTAAACAATAATCCTTGTAAGAGAATTGGGATGATACTTTCACAGAAAGAAATTGTCCTTTACAATAAGATTTGTTCAGAATGTCTAAGTAAAAATAACTTACCGTGAGGCATACTGGTATCATGCTGTTGTACTATATTTAAAAGTTTTACTATAGAATAAACATTCACATATGGATATTCATAAGGTTTAAGACTATATGAGGATCCTATAAGCGAAATGCATGAGAGACTTTCTAAGGAATCCTATTGCATATTTAAGCAGGTTTTAGAGAAAACCAAGAAATACTCCAATCGACTAGGTCGATGAAATGGACTCGAACCCAACACCTTTTACCATAGAATCGTTCACTAATCGCAAGTTTAATGTGTCATGCAGTTGTATTGAAACTTATTGGTTACAAGTATAAACTTATACCATTAAATATTTAACTGTTGGTTCTATAAATGGATTGCTCTGTGTGTGAGTCTTTGTAACTTATAGTTAAGCGAGTTTTAGTGAAAACCAAGAAAAACTACGAACGGGTAGATTGTTAAGTTGAATTCGAACCTAGCATTAAACATGGAATCGTTTGATCTTCTAAAATCCTTGTAACAACATGTTTATGAACTTTATAAGAAAATGCTTAATAGGGTTTGCATGCGTTAGCTATATTAAACATCTATTAGATGTAAATTTTTTTGAATATATATTGTTTAAACTATGTTTATACACCATGCAATGTATAATATTTCCTAAAGTAAAAGTTTAAACTGAGTAACTAATCATCAACATAAGTGTTAAATTGAATACATAAGACAGTATATGAATAAACAGTAATGTGAAAATGCTGATTTGTAAAACTTTTTGTAAGTAGTAACTTCTAAATTTATACTTATGAACACACATGGTTAAGAGACTTATATAAAACAATACTATGATTAAAAAAATTTTCAGTATACAATAAAATAAATCGTAATAGATATTCATTTACAATAAGTAATTTAATGATTTAATGCTTTCATTAAAAGATTAAAATTACTAGATTACAGATTTTTGTTTAATATTTTATGAATATAGTAATAATCGTTCACTAATAATATATTTCAATAGATATAAGTTTAAAAAAAAAATGTTTTAAAGTTTCACTTACCTGAAAACATGTCTGACTCCAACAGCAGTTTTAAGAGAAATGAGCGATAGGGATAGTTCTTATCAGCAGCATCAGGTCACGTGACGTCACGAGTGATGTGATTGACTGTGCTCAGTCACGTGGTGAGTGACGTCACGAGTCATATGATTGGTGACGTCAGGTCACGTGCCGAGTCTCTTATCTTATCAGAGATTGCTTATCAGCGATCACAGCTCATTCTGCCATTTGATTTCGTATTTGTTGGTTGCTTCAAAATGTCTGCTGTGAGTTTTATGGAAAACGGACTGAATGTCTACTATGTTTCAAACTTTATCGAAAAGGAACAAGCGGATCGGTATTTTACTGAGTTAAAAACTTTACCTTTCTACACGCCAACGTTTAAAATTCATGGAAAAAGTATTAAACCTAAAAGGCAAGTTCTAGGATACGGCGATTCGATTTTAAGTTATGCCTTCAGCGGAACCCATGTGCCAGCTAACCCTTGGACACCTCTGATGTTACAACTGCGGGATCGAGTGGAAAAATGGACGGCTTCTACCTTCAACTATGTTCTGCTAAACCTCTACATCAATGGATACAGCTACATAGCTCAACATAAAGACAACGAAAGTGGATTGGATTCAACTTTCCCCATCGTAGTCCTCAGCTTTGGTGCCGAACGAACAATTGAATTCAAGAGGCCTAAAACACCTTCTACTTTGATTTCATTAGAACATGGTTCTCTCTACAGTATGTTAAAGCCTACTAACGAACTGTTTACCCATGGCATTGCACCCGACCCTAACATTAAAGATATGAGAATCAGCCTGACTTTTCGTCACTTAATACCCAACCCTATCATGCCACCTTTAAAGAAATCAAGACTTGATCTAAGTGATGCTTCATCCACTGCATGCGATACTTTGAAAAACTCTGATTGTGATACTTTAAAAAACTCTCATTGTGATGTGTCTACAACGAGTGATACTTCTATAAAAAACTGTTCAAAGGACTTGTGTGAAAAACTTACTCCAAACGATTGGTTAAGTCAATGGGTACGAGAACACCCTCTACACCCCATCTGTACTGAATGGAATTTAAAATGGAATACATTTGTACAAATTGTAGTGGAAAAGAATTTTAGTGTGAGAATTCATATTCGTAATTTTAAAGAATTACCCACGGGTGAGTGGGTACACACTAAACAAGGTATTGTAATGACATCTCAGACTTGATATTATTTTCAAGATTTGATTGAAAATTTTAGTTTCAACTCAGTAAGTGATAGTTTTATTAGTAATAACCAATTATTGATGCTTTGTATTAATAAGAATTTCTGTATACTTCAACAAATGTTTACCTTAAACACATGTGAATTTTACTTAAAACCCAATGTCATTAAATTATTTAAAGAGCAAATTTTGAAACTTAGAGAAATCAAAATTAAAATAACTGATTCTATCATTGATGCAATATTTACAATTCAACTTCCTATGTTAATTCTAAGCAAAACCCCCTTTTGTTTATATCATGTTAATGAAGAAAATGCTAAGAGAATCTTTTTAAAGTCTATTGTTCATGAAGTTCGATTATGTATAGAAGATTTGTTTGACTGTGATGAGTGTTTATTTAATTCTTCTCATCAAAGTTCCCTAGATTATTCAACGATATCATTACTTGCAAAATTTCAATTAAATCGCGACGAGATACTTTTAAAATTAAATATGTTTGCTATTGCTCAAAATATAACCTGTACATGTCATTACAATATTTCTTTCTTTAAAGAACTAAATATGAAACTGTATGAAAATCATATTGAAGCTGCTTTATCTAAATTGTAAATTAATCTGTATATATGTTATGCATTTTTAATAAAGAAATTGAAACTGTATATATTGTGTCAGTAGTCCTTTGTATATATTTACAACTATACGCAATAATATTCAATTCTTATAGTATTAATATAGTTAATACAATAAATAATTTAAGAATAAGGTATTAATAATTTTAATAAATATGTTTTAAATAAACAAAAACTTAAATCCATATTTATTAGTTTTATAATACACACACTAATGAAGCAATGGTTTAACTTCAATCGCGAAAAACTTAAAAATATAAAGAAAACCAAAAACATATTAATTAATTATTATTATTATTTTATGTAAAAGATTGTTGAAGTAAACTTTTAAACGTACCGCAACACGCAGTGAAAAATATTCAAAGTCCACAGGAGATTACTCGAAACGATTCCGTTGTCTTACACGGTAAATTAAATTTCTCCCGTATATGTCGATCTTTTTTCAATTTACCGTATAAGACAACGGAATCGTTTCGAGTAATCTCCTGTGGACTTTGAATATTTTTCACTGCGTGTTGCGGTACGTTTAAAAGTTTACTTCAACAATCTTTTACATAAAATAATAATAATAATTAATTAATATGTTTTTGGTTTTCTTTATATTTTTAAGTTTTTCGCGATTGAAGTTAAACCATTGCTTCATTAGTGTGTGTATTATAAAACTAATAAATATGGATTTAAGTTTTTGTTTATTTAAAACATATTTATTAAAATTATTAATACCTTATTCTTAAATTATTTATTGTATTAACTATATTAATACTATAAGAATTGAATATTATTGCGTATAGTTGTAAATATATACAAAGGACTACTGACACAATATATACAGTTTCAATTTCTTTATTAAAAATGCATAACATATATACAGATTAATTTACAATTTAGATAAAGCAGCTTCAATATGATTTTCATACAGTTTCATATTTAGTTCTTTAAAGAAAGAAATATTGTAATGACATGTACAGGTTATATTTTGAGCAATAGCAAACATATTTAATTTTAAAAGTATCTCGTCGCGATTTAATTGAAATTTTGCAAGTAATGATATCGTTGAATAATCTAGGGAACTTTGATGAGAAGAATTAAATAAACACTCATCACAGTCAAACAAATCTTCTATACATAATCGAACTTCATGAACAATAGACTTTAAAAAGATTCTCTTAGCATTTTCTTCATTAACATGATATAAACAAAAGGGGGTTTTGCTTAGAATTAACATAGGAAGTTGAATTGTAAATATTGCATCAATGATAGAATCAGTTATTTTAATTTTGATTTCTCTAAGTTTCAAAATTTGCTCTTTAAATAATTTAATGACATTGGGTTTTAAGTAAAATTCACATGTGTTTAAGGTAAACATTTGTTGAAGTATACAGAAATTCTTATTAATACAAAGCATCAATAATTGGTTATTACTAATAAAACTATCACTTACTGAGTTGAAACTAAAATTTTCAATCAAATCTTGAAAATAATATCAAGTCTGAGATGTCATTACAATACCTTGTTTAGTGTGTACCCACTCACCCGTGGGTAATTCTTTAAAATTACGAATATGAATTCTCACACTAAAATTCTTTTCCACTACAATTTGTACAAATGTATTCCATTTTAAATTCCATTCAGTACAGATGGGGTGTAGAGGGTGTTCTCGTACCCATTGACTTAACCAATCGTTTGGAGTAAGTTTTTCACACAAGTCCTTTGAACAGTTTTTTATAGAAGTATCACTCGTTGTAGACACATCACAATGAGAGTTTTTTAAAGTATCACAATCAGAGTTTTTCAAAGTATCGCATGCAGTGCATGAAGCATCACTTAGATCAAGTCTTGATTTCTTTAAAGGTGGCATGATAGGGTTGGGTATTAAGTGACGAAAAGTCAGGCTGATTCTCATATCTTTAATGTTAGGGTCGGGTGCAATGCCATGGGTAAACAGTTCGTTAGTAGGCTTTAACATACTGTAGAGAGAACCATGTTCTAATGAAATCAAAGTAGAAGGTGTTTTAGGCCTCTTGAATTCAATTGTTCGTTCGGCACCAAAGCTGAGGACTACGATGGGGAAAGTTGAATCCAATCCACTTTCGTTGTCTTTATGTTGAGCTATGTAGCTGTATCCATTGATGTAGAGGTTTAGCAGAACATAGTTGAAGGTAGAAGCCGTCCATTTTTCCACTCGATCCCGCAGTTGTAACATCAGAGGTGTCCAAGGGTTAGCTGGCACATGGGTTCCGCTGAAGGCATAACTTAAAATCGAATCGCCGTATCCTAGAACTTGCCTTTTAGGTTTAATACTTTTTCCATGAATTTTAAACGTTGGCGTGTAGAAAGGTAAAGTTTTTAACTCAGTAAAATACCGATCCGCTTGTTCCTTTTCGATAAAGTTTGAAACATAGTAGACATTCAGTCCGTTTTCCATAAAACTCACAGCAGACATTTTGAAGCAACCAACAAATACGAAATCAAATGGCAGAATGAGCTGTGATCGCTGATAAGCAATCTCTGATAAGATAAGAGACTCGGCACGTGACCTGACGTCACCAATCATATGACTCGTGACGTCACTCACCACGTGACTGAGCACAGTCAATCACATCACTCGTGACGTCACGTGACCTGATGCTGCTGATAAGAACTATCCCTATCGCTCATTTCTCTTAAAACTGCTGTTGGAGTCAGACATGTTTTCAGGTAAGTGAAACTTTAAAACATTTTTTTTTTAAACTTATATCTATTGAAATATATTATTAGTGAACGATTATTACTATATTCATAAAATATTAAACAAAAATCTGTAATCTAGTAATTTTAATCTTTTAATGAAAGCATTAAATCATTAAATTACTTATTGTAAATGAATATCTATTACGATTTATTTTATTGTATACTGAAAATTTTTTTAATCATAGTATTGTTTTATATAAGTCTCTTAACCATGTGTGTTCATAAGTATAAATTTAGAAGTTACTACTTACAAAAAGTTTTACAAATCAGCATTTTCACATTACTGTTTATTCATATACTGTCTTATGTATTCAATTTAACACTTATGTTGATGATTAGTTACTCAGTTTAAACTTTTACTTTAGGAAATATTATACATTGCATGGTGTATAAACATAGTTTAAACAATATATATTCAAAAAAATTTACATCTAATAGATGTTTAATATAGCTAACGCATGCAAACCCTATTAAGCATTTTCTTATAAAGTTCATAAACATGTTGTTACAAGGATTTTAGAAGATCAAACGATTCCATGTTTAATGCTAGGTTCGAATTCAACTTAACAATCTACCCGTTCGTAGTTTTTCTTGGTTTTCACTAAAACTCGCTTAACTATAAGTTACAAAGACTCACACACAGAGCAATCCATTTATAGAACCAACAGTTAAATATTTAATGGTATAAGTTTATACTTGTAACCAATAAGTTTCAATACAACTGCATGACACATTAAACTTGCGATTAGTGAACGATTCTATGGTAAAAGGTGTTGGGTTCGAGTCCATTTCATCGACCTAGTCGATTGGAGTATTTCTTGGTTTTCTCTAAAACCTGCTTAAATATGCAATAGGATTCCTTAGAAAGTCTCTCATGCATTTCGCTTATAGGATCCTCATATAGTCTTAAACCTTATGAATATCCATATGTGAATGTTTATTCTATAGTAAAACTTTTAAATATAGTACAACAGCATGATACCAGTATGCCTCACGGTAAGTTATTTTTACTTAGACATTCTGAACAAATCTTATTGTAAAGGACAATTTCTTTCTGTGAAAGTATCATCCCAATTCTCTTACAAGGATTATTGTTTAGTATTTTAAATCATATACCAAACTTATAAAATTTAGCGGTTATGCAAATGATTAAGTTTTATTACTTATAGTTCATTCGCTATAAATAAGTTGTAAATTTTACCCTGCGATGTAATGCATATATTAAAATACTATATAGTTATTATACAAAAATCTCTTACTATCCGATCATTTATAAATAATTTAAAAATTTATTACTTAGTCTAGATAAAATAATTGCTAAAAAACAATAAGATTTTTAATTGTATCCTATTAAGTAATTTTAAAACCTCTTTTTTGTTTTTTTCTTATAAAGTTAAAGTGATTTTAATCCCTTACATTAAAAATTACACTTATATTTCAGTAAAACTTTATTTATTTAATCGATTAAATGCAAAGTTTAACACTTAATGAATTATTTAATATTTTATCTATACAGGAATAATATAAAAAATTACATTTATGTGCTAGTAAAATTAAATGTCTCATTAGAAGTTTAACCAGCCATTAACTAAAAACAATGAATTTCAATACAACAGCATGATACCAGTATGCCTCACGGTAAGTTATTTTTACTTAGACATTCTGAACAAATCTTATTGTAAAGGACAATTTCTTTCTGTGAAAGTGTCATCCCAATTCTCTTACAAGGATTATTGTCTAGTATTTTAAATCATATACCAAACTTATAAAATTTAGCGGTTATGCAAATGATTAAGTTTTATTACTTATAGTTCATTCGCTATAAATAAGTTGAAAATTTTACCCTGCGATGTAATGCATATATTAAAATACTATATAGTTATTATACAAAAATCTCTCTTGCTATCCGATTATTTATAGATAGTTTATTACTTAGTTTTATAACTAGAGAAAATAATTACTAAAACAATAAGATTTTTAATTTTATTTTATCCCATTAAGTGCTTTTAAAACAATTTATTAAAAATTACACTTATATTTTATTAAAACTTTATTTATTAAACATAAAAAGCGCGACTTAACTCACATTATTTTCTTAGCATAATTTTAAAAACCGCATTTTAACAGGTTAATTGCAAAGTTCAACTCTTATTGCAATATTTAAATGTAGTTTACAACTGATATTAAATAAATGATCTCTATAAACTATTTTATATTACTCTAAAAACACAGAACTCTAACAACATTCTACTAAGATAGGTAGGATTCAACATTCTTATCTGTATGTGAGTCAACGTGTAGCGATAAACAGTTTGTCACATTTGTGTGCAAGGCTGAAGGTTGCATTTTGCTAAGGGAAATTTCTTCAATTTTAAGTAAGTTTCATAATTTATTATTACTATTTGATAATTTATTTAACTTAATATGTATCTCTACTCTATACGTAATATCTTAATATGTATACTCTAGTAAATTTATTTGTTTATATCATAAAAAAATTATTAAAACATAACTTTTATTAAAACATTACATAAGACAATTTTTATTGATTTATTGAAGAGAGAAATCAATTTAAGAAATTTGCATAACATATCAAACTACTTTCCCAAACGAATATTTACTGCTTAAATGACATCTAGAAAAGTTTCGATTTAAATTGTGTATGTTCAGAAATTATCTGAGTAAAACTAAATTTTGCAATATATAAAACTCTTTCACAAACGAATTTTTATTTTTTAACTATAACTTACTTTTATATTTATTTATTTCAATACCGTTTAAGTGATACGTAGGTAATAATCGTTTAAACTCATTGTATGATATGCTTTGTGAAAAAAATATTGCATTTTCCTAACTATCCGCTGTATTTTAACTTAATCTTTATATGAGATAGTATTGATTACTAATATGTATGGCTCGCCAGCGTATATAACGCATGATTCATCAGCTGAAGGGGTTTTCCGTTGCAGGTGATAACTGACTCATAGAATATTCCGTATTATCTGTTTTTTAAGAAAACTGTTTATTTTCATTTAAAATGATACGTTGAATCTTTATGCAATTTATTTAGAAATGTTTAATACAAAATAACTTTTAGTAACTGATAGTTTTTAAATATAACTAATCCTTTTTATTATTATAGTTTATATCAATTATTTTATAAAAAGAACTTATTTTTATTATTTCAAGTTTAAAAGTATTTACCTGTTTCATTTAAATCAACTAAGATAGTTTAAATTATATTACAGCGTTAAACTCGAATAAATGTTAAATAATATTTGTGTAGTATCAATATAATGTTTAATTTAAATAACATATTCATGTACTTATAGCTTTTTTGCTTATAAAATTTATGTAAAGTTTTCGTGTTAGGATAAATTTATTTAATAGTAACAGCATAAAGTTTAGTTAATTATAATGTATATAAAATTTAATTGTTGATTTTAAACATTGTATGTATTTTTAAATTAATATTATTATAGGATAGTCATTTTTATTTTATTTTTATTTATTTTATTTTTTATTTACTTATTTATTTTATAACTTTACTGTATATCTTTGTATGCATTTTTTTAATTAATATTATTATATGAAAGTAATTTTTTTTTAATTTATATTATTATATGAAAGTAATTTTTTTAATTTATATTATTATATAATAGTATTATTATTTTTTTTTTTTTTTTTTTTTTTTAAATTAATATTATTATATGATAGTATTTTTTTTAAATTTATAACTTTACTATATATCTTTGTATGCATTTTTTTATTTAATATTATTATATGATAGTAATTTTTTTAAATTTATATGATAGTCATTTTTTAAAGTGCATGTGTTCAATTTTTAACGAATGTAAGTTAGAGTTTAAATAAGTGTGAAACTTATTTAGTGAGAATATAAAGTTTAATTTATATAATTTTTATTATATTTAGTTTAATTTAAATAATTTTTATTGTATTCAGTTTAATTTATAACATATAAATTATTTATACTCTTCCAATGGTAACACCCAAATTTTAATATCAAAGTCTATATCATTCACATTCAATGTTTCTAATTATATAATACTCACCAACCCTTTGTTTTATTTTGTCAAATTCCATGAAATACATAGGCAAATTTCTATTTATTCTGTAATAAATTTATAATCTCCGAATGGTAATGCGCAGATATTAAGATCAAAGTCTATACCATTCGTTAAATTCATCTACCTTTGTTTCAGCGTTCAATTTTAACGATTGTATTAATAGTATTTATAAGTTAGAGCTTAAAGAAATTTTAAAAGTGAAACTTATTTAGTGTTAACATAAAGTCATGATGTGTATAAAGTTTAGTTTAAACAACTTTATTGCTTACAATGTCGTTTTTGTTTTAAAATAACTAATTATACGTATAATTACATGATATTCATTATTAAAAAATATGTGTTTTAAATTATTTATTATTGTTTTTAAATTTATGCGTATCGTTTTTGTTTTAAAATAATTAATTATACATATAATTGTATGACATTCATTATTGAAAAATATGTGTTTTAAATTATTTATTATTGTTTTGTTTTTAAATCTGTGTGTTAATCCACTGATGACACTTATCCTCAAAATACGAAAATTTCTAGTTAAATCTGTAAAAATTTCTAAATTTCAAGCTCTAAAATACTAAGTGTACTCATTAACCAATTAGAATGCAGTATTAGAATCATCTTGTTTCTATAAATTCTGTAAAAATTTCCAAATATAAATTTACAATGATAACACTAAAAGTATGAACTCCTATTTAAATTCCTTATTTATTATCTTAACGCAATATATTTTTAATCTCTAAAAATGCTAAGTTTCTAAAATACACATAAATTGTTACTGATGTTAATTAACTTCAGTCATTCATTGTTTCATTCAGTAAAAAATGTTAAGTCCCACCGGAAATTATTTATACTCTTCCAATGGCAACACCTAAATTTTAATGTCTATACCCTGTTTTTAATTCTATAATACACATCAACCTTTATTTCATTTTGTCAAATTCCCTGAAATACATAGGAAAATTTCTATTTAATTCTGTAATTAATTTATAATCCCCGAATGACAACTCTTCAAAAGTTTCTATTCTTCCGGTGGCAACACCTAAATTTTAAAGTCTATGCCCTGTTTTTAACTAGATAATACTCATCTACCTTTGTTTCAGTCAATCAACTTCGCTGTGCATTGCAGAAAATGCTAAGTCTCCGAAATTGTGAAAAAAATACTAAGTCCGAAATTTATGAAAATAAATCTTAACTCCTTGAAATTCCACAAAAAAAAATACTAAGTCATGGCGCACGGTCATTGGAAGACAAAAAAGAAAATTTAAAGTGCTGCACAAATTGGTTTTTCATGATATGCCTCCGTGGGAGCTCTTTTCCAATTAAAAAAAAAAAAAAAGAGTCAACGCGCTGGCAAGCTGTACGCCCTGATAAAGTTTGTAATATTCTAAATAGGATATTTCATCCTTTGACTAACGTGGTGTGGAAACCAGCTTGATTTTATATTTTCATTTCAGGGTTCATTCTGAAAGAGAGAACAGCACAAGATTCAGTCCTCTAAAGGTATATCTTCTTCTTTAATATTTTCTTTCGAAAAAATAATTAAAGTTAACTTTTTCTATCTCTCGAAAAACTAAATTTTTTCTTTTTATTTTGAACTAAGTTCGAAAAAATTTTTAAAGTCCCCTTATTCAAAAAAATATCTCGTAAAAATTTCTTATCAGTCCAAAATTCTTATCGCGAAAAACCTACCGTTCAAGATAACGCTCCTCTCTCAAACCTATCGTTCAAGATCACGCGGCTCCTCCTCCTCCGCCTGCACTGCTCGCTCCTCGGCTGCTCGGCTCCTCCTGCTCCTCATGGCGTTGAACTCTCATTTTCCATCTACTGAGACTCAAAAGGATTTTGGGTTCCGTCGGTCCGTCCGTCCGTCTGTCTGTCTGTCGTGCGATAGCGGCCGCAAAAATCACGCACGCTACTAACTTGAAATTTGGTACACATGTTAATGAGCCCCACGAAATCAGCTGTATAGTTTTTGGTATGTATTCCATTTCTACTTCGTACACAGGGACGCGCCAAAGTTTTTCTTATCATTACGGCCTATGGGAAGAATTTGTATGTACCGCGATAGCGTTCCCAAAAATAATGCTATTGACTTGTAAGTTGGTACACATATTCATGAGCCCAACGGAATGAGCTGTATAGTGTTAGGTGTGTATTCCATTTGTCGTTCGTGTACAGGGACACGCCAAAATTTTTCTCTCCTTACGGCCTATGGGAAGAATTTGTATGTACCGCAATAGCGACCGAAAAAATCCTTCGATTGACTTGCAAATTGGCGCACAAGTTCAAGCTTTGCATATAAGTAGCTGTATAATTTTTATTGCAAAATTCTTTTAAACTGTGTACAGGGACACGCAAAAATTCTTAACATTAAGGCGTATGGGGGTGAATTTCGTTTAAACGCATTTTAATATCATTACTTTGGAATGAAGAAAATGAAATTAGAGTACGTGAGTAAGATGCTTAAACTTATGTTGTTTGAAGAAAATATGTGCTCTTAAGCTTTCTAATTAATGTACAGGACCTTACAAAAGTGTTCTGACAATGTCACTTAGTCATCCAAACGATGTTAAATTTGGAACAATTATTAATTTTAAACGCAAAATAAGCTGAATAGTTTTTGCTGGTGTATACAATGTTTATGGTTCGTTTACAAAGACACTCGAAAGAATTTCGTAACATTAGACCCTATGGACAAATTTTTAATTTAAGCGCGCACTTTAATGCGTTTATGCTGAATTGAACTTAATAAAGTTAACATACATTATAAAGTTGCTTAAAATCATGTTTACTCTTAAAAAAGGTTATGTATACACTAAATAATTTATGGGACCACACAAAATAATTCCGAGTATGTACTGTAATCATCCAAATGATGTCAAATTAGTTCGAAAAATTAATGAGTTATAATTAATTAGGTTTATTCTTATTATTGGCGTTTATAATGACTGTGGCTACTTTTCCGGGATACATAAAGGAATTTCGTACTATTACGGTCTATAGTCGGTATTTTTTAAAAGTGTATTTTAACATGGTTACACCCCATCAAATATAATAAAATTTTATTAGAATTTTAAAAGCATGTTTTCCTGTTGAAAATTGTGGGCATAGAATTGATAATTAGTTTAAAGGTTACGCAAAATATTTCCGATATGCTATGTAACTTTTTTCGTTTGAAATTTGGTATTTATGAATTTCAGGGAAATAATACAAGACCGTCGTTTATTAAGAATACATATTGTTGCGTACTTGGGGGTTCGTAAGTTGTCCGAGAATGAAAGGCGAAACTTACAAAAATTCAGTGAATTATTCATAGAAAATTCCAGAAAAATACAGGTTTATAAACCAAGTACCAGCTTCAATTCAACCAGTAAACATAGCTTAAACAACAGCCGTTAACAGCAAAACAACAGTACAAACTGTTTATCAATAACACATAAAGCGTCTCATTCAAAGAGGCTCAAAGCAAAGCAAGCATTTGACGAAACTGACACAGATCTGAGATTGGCCGCCTTGGCTAAAAAATGCTCCTTTTATACTATTCTATCGAACACAGACTGTTCTGGAAAGTTCTCGTATCTCATCAGCCAATGAGATTAGAGCTTCCATATTTGGTATATCCCTAATAAGAATTTTTTCGCCAAGGTCGCCGTAAAATCGCCAAGGAGGGAAACAGTCGCCAAATTTGGCGCCAAATCCTTTTCTTCCCTTATTGGAGCATTTCAATGGATTTTTAAAGAAAAATTAGGCTATTTTAACGCTAAAACGATTAGAAATGCACAAAATTAGCATTTTATCGACTTACTAAGCCTCTGAAAAAATTTATGCAAAAATAAATGCAATTATTTACAATTCCATAACACTTTATATGATATACAAATAGGTATACAAAAAGAGATAGAGCGGGGGGTTGAGGGGGGCGGCAGCCCCCCTCAGGAATGTATCTGATTATGGTAATAAGTCGATCGAATCAATATATACTATTATATAATAAGGAACAAATAAAAATGACCTATTGAAAAATGTCTGATGCAAATAGGACGTTGAGGCTCCTGATCTGCAGATCCACTAG